>CM062804.1:1546353476-1546911341 GCA_031772625.1 Pinus tabuliformis | reverse complement strand
CCATCGAATGCTTTTAGTGTTGTCGAAGAGCGCGACAAGGTTTGAGACCCTAGAGTTTTTTCCAGCAACTCATCGACATGATACATTAGATGCCCCCACATCAATAATTGTTCGGTGAACAGTTTTGTTGAGGGCTTTCACTTGAATAAGGAAAGCTAGTTGAGTTGGTAACTGAGGATCGTATCCTTGTGGTCGAAGGATACAAGATTGGAATCCTTAGGATCAACCCCACCAATAGCCGATAACAATGCCTGCCTTTGGGATGGGCAATTTTGTAGTACCTCAAGAGTCGACATAGCGGATGGCGATTGTGCCAAATCTTCCACTATGTTATAATGTTGCGCCGCTCTGGCGCGAGGATTAAATGTCGACTTGTGTACTACTCCCTTCGGCGGTTTTATTGTTAATTCAGGAATTATTGGTGGGATAACTTCTGTCGAAGTTGTTGTCAAACTACTTGGTTGATCTTTACCTTTGTCATTCGACAGCGCAGGATTCCCGTAATCTTTGTTCCTTGTCGAAATCAAAGAATCATTCTGTTGCTTGGAGATCGACAACATTAGCACTTGCGATGGGGAAGCATTTCTACCTTCAACCAGATTTTGACCTGGATTGGGAAACGGATCAGTTAACACAGCTGAGGTTTGCGAACTTTTGAAGAACCTTTTAAGCTCAGCTTTGTATGGACAATCGGCTGTCCAATGATCCTCGTCACATATCATGCATGGAGTTTTTGGTTTCCCTTTCCTAGGAGGGTTTGAAGAAGTTTTTTCAGGGGATGACTCACCCTGTTTCTTCTTCTTCCCTTTGTTTTGCTTCTTCTTGCTTCCTGGTTGATTGGGTTCTTTGCCTTTATCTGCTGATACGGCATTTACTTCCGAAGCAAGAATTTCTTGATTTGCATTTTGATCCGAAGTCTTACGGGCTTTCTTTGACGAAGCCTTTGTCGACTTTGCGTTTGCTGTGCCAATCACACCGTCGCCGGCATGAGAGTCACTATTTGATTTAGAAGGAGGAGGAATTGAAAATTCCGGTCTAGGGGCGTCAGGTATTTTGTCGTAAAGCGTGCCAGACTGAGTGTATACTAAGTCTAGATACTGTGCACGAGCAATAACTTGCTCCTCCGTTACGACTCCCCCCTTGGCCACATCTTCTGTTATGGCAGGAAGTAATGACTTAATAAACCATTCAGCTAATAGCTGATCGGGAACGTATGTTTTCACCATCCTGCGACGATGACGCCACTCATGTATATGATCGGATATATGAGTTGCCGTCGTCTGCTTGAAGTTGGTTAATATTTCCGTTCCCGTTTCATACCTTATCGATAATTGAAAATGGGTTAAGAAAGTCCTGGCTAGGGAACTGAAATTGTCGAAAGAGGCTCTAGGTAATTCAATATACCATTTAGCCGCTGGACCTGTTAATGTCCTCTGAAAGAGGCGAAGCCTTATCGAATCATCGTTCAGGGTGTTTGATGAACACCACAGATGAAATGTCATCACGTGATTCGATGGATCTTCGCCTGGATTTCCATTAAATTTAGGAATGTCCGATGGAAGTTTGTGAGGAATCGCTGGCCACCAAGGGGCGTAAGCAATTGGATCGTTCGTTAATCGGTGTAAATCTGGTAATTCTAAAGTTGCCATGAATGGTAACTGTTGATTCAGGTTAGGTGAGGCGTACCCAGGATACGATGGAATCGCCTGAATAGTTGGTCTTTGCATACCAGCATAATGTAATTGATGTTGGTATGACTGATACGGTTGGTGGACTTGACCACTGTAAAGCGGTTGGTTTTGACCGTTTTGAATATACGGTTGTCCACTGTTCGCAAAGATCTGCTGCTCGGAACCTTGGTACACTTGCTGGAATTTTGGTTGTTGGTATTGCACTAGCCACGGTTGTGAAGCCATGCTCTGCTGTGCTATACTAACCGACGGACCAAGATGTGAGGTAATTGTACCCGTTTGGACCTGTGTTGCCCCAGCAGTTGGCAATTGTGGTTGTGTCACAGGGTCAAGGGGCTGTTGCATTACAACCTGAGAAATCTGAGGTTGAAACACGACAGGCATCGTTTGAACTTGCGACACTGTTACAATAGCTGGCGTGGTTGGGATGTTCGACACAGGTACACATTGTTGCATAGAATACACAACTCTTGGCTGTTGGGGTAGCATAGGTACCCAACCACTTGTCGTAACTCCAGTATAACCTGAGTATTGTTGAGAACTGCCGTATGGATATCCTCCCGAAGGGGGTAATGAAAAGGTATATTGCCCCCCATACGATAGCAACCCGGAACTCAAGGGGATTGTTTGCCCTTGGGGACTGGATGGCCCAAATTGACCTCCATAGGGATCAATTTGTCGAGTCTCGACATAAGAGTTACCGGATATTACTCCGGAGGAACAAACTGGAACAGACCACATTGTCGAAATAGTCCCTGAGTGGACTCCTTCTAGCGGTTGCGAGCTAGTTGGGACAGATGGTACACCGGCAAACATCGTCAGAGTGACGACAGGGAGTTCTGTTGTCGCTGTGTCATTTGACACAGTCCTAGATGTTGATGGTTTCTCAGACATTTTGAGTCTATCCAATAGATTGCCTAGTGATTCTACAGGAACTTCCACTGGTGATGGACTAACTTCTGATGTAGAAGAAAATAGAGTGACCCCTACTCCAAAATGGGTTGGAGTACTTGCTTGCGGATCCTCTACAATTTCCTCTATCACAATCAGACCAGGTGGAAGAGGAAGACCGTCAGGTCCGTAAAATATTTCTGGTGCCGAAGAAGTGGTCGAATCGACAACGATAGTTATTTGAGGAACAAGACTCTCCGGACCGGTCACAGACGGAACTGGTTCAGTTACACAAGTACTTGTTCTCAGACTAGGATCAGTGTCACTATCCCTCTGTGGCTGTTGAACTTCTTCAATAGAGGCAGGGTTTCCAGAAATGTTTGGAGTAACCGGAATCTCAGATGTCGTCGGAACACTTGTTCTAACTTTGATAGGAGATTTCTAACCGGTTAAACGAGTTCGCTTTGTCCGTACTATTTTCGATTCCAGAGACAAAGACGGTTGACTCGTAAGCCTCCGCGAACGACGAGGTTTCAATTAACTTTCTTCCACGATTGCGGATTACTCGATCAACTAAAATACAAAAAGGGAAAGTGTGTTTCCGAATTGAATGAATTTTTTAGACGCTTTAGACACAACTTGCTTTTTCACTTTTAAAGAGTCGAGAAAAAGCTAAAGATGACTCTAGTCTCCTTCGATGTTTTAACGAGCCCGAAGTGACAAATGCTCGGATGGACTTTTTCTGTTATAGATTCTGAAAAAGGCCAAAAGAAACTGCTCTGGAGATCTAGGCAGAGGGTGTGCCAAACTTTTCGCAAAACCACAGAATACTTTTTAAGGTACGGGCGGTCGATCTTCGTGAATGCTATGTTCACTGCATTGCGATCAATAGGGCGGCCGACACAGCTTCCTAAGGATAAAATATATATGCCTATAAGGGTCTCCCAATATATACGCGACGGTACGTGGGAGCACAATCCGTACTAGCGCTATCGTCCCTCAGGAGGAATCACCCACCTTCTACGAGATCGACAGTCACTAGGTTTAACGACGCTGGAACACGTCTCTAGCCTAGACCTCTATGTTGTGTGTTATGTTGCAAAGCGTTGTTAGGTTCATTCAGTTTATTTTAAGTTGATCTTTTTAGAAGTTTGCCTTTCAAGGTTCACCACGAGATGTATGATACAAATTCCTAAATGCAGTCTAAAGATGATAAGCAAGCTTTATATCTTTTCAACTTTGAAAATCCTAGCTACTAAGGGAAAAGAAAGACACCATCTTTTCTCAAAGAGCAATCAGCACACTTTAATGCACTGTTTCTAAATCAAGCATGCAAACTTATCAAAATGAAAATGCACAATGCAGGTGTTTGTTTTCCGCTTTCTTAGTATTGATGCCTACAAAGAAAGCTTTTTGTAAAACTTTGAATTTGCTTTTAAATGACAAGTACAAACAAGTTTACTTTTTCGAAATCAGAAAGGGTAGAAGAGATTACAACACTTAACGATTTTCGAAATAAACTTTTGTTTCGACACTTTAAAAGAGACAAATTCAAACCAATAAGCAAAAGTAAATGTATAATCAGCTGTAAACAGCCAATGAACTCTCTCCTAAGATCACAATCAATAGATCTGAATCAAGGGCTACAGGATGATTATTTCACTCATGCAAAGGAAAACTGTAAATGATGCCACAAACACATAAAAACACTCACAGTCTTTTTGTACAAAAGGAGGTAGAATTTAAGCAAAGAAAAGGAGTTATCAGACTGGTACTTATGCTGGTTAAAGGCTGCAAAAAACAGAGATCAAAATAGGGCAACAAAGAGCAAAGAACCCCAGCTGCACAAGGCTAAACTGGTTCAGCGCAACTCCAACACTGTGGGTTTGACATTCAGCGTAGGTAGCCTTCACGGGACCTGCGTTGAAATGCAGACTGCCTTCACAGCAGTTGTGCTGAAGGAGAAACTCTCGTTTCTCACAGGTTCTGGGTCACAAATTGCTCAAAAATCAACAGTTTCAGGCCAAATCAGAAACACAAGCAAGGTATAATCAAAGGGATGCTTTGAAAGGGTACTAAGATCTATCACAAAGGATCATCAAATCATTTGTGAGTCCATTGTTCAGATCATAGACAAAATCCAGTGAAGGATCAAGGCAGCAACTGTCTACTTTGCAGAAGCAGTTCGATCGTTGCTGTTGAGTCTATGAAACAAACAATGATGTAAACACAAATAAAATGACTAAAACAGATCTCCCCAGCGGAGTCGCCAATTTGTTGTGGGGAAAAATGCCTATGCAGGACGATCCTATCCACCTAAGGTGTGACAGTGCCTTAGCAACAAACAGAGACAGCTATTCTGGTTTCTTCCTTTATGAAATGGGAAAGAAGAGAGATCAATGGACTTACCGGTGTCTTCCGTTTGTCCCTCGATCTAGATCCTCTTCTCCTTCGGGTGTTCACAGCTACTTGCCTCCTCGCTCGTCCAAGAGAACAACTACTTGATTCCTGCGAGACCACAAGAGAACAGCTACTTGCGACAAGAGAACAGCTACTTGAGACAAGAGAAGAACACAACACAAAGGCAGATATTCATATTCATAAATGATTCAGGATTAGAAATAAATCAAATACACTAATGCAATCATATATCAAAGATACATCAGCATATAGGAGAAAACCAAGATAGCTTTATTGATAAATAACAAGGTTCAGGAAGAGATACAACCCAGAGGGCTCCAATCCAGCATTTCCTTCCCAGCAGAATGGAATTCCTATCTTCACCTCCCTTCAAAGCATTAAGCACCCAATGATTCCAGTTTCAAACCAACAACAATTCTTTGCAATAACAAAATTCCCGCCTCTAGATCTCATGGAGGAGAGATCTATATATAGTTATTTTGGAGAGAGGATGAGTCAGCTTGAGATCTGACTAGTGTCCTCTCCCACTCTCAGTTCTTGAGTCCACTTGGAGGTTCTTGCTTCCACTTGGAGATTTGGAACCTCTTACTCATCACCAGTCGAATTCCCTAAGGCAAGTGTCATTTTGGAAGCTTCCTGAGCATTGACACCTTGAGGAATGAGCTTGCCACTTGTCCAAACTCGCTCAGCGCAGGTAGCCTTTGTTTCAGTTGACATTCAATGCAGGTAGACAGTGGAGCAGTTGACATTCAGCGCAGATGCTCAGTGGAGCAGTTGACATGATCCTGAATTGACTTGTTTTTGAGCAGTTTCAGGTGGAGAACTTCTGTGAATTGCTGTGGTTTTCTAGCCTTGTTCCTCTAGGGGTAGGAACAACATGTTTAGGGACTTTGGATCCCTTAGATTATTGACATTTCATGCTCAATGTTGTAAGGCACAAAAATGTCTATAACAATTGGTCAAGGTTGGACTCTTGTGGCTGCATTGAGCTACTTTGTAAATCACTTTTGCAGTTTGGCAAGGAAATGAACCAAGATTTTGCAACATTTTGTGGGATTCTTGTGGTAATGTGAATTAGCATTTTTTTCTCCTCTGTTATTTAGTTTATGTTATGTGTATATGTGACATCATCTATCTTTTTCTGCATAACTAAATGAATCAATATTAAAGGGTGGAATCCATTGGTGTTTCAGTGCTCTGCCTTGGGGTTTATGGTGTTTTAGTGCCCCATAGAAACCTCTGCCAATTTTAGTTGATTTTCTAGACCCAAAGCCGCCTTCCTCATCTGATCCAGAAAACAACCATTAAAATCAATCAAATTCCTCTGAGCATATACCTAGCCTAAAATTGGTATTCATTTCAGGCATCTCAAGCCTTACTTGCCATATTTTCTTTGAGATTGAGAAGGAGAGAGCCCTCTCCCGACTTGGTAGGGCTAGCTAGTAGGTTAAGCGTGGTTTGATGTTACCCTAGACTTGCATTCCTTTAGCCTGTGGTAGATTTAGGCTATAACATAGTGGCGACCATATTGGGGAAGAACTGAAAACTATTACCCTAGTACTTTAAACAATTCTAGACTTTTGGATGATAGGTTGAGAATTCAGCAGATTGACAAGATTGTAATGTCAATTTGAATTTTGGGAATAATTCAACACACTGGCTTCCAGATGATACACTAGAGCCAATCCTAATCGTGATCCTCCTCCCTTGTATGAAAACTCAAATCTCATTCCAAGAATTCTTCGGCAAGAAAGTTCTGTGATACTGGTTTTCAAATCTCATTCATGCCCAGTTATATTTGAATGTCTTGAAGAACTCCCATTTGATGAACATTTTGATCTATCTTTGTTTAAAACTAAATCTGAAAGTGCAGTTGGTAATATTGTTTTAAATCCAGAATTTGTCCAATACCTTGAAACTGAAAGAGAAAATAGATCAATTGATGCTTACATCTTGAATTCACTTCAAACATTTATAGTGGCTACCAATATTCTCGAGCTCTTAGAATCTGCCTATGCTACTCTTGGATCATCTGCTGTTTTGTCTAGCTGTGAAATTCATACTAAACCTCCTTTTATCCTCACCATTCCCATTCAACCCACCACATCTGATCAAAGATCTGTTGTCTCTTCTCCCCCTTCAACACCTCAAACATCTATCATTTCTTCACCTCCTTCGACACCTCATATAGCCATCACATTGACTGCTATTGTTATTACTACAACTCCTCCTACATCTCCAAGGCCAGTTTCTAATCCACCTCGAGCAATTACTGGCCAATATGCACCTCTCGTTTTGCCACAGAACTTGGATTTTATGCCTGCTAATTACCAAAGTAAAATTACATTTTTTGATGCTACCCAAGGTATCACAACACAGTAGCATCTTGATAGGATGAGCGACTGCTTTGACCTTCATGAGATAGATGAAGAGAATGTGACTATGAGATCATTTGTGCAAAGTTTTGAAGGTGAAGTGCGAAAGTGGTTCAGAGTGTTGCCTACTGGGACTATCAATACATTGGTAGTTCTTCATAGACAATTTCTGGATCGTTGGGAGGTAAAGAAAAATCCACTCCAAATTCTCTCTGAGTATGGAAATATAAAGAGGAATGTTGGTGAAAGTGTCCAGGATTACTGTGTGAGATTCAACACTATTTATAATGCTATTCTAGTTGATATCAAGCCACCAATGGGGCTGGATTTGATAAAATTTCCCAATGGATTTGATTCCGACATGGCATATCAATTGAGAGAAAGAGATCCTGCTAGATTGGAGGATATGCATAAAATTGCAGTGAGTGTGGAGGAAAATCTACTAGCTAAGAGAGCTAGGACAAAGACCGAGAAGAAGGTGACCATAAAGGAAGAAAATTATTCCTCGGATCATTTTCTTCATAAAATTGAGAAGATGTTTGATAGATTAACCATTGTAGATAAGCCCGAGACACAGACCAGAAATCCAAATTTCCATGGTCAGCAGCAACCACAGTTCAGGATTAAACAATGGGAGCAAAGAGTGCAAGATCAATCAGCACAGCAACAAGTCAAAACACCGTTATAGCAGAACTATGTGCATGGCCTAGAATCATACTATGATGAGAATCCAATAGGAGAGGAGAATCACTTTTTTACACCAGATGGTTTTCCAATTTATATCACAGAGGATGAGGAATATTCAGAAAACCCGGCTGTACAGAAAGATGAAGATGTTATATTAGCAAATGAAATAGTCCTAGAAGAAGAATCAGATGAATATTATAGGGGGTATATGAATGCATTGACAACGCAGCAAAGACAATATTCACTCACAAGAAGGGATGTACCAATTAATCCAATTCAAAAGTGGAAGGAAGCAGCACCACCAAAGAATGATTCTCCAAATGTTCATAAAAATGGAAAGGAGCCAACAAACCCTACTTCTAGTAAAGTACAATCTGCAAATGAAAAGTCAAATCAGCCAAGTGCAGCAAAGGAGAAGTCTAAAAAGAAGGATTCTCCAGTCAAAGAGGTAGAGAAAACTACAGCCTTTAGCTTAGGGAATGAGATTTCTAAGTTAAAAGTGTCAATACCTTTGACTAAATTAATGAAGAATACTAGTTATAAAAGTTAAGTGTCAAAGATTTTGAATGTAGACCCCCTTTCTGATATGGTTAATGTGGAATATGACCAACCTGAGATTATTTTTTGTCTGGAATTAGAAGGTCAATCTGAGGATAGTGATGTAGCCCTTTTTTACATCAGCCTTAGATTGCATGATTTTGTCTTGCACAACACCATGTTTATTCAGGAGCATCTCACAACCTGATGCCAAAGACAATTATGGAAAAATTGGGTTTGGACATCACTCACAAGTATCATGCTCTTTATTCCTTTGATTCCGGTAGGGTCAGATGTATTGGTATCATTAAAGATTTAGTTGTGAGTTTAGATCAGATTCCAGCAAAGAATGTTCTCATGGATGTATTTGTGGCCGACATTCCCCCTAGATTTGGCATGCTTTTATCTAGGTCGTGGGGTGAAAAAATCAAAGTTACATTGCAGTTAGATTTCTCTTATGCCACTATTTCCGTGTTTGGTCAGTTGAGAAAATTATATAGGGAGAAAAAAGATGAAGTATATGATCATGAGCAAGGAGAAACCTTTGAATCCTCTGATTAGTTATGTGCATACAGATTTAGAATCTTTTGTTCTGTATTCTGACAGTGGTTTTAATGATGTAAATAGTCAACTAGTTGGAGTCGAAGATATTCCAAAAATAACAGAAAATTTTAGAGCAGTACTTGATCAAGAGAGAAAAAGGCTTGAAAGTACTGCTGAATAGTCTACATTCCGCCAGTAGCAGAAAATTGATGGACAACAACCAAAGGTAGAAGAGTAGGCAAAATTCTAGCACTTGGAGGAAGAGGCTAGTTTGTGGAGTATGGATTTTGATGGAGCAGTAGATAAGGATGGTGCAGGAATTGGTATATGGATACACAGCCCTGTTTTCTTACCAAATAAAGTCCCAAGTAATGTAAGAGTTTTCTCATATAAATTGGCTTTTGATTGTTCCAATAACGAAACCGATAATGAGTCTCTGATTACAAGCTTGAAAATTCTCAAGAAGTTAAATGCAAAAAGAATTTCAGTTTATGATGACTCCGAATTAGTAATCAAACAAGTCAAGGGTGAATACCAAGCCAAACATCCTCGAATGAGGGCTTACCATAATGCGGTTCTAGATATTTTAAGGTTGTTTCCAAATCATACTTTGACATGTGTCCCTCGTACACAAAATGTTATTGCAGATTCCCTTGCTATAGTTGCAAGTAACTTAAAGATCCCAATGAATTAAAATAATAAGTTTGAAATTCATGTGAAGCATCACTCAGTTGTCCCTGATAATCTAAGATATTGGCAGGTGTTTCAGGATGACAAAGAAATTGAATATTTTCTGCAAAATGAAGGAAAATATAAAGACACTTCTATAGATGGTGAGCAAGATGATGGTGAACCAGAAATAGAGGTAAATCAGATGAAAGTCTTACAGTTCAAGGACAATGTCATCCCTAAAGGCCTTATAACTTTATAGGAATTATTTGATCAAGATGATGTGGCCTGGAAACCAAGTGTAGTGTTGACCGAGAAGGGAGTTGAAGATGTAAATATCGGAATAGCAGAAAATCCAAAAATGGTGAAGTTGTTAAAGGCATTACCTCCTTAGGTAAAAGAAAAATACATTAGTCTATTATCTTAATTTTCTGATGTATTTGCATGGGACTACACACATTTGAAGGAGTACGACAAAAGTATAATTTAGCATATCATTCCAATCAAGCTAAATCAGAAGCCATTTCGCCAAAAGTTGAGAAGGATAAATTCAAAGTTGCTTACATCAATAGAAAAAGAGGTGAATCGATTGTACAAAGTTGGTATAATCGTTTTGATAAGATTTTCAGATTGGATCTTCAATTTGGTGACCGTGCAGAAGAAGACAGGTGAGATTAGATTGTGCATAGATTTCAGAAATTTGAATAAAGTGTCATTGAAAGATAATTACCTGTTTCCGAAAATGGACCACATACTCCAAAGAGTAGTTGGGGCATCTCATATGCCACTGCTCGATGGGTATTCCGGCTACAATCAAATTTTGGTTCATGAAGATGACAGGGACAAAACAACATTCACCACTCTGTGGGGCACATTCCACTATACCAAGATGTCGTTCAGTTTAAAGATTGCTGGTGCAACATTCCAGCGGGCCATGGACATCACCTTTGCAAATGAAGAGATGTGTTTTTAGTAGTGTATCTTGATGATTTGACTGTCTTTTCAAATTCAGATGAGAAGCACCTTTACCATCTAAAAATTGTTTTTGAACATTGCAGAAAATATGGAATATCACTCAATCCCAAAAGGAGCTTGTTTGCCATGGACGAGGGGAAGCTTCTCAGTCAAATAATCTCAAAAGAAGGAATCCACATTGATCCTACTCGAGTGGAAGCTATTCAGGAAAATTGATTTTCCTCGTAGCAAGAAAGAGATCCAAGCATTTAACAGTAATATGAACTTCTTACATCATTTTGTGCATAATCTAGCATAACAGTTGAGGAATATTACAAATATGTTGAAGAAGGATAGTGTGGTCAAGTGGACCGAAGAAGCCATGAAGTCTTTCAACCTAGTAAAGTTGGCTCTTTCTTTAGCTCCGATTTTAATCAACCTAGATTATTCACAGGATTTCATATTATTTTCATTCGCTTCTAAACATACTATAGCAGTGGTCCTAATGCAGAAAAGAGATCATTTTGAAAAGCCAAATGCCTTTTTTAGCAGGACGATAAGAGATGCAGCCTTAGAATATAACATTATTGAGAAGCAAGCTCTTGCCTTGGTGAAAGCTTTGAAATATTTCTGAGTATATATTTTGCACTCTCATATTCTTGCTTATGTCCCCAATGCAGCAGTCAAAGATGTTTTGGTACAAGCAGATCCAAAAGGGAGGCGAGGCAAATGGATCGTAGCATTGCTAGAATATGACTTGGAGATAAAGCCAACAAAGCTAGTCAAGGGGCAGGGTCTAGCCAAGTTGATGGCAGAATCTAATTTACATGCATTGGACATAAACCTGATTGTTGCCATGTCTGAAGAAGATGAAGATAGTTCGCTGATTCAGGTATCTTGAAATTTTTCTCTATTCTCCTTTTTATTCAGATATTGTATATGTGCTCCAGCACCTTTCACCACCATCGGGGATGGCTAACAATAAAGATAGAACTATGAAATTAAAGGATGCTAGATTTTGTATTTTGAACAATGCAATTTATTGGAAAGATCTTGGAGGAATTTTGCTGAATTGTTTGGTCGAAGAGGAAGCAAAACAGGTCATGAATGATTTTCACAAGGGAGACTATGGAGGACACTTATTTTGGAAGATGATGGCTAACAAAAGTTTGAGAGCGGAGTACTGTTGGCCTACCCTTTTTGTTGATGTTTATAAAACTGTCGCAAGTTGTCATGAATGTCAGATTTTTCAGGGAAGGAGAAAGTTGCAGCCTCTACCTCTCAAGCCATTCAAAGTTAGTGCACCATCTCAGCAATGGGGCCTAGATTTTAGTGGAGATATTCATCCCACATCTTCAACTCATCACAAGTGGATCTTAATAGTGACAGATTATTTCACAAAGTGGATTGAAGCGATCCCCACTCGGTAGGCTACAAACTCGGTAATAATTCAATTTCTTGAAAATAATATTCTGTCACATTTTGGCTGTCCTAACAAACTGATTCAAGATAACATAGCAGCTTTCATGTCCAAAAAGATGAATGAATTTTGTAGCAAATACAAAATTACCTTGGGACATTCTACTGCATATTATCTGCAAGGTAATGGATTGGCCGAATCTTCAAACAAATCATTGGTCAACATCATTAAAAAGCTGTTGGAAACAAATAAGAAGAGTTGGCATAAAAAATTCATTAATTCACTATTGGCGCATAGAGTAAGTCAAAAGAATTCAATCGGAATGTCTCCTTTTGAGATTCTATATGGTATTGACATGGTGTTCCTGACATCTCTCGCGGTCCCAATTGTTAAACTTATGTAGGAAGCTGGCAGCGAGGAAGATCATTTTCAGCGGATAATAAGCCAAATGATCCATTTACAGTAGATGAGAGAGGAATTTTTTCAGAATACCTTTAGGCTGCAAGAGAGAATTAAGAAGATTTATGATTGGAAGGCAAAGGTGGACAAATTTCAAATTGAAGACATAGTGCTAAAATGGGATGCTAGACACGAGGATAAAGGCAAGCACGGCAAGTTCGAGAACCTGTGGAAGGGACCATATAAAGTTGCTACATATCGAGGTCAAAATGCTTTTCTACTCAAAGAAATGAACAGGGAAGATTGTCTAGGAGGGCCGGTCAATGGTTGACTTCTGAAACGGTATTATCTTTGATAAATTTTCTTTTATCACATTTTGTCATTGTACATACCATTTTATTTCTTCCATTGCAAAGTTTGTACTGTCATCATTCATTCAGTTTGGGGCCCACAGTGAAGGCTATAGATTTGAATGTCTGTCTTCAATTTTTGGTTATTTAGCGTCAGTTGTTTGAGTTAGTTTTGAGTTAGTTTTCAGTCTTTGTAATTAAGTCAGTTTTGAGTCAAGAAATTTGTTTTAGTTTTCTGAAGTTATTGACTCCATCTTGCTCAATGGATGAAAGCACTTACCTGCTTTTCCAGAGATCTATGGTTCCTGGCACCTCCCAGGAGCTACCATCCCCATTGGAGCCAAAATGTTAGTGTTGATATCTTCATCCCTCCATCAGTGATCAAATTTCTCTTTTTGCATACATATTAGGTGTCCCATCTGATCAGCTGCATTCCATTAGGTTATGGATCAACTAATGGTAGTGGTTCATTGTTAATTTTCCTCATGGCATTTACCTACTGGCCTGTTTTCAAATGTTTAGGCCATTTACTGACATTTTGTGTCATTTCATTTGCAAAAGCTAGTTTTAGGGTTCTATGTCTCACTAGGTCTAAGGTTTGCCACCATGGTCATCCAAAACTCAATAAAAGGTCATCAGGCACATAAGTTCATAAGTTCATAAGTTCACTAATGATATGCTCAATAAATGGATTTTACCTCAAAACTCTATTTTGAGGTGAAAACAGAGTTTTTTTATTTCTATGTACAAATTTTATGTAATTTAAAGTGTTTTCTATATGTAATAAGTTCCAGATGCTGCCCTTGGTCACCTTGCGAACTCCAACAACTGCAAGAAACAAAAACATCAATGGATTAGTTCATCAAGTGATCAAGAAGAGTCAAACTGCAAATGGAAAAACAGAGTTTTTTAAAGAAAATTGACTAAGACATTAGAAAAGTGGGTTTGGCAGATGAAAAAATTAAAGCAAGGAGATATAAAGCTCATTTATGCATTTGAAGTCTTCATTTGTTACAAGAGAGGGAGCTAAAGGCAAAATTGTGATTTTGGATGAAATAGGCAAAAAACTGAGCAAAAGCCTAAAAGTTCACCGGCGCTGCGCACCTAGGCTCTAGCGTTGCACACCTACCTGGCGCTGTGCACCTGGCATAGCTTTTACATTGCAAATCGTTTGGGTGCTGTGCATACAAAGTGCGCTGCGCACTTGACAGGCAATGTTACGCACCTGTCTATCGAGTTTCAAAATGATTTTCATCACCTTCCTCAGCTTCAAAACTTCACAATTGACCTCTTAACAAGTAAGTGAAGCTTCACATCCTGTTTAGCAAGGAATGTTTCATCAGTGGTGATGATTTATATGTCAAAAACACTAAACCCTAGCTGTCTCCAAATTTTCTTGTAAATTTTGCATAAGATATTCTTTTCTGTTGTTTTTATTCCCCTTTGATTATCTTTCCACACCCCATGCCCTTTAACTAAAATTCCTTAAACCCCTTTCCCTTTCCCTCTTCCAACATTATTAACACTCACTTCCCAAACCGCATTTCCATTTACCAAACCCTAATTCCCATTTTCTATCCCCTCACTACATCTATTCCATTATCTAAACCCTCTTCTATAGTCATAATATCAGTCATTCCCTCATTTCCAAAAAGAAAAACATCAGCCATTTCCTACATAAATTATTCACCCTCATACTTTTAAAATCTCTTCATACTCATTAGTTTTCACTCCAAATTCACAAGCATGGAGACAGACTCAGCATATGAGAGGGATAATGAAACTATTAGTGATTCTTCCCAAGAAACTCATCTACCAAGGAAGCCACTTAAAGGAGGGAAAATCATTTGGGAGGAGCCCACCACTCTCACAGAATTACTTGCTTGCCCTCTTGCAGTAACATGTTTTAAACATCAATCTTGTTATCAGTTTTGTGAAATGGTAAAAAGGGTGAAGTATCATCATGAGCTGGCTAGGTTGTTTGTTCTTCATCTTCACAATGACCAGGTGAACCTTACTGGTGTCTCTTTCACCTTTACACCTGAGACCATTGCAGAAGAAACATGCATCCCTAATGTAGGTGAACAGTGGAAGTATTTCACCTGTGAAGGGAGGTTTTCTCGTTTGTATACCTACCATGTCATATTGTTGATGCATTTCACAAGAGTGAGGATGATGAACCTCCAATACTTTATCTGCAGGAATATTGAGAAGATGGCTCTATATGTGCAAAGGAAACCTTTTAATCAGCATTTCAACAACATTTACCACTTCTCACTTATTAAAATTGCTGTCTTGCATCAACTAAGCTTGCTGAACATACCATGGGATACTTTCATTGTACATGAGATTTCCAAATGCCCTCAGGTGATTCCATTGCTGCTTCAAGAGGAAGGAGGGCCTTCAAGACAGCCAAATTTTCATGAGACTAAAACTACATCTGTGGCAGTGTTTGTCACTTATGAAAAAGGCACCAGGAGATGTTTTATTACTGCCAAACGAGTACTATCTTCACTAGGGGTGGAAGGGTCTCGTTTTCTTCACCGGATCATAGGCAAATGCTATCTTCACTAGAGGTGAAAGGTGCTTTTCCTTCTTCTTCAGCTGAAGAGGTACAAGACAAAGACAAAGGAAAGCAACAGGTGCATGATGAAGACCCTACTGAAGTGAAGATGTAGATTTTGTCTTGGTTGAGGAGGATGACATTGATTTTGGCCCTCAAATCTCAACAATGAAAGATATGATCATCAAAGAAAAGGAGGTGGAAATCCAAGCCTTGTCACTTGACCTTGAGAGGGCCAAATGGATCATTAGGTTTCTTGAGTAGGAGAACAAACAACTAGAGGAAAAGCAAGCTATTATGGAGTTGCAAACAATTAGAGAAAACTGGCAAATGGAAAAAAGAAGAAAAACCAAGATGACATCCCTTGAGCAAGAAATTGATTCTGATCGGGAATCAAGGTTAGAGAGGACAAACATTCACCTAGAGAAATTTTTGAGAAAACTAACAAAGAGAAGAAAATTTTGCGCCATATGGTCTATCACTACTTAACCCGGAATAAAATTTGCAAAACAAGGGTGAAGAGGTTAAAGGCAAAACTAAAGAGAGCTTTGAGAAGCAAAAAAGAGCAAGACAAGCTCAAGATCTTGGCTAAAGCATCATTGGCCTAGCATAGCACATACAAAGGATCACTCATGCCAAATTTCAAGAAATTTGGTGAATTTTTTGTCATTTTTGAAATTTTGAAGCAAAAACCAGGTTTTTTCAGTAGGTGCGTAGTGCCACCGCCGCTGCGCTTTTGATGGGGGCCTCCATTTAAAAAAAAGTTTACGTTTTTGGAATCAACATGAAAATTTATGTATTCTCAAAAATGGCTAAGAAATTTTGACAAGCTCTAGACCTCCAAAAGGGCCAAAAACACCCAAAAAAGTGCCCTTTCTGCCACTTTTTTGCCACACAGGAAATAGTCTTGGGAGATTCCATTTTTGGATGGGCAAATGGACTCCAAATCAAAAAATTAAAGTTGGGCCAGAAAGTAGACTCACCAAGCTTTCTAATGAGCTATTCTACACCTAATTTGGACATCGGGAGGCCTTCCAAAAGTGGTCTCGAAAAAGCACTGCGCATAGGATCAGTAGCGCTGTGCATAGGAGAAAAATTTGCCAGTTTTGCCTGTTTGTTCAGAATTTTGCCTAGTTTGCTACCAGTTTGAATTTTTCTTCTCTCTTGGATAAATCAATGATGTAATATGATGTACCATGATATGAAAATGTTGAAAAATGACTTAAGGAGGTAGATACATCAGTTTGAGTTGGTTTGAGGATGAATGAATCAGTTTCCATAGTTTTAGAGGCAAGCTGTTCCACTGCCTATTTTTCAGTTCCTTGTTTAGATCTTGTTGAAACAACTCCTTGACTCATGGATTTGACCCCTAATGGCTAGAATAGGTGATCTGATGCCTATATCTTTTACTTTCTTAGTCATTGGTCAAGGTTGGACTCTTGTGGATGCATTGAGCTACTTTGTAAATCACTTCTGCAGTTTGGCAAGGAAATGAACCAGGGTTTTGCAGCATTCTGTGGGATTCTTGTGGTAATGTGAATTAACATTGTTCTATCCTTTATTTAGTTTATCTTATGTGTATATGTGCCATCATCTATATTTTTTTGCATAACTAAATGAATCAAGATTAAAGGGTGGAATCCATTGGTGTTTGAGTGCTCTGCCTTGGGGTTTATTTAGTTTTAAATGTTTTCTACTGTTTGAAGGGGACTCATGAAACTTGAATGCCCTCTCCAACTCCTCACTAGTCTTTAGACTCACCATCACATTCATTTCAAGGTACTAAAACACTTTCCTACCTCTCCCCACAGAAACCTCTGCAAATTTGAGTTGATTTCCTGGACCCAAAGTTGCCTTCCTCATCTGATCCAGCAAACAACCATTAAAATAAATCAAATTCCTTTGAGCATATACCTAGCCTAAAATTAGTATTAATTTTAGTCATCTCAAGCCTTACTTGCTATATTTTCTTTAAGATTGACAAGCAGAGAGCCCTCTCCCGACCTGGTAGGGCTAGCTAACAGGTTAAGCGTGGTTTGATGCTACCCTAGACCTGCCTTCCTTTAGCCTGAGGTAGATTTAGGCTATAACATGGTCAACCCATAACCATGATGAACGAAGATCCGAGGATAGAGATACCCCGTAATGCTTGTGACCAATTGTGATATTGCCAATGTGCGGCCTAGCAAATGGACTTCGATGAAGTGTGGGTTTGTGGATGACCCATAACCATGAAAAATGAAGATCTGAGGATAGAGATACACTGTAATGCTTGTGACCAACTATGATGCTAACAGTGCGTGGCCTAGAAAATGGACTTCGATGACAAGGATTTTGTGTGATTGACCCATAATGTTGGTTGTGGATGAAGTAGCAGGTGCCTACATAGCCTGGGGTGGGAGGGAATGTCTCCAAAGAACCCAAGTTGAACACTGCTATGTTTAAACTGATGAATGTGAAGTAGGTTCCTACTAAAGTGAGGTGGGACGACACATCTCTAATGGGAACCCACTCTGAATGTTGCTCCAGATTAAAATCGACATAACACAATCAATATAACTCATAATATTTATTATCACCTATTTTTGGAAGCAAAAGGACCATTTTTCATCTTCCCATGTGTTGGAAATCCTTCTCTGGACACTCTAGAATCTCAGATTCATGTTGCAATGTTTCCATCGTCACAAAAGCTATAAAAAATTGTTGATTTTAAATCATCGATAAATCCCACATCCAAACTTTGATTCGACCTATTGTTTTTGCAATTGGGTGATTTTTCAAGAGGAGCTTAGATACACAATCCTTTTTTTTTAATTCTACACAAAAACATCAAAAAATGATACAAGAGTCGCCGTCCACTAGTTGTCAGAAAAAATTCTACAACATAGCCTATTTGAAGTCAGTGATATCTCCCTCATCCAGAATCCAATTCACGCGATTTGTTTTTAAAATTTTGGTATTTTTTTGCAAGGAATACAAATCATCTAATTGTTTTCGTAAATATTGCACCAAATGTTTCAGATCTTATCTGCAAACTCACTGCCCAAAAAGAAAAATTCTGCAAAAAAATGAAGAAAGAAAAAATATTCCTGCTTGGCCCAAGAAAGTGCTTTGTGGAGGTCGCAGCGCATGCTTGAAATTTGTTGAATATTACTAGAAAAATTTGAAACTAAAATATGCATGAAACCCTCATTCCCATGGAATCGTAACCTTCTACGATACCACTAATCTGGATCTTGGGGGGATCCCCTTGAGATCTAAAATATTGAAATGGATCTTTGGGGGGAGACCCCCAAGATCTGAAAAATTGAAATTGCCAGAATAAAAAGAGTAGAATGCCCAATAAACAAAACCACAAAGAATTTTTTTATTAAAATAGATAATAACTATAAGGACTACATTATGGTGGAAAATTTGTCCTTTTACAAAAATACAACTAGTTACTTATATTATTTTTCAGTTATAATACCACGGGTCAATTCCATGGGTGAATGAATACCATGGGTGGATGTCACAATATCATGGGTCAATTCCATGGGTGAATGAATACTATGGCTAGATGTCATAATACCATGGGAAAATTCCATGGGTGAATGAATACCATGGGTGGATGTCACTTACAATACCATGGGTGGATGCCAGCTACAATACCATGGGTAAATTCAATGGGTGGATGAATAACATGGGTGGATGAACACCATGGGTTGATGCCATTTTCCATTCGGATCACTGGAATTATTCATTCCATTGAAAAGTCACATCTTTCTTCAATAGTTTCTCCATAGGCGTAGTGGTCTATTCATATCCTTTGATAGATTTTCTATAATATCCAGTATGCCCCAATGTGGTGCGAAGTTGTCTTACTATATTTGGTGGAGGTAAATTCACAATAATATCAATATTCACATGAGCCATCATAAATCCTTTCCTACAAACAATATGTCCTATAAATATACCAAAAATTACACATAATATGCACTTCTTGATATTCAAAGAAATCTGATACTGCCTGGATGTGTTGAGCATCAGTCTTAAGCTCGCAACTTGTTTCTTAAATAACCAAAACACTGTCCAATCATCAAATTATACTTCTAAATATTTGTGAATATATTCTTTGAAAGATTGAACCACCACTCTTGAAAATATGGCAGGGCCATTCTTCAACTATCCAAAAGGCGTCACTGTATACTTATATGAACCCCATTCTATAGTGAAGGTGGTCTTATGTCAATACTCTGATGAAATTCTAATCTGATGGTATCCTAAAAATCCATCTATAAATAAATAGTCTTCCTGGCCTCCTACATTATCTAATACTTCATCAATGAAAGGAGTAGGGAATGGGTCATACAGACATGCATCATTTAACTTCCTTAAATCAACACAAATCCTGGTTTCTCCTTGTGTTTTATTTTCTTGTACCACCATAGGACTTACCAACTCTACTTCTTCCGTAGGTTGAATGAATCCAACTACTATCATTATGTTAAGTTCTATCTTCACTTTTTCTTTGTACTTTGAATTCAGTCTATAAGGCTTGTTGTTAACTTGCTTTGCATTAGGCTTTAAAGGAATCTTTATAACTCCTAAATATCCTATTATGATCTTCATATCTAAAAAATTAGTGGGACATAACTCCTAGTATTCATACGGAAGATCTGTCACTTCGCTGATTGTTTCTTCATGCCAATAATCTCATATCGTTGCAAACTTTGTGATCAGGTGCTCATGTCCTAAGTGTCGTAAAATGCTAAAAATTTAAAATTCTCAGAACTAGTTCAATGTTGAACGACTGGAAAGTGCTCATCCTCTTGATTCCGGTGCTGCAAACGGTTCAGAAAACGGTCGCCATATGAGAAAGTTATGGCAAAAAGAAGAATTTCTTAGTAACATTGAAATTTTGAAATTTTCAAAAAAAAAAATTAAAAAAAGAATATTCCACAGAATATTCCTCAAAATATTCTAGGGAATATTCCTTTTTTGGCGGCCAATCACAGGTTGCCACGTGGCCGGAGGTGACGTCAGCAAGGTATGTGCGCATGTTAAAATTTCAGTTGGGTTGTGGTTTGAACCCATGACCTGCTCTCAACAAATACAAAGCCTTACCAATGCGCCACCACTGCAGGTCTTGTTTGAAAAGTGGCAGCAACTCTATATGAGTTTAAAATTTGGTTTGGGCAGGAAATGAAGGGGGCCAGCCCCCATACCACGTGACCCAGCCCCAGAACCGTGGGCCTAGCCCTTAACTGCTGGCACGAAATCCAATGCAAATAACCACCGCCGGAATTTTTGGTCACATGCGCATTAATCACTGTAGTTAAGTTGGCGAAAATTTGGCAGGAGCACCAATTTTGGGCGGACCCACCATATTTGGCGGGCCTAACTGGCTCCAACTAAAGTTAACTGGAGTTTTTCAAGGGCAACTGGCAGTGGGGAGTAAATGGCCATAACTTTGGCTAGGAAAGGCGGTTTTGGACGATTTTTTTTTAATTTTGGGTATTTTCGACCTTCTGAATCCATTGCCACAGGTCTTACAGCCATCTGACATCATTTGCAGAGGTTTTGGAGACGTGGAAGTTCTAGGAGCCACCAGGGCCCAGTATTGGGAAGACTGTATAGGGTTGCAGGTATCCATTGGAGGTGAACCAGTAGTCAATCCTGAAGGATTCAAGTGTTCTGAATCCGTTTTACCATCTATTCCACTTGTAGATGCTTCTATTCAGCTGTATATTCAATTTGAGCATTTAATTAAAACAAGGATAGGCCCATTTTGGAGCCTTAGACCCAGCAGACGTTGCCTAGGAGGGGTGAACTCCTTCATCAACTTCTTTTGCATCTGTGGTTGATTTATTTTGCAGAACAAATTCATTTTAGTTTGTTAAACAGTAAAAGGAAATAAATCTGCTATACTTAAATGGGTCATGAACAGCTGAAAATTTCATTTGTTTCTTTTCTGCAAGACATGGACATCTTTTAAACATGTATATTTCTGAAATTGAATACCTTGCAAACAATTTACAAGTAGTTTCAAATTCAGATCAAGTTGCTACCATAGCTATGTTGTTGTTTCTTTGTATCAAAAGTAGTCAAATAAACTATAGACAGAGCCTGAAACGAGCCAGGAAGCCTTCGAAATTCTCTTGTTATACAATTGCAAAGTAGATAAATGCTCTTTCAGTCAATCTCTAGTGTAGTTGTCTTTTGATTGTTTTTCTGCAAAGATCTTCAAACTGTCTTGCAAGTATTGATGCTTACCAGGTTGAAACTTAAAAGAGGGGAAGGACAGTTGACTAGAGAACGAGAGAATCCTCAGTCAAGGAAGGCCAGAGAGCCATCACCTCCACCTTCAATTTCACCCTCAAGAGTCTCAGCAGAAGCTTCAAGAATGTCTGCACATGAAGGAGAAATTCTTGCAGACATGGATCCAAAAGAAGAAGAAAGAGTCTTCAGAAAGGCTTTCTTGGACCTCACTGAAATGGTGAGGATATTGTACCAATAAAGAAATGAGAAATTGGCTGGAGAAGGGTCCAAACATCCTCATGAAGAATAGGGCTCTTCAGGAGGTAAGAAGGATGATGATCATTCCAAGCAAGGACATGGAGGTAATGGTGATCCACCACCCCCATCGTCACCTTCTTCCTCTTCATCCTCATCTTCTTCTTCTGTGCATATGCATAGATCCTCTGGAAAAAGTCCTTTTTTGAAGCTTGATGTAAAATTCGAACTACCTATGTTTAATGGTGAAGTGAATGCAGAAAAGCTTGACAACTGGATTAGGCAGTTGGAAGTCTACTTGAGGATCCAGAATATGCATGATGATGCCACAAAGATTCAGTTGGCTTCTTTGAGAATGGATGGAGCAACATTGGTCTGGTAGGAGGCCAAGACTAAAGAGGAGATCAAGAAATTTGGTAAGGTTACCTTAACATGGCCTGAATTTCTATTAGCCATTAAAAAACAGTTTTATCCTCTTGCTCACATGTAGAAAGCCATTATGAACTGGAAAAATTTCAGACAACTTAAGCGTCAGAGTGTCCAAGACTACACCCAAGAATTTAGGAGAAGAGCTCTCTTATTAGGGGTAGATTTACAGACCCAGGAAACCTTGCTGAAATACATTGGTGGCTTGCATAGCTACCTTAGACACACCATATTGATGTTTAACCCTACTAGCCTGGACGAGGTTTGTGTCCAAGCTACACATTTAGAGGCAAGGGGCAAAAACACATTTTAAGAGGGTAGAAACAAGCCCCCCATGGGGAAAAACAAAGAGAAAACCTCCAAGGGAAAGGGCAAAAAGAATGCATCTGTCAAACAGGAGAGTGAGAAAGTGATCCATAAACACTGTTCTAAACCAGGCCATGAGGAGAAAAACTATTGGAAATCACATCCTGAAAAAAGACCTCAATTTAACAAATCCAAAGGGAAACAGAAAACTGCTACTACTACATCTACACCACAGGATTTAGGGGATGATTCAGGTGATGAAATCAAAATTGCAGCCATGGGTTTGAAAAACTTGAAGGGAAAATAAATTGAAACTCAAGCCAGCACTAGTACCTCAAACTGTCATGTACAAGCTCCTAATGAGGAAGAAAGAGTTGAACTGTTTCATGTGAGGGTGATTTCAAAACATACTAAAATTGACACACTTTTTGATAGTGGGTCACAAGCAAACCTTATATTAGAGGACTTGGTCAAGCAACTTAAACTTGAGACTGTTCCACATCCGAAACCATATCCACTTGGATGGATTTGCAAGGATGCAAATTTACAAGTTTCAAGAAAGTGCACATTGCGCTTTGCAATTACTGCACATTTTATTGACACAGTTGAACTTGATGTGGTACCTTTTGATATAGCAGGAATTGTTTTGGGAAGTCCTTACTTGTTTGAAGGAAAGCTATCTTTCATCGCCATGAAAACAAATATCATCTTTTCAAAGATGGCAAGGAGTTCATTGTTAGAGCTCATCACAAGAAGACAAATGTAGCGATGGTGAATGCAGGACAAGTAAAAGGGCTGGTCAATTCAAGTAAGAATTTTGTTCTTCTTATGATTAAGCCCAAGGTTGATTTGAATCATGATTCATTTGACAATTGTGATCCAAAACTTAAGTCAGAACTGCATGATGTAGTTGATGCATATCATGAGATGTTTCAGGAGCCAACAGGTTTGCATCCTAAGAGGGAGATTCAACATGAAATCCATTTGCATCCAGATTGTCCTCTTCCAAACATAGGCATGTACCGCATGTCTATTATGGAGAATGCTGAAATAAAGAAGCAAATCAAGGACTTGTTGGCCAAGGGTTTCATAAGGCCAAGTACTTCACCATGTGGGTCACCGATTGTATTGACTCCAAAGAAAGATGGCACTTGGCATATGTGTGTTGATTTCAGGGCCTTGAATAAGATAACGGTAAAGAATCGTTACCCACTCCCACGGATAGATGATTTGCTAGACCAGCTGAAAGATGCTCGATATTTCACTAAGTTAGACTTGCACAGTGGATATCATCAAGTAAGAATTGAAGAAAGTGACATTTGGAAGACAACCTTTAAAACCAAACAAGGACTCTTTGAGTGGCTTGTGATGCCGTTTGGTTTGTGCAATGCACCTGCAACTTTCATGCGGGTAATGGATGATGTCTTGCGTCCTTTTGTTGATGATTTCATTATTGTCTACTTAGATGACATCTTAATTTTCAACAAGTCTAGAGAAGATCATGTCATGGATGTTAGGAAAGTACTCGATGTTTTGAAGAAGAAACAGTTATTTCTTAAAATGTCAAAGTGTGAATTTGGAAAGACTTCTTTGGTTTATTTGGGACACATAGTAGGAGGAGGTGCTTTGAGAATTGATCCTGCTAAGATTGAGGCTATTGTCAAGTGGCCTACTCCCAAATCCATAACAGAGGTAAGAAGTTTTTTGGGTGCAACTCAATATTGGAGGAAGTTCATCTCTAACTTCTCTTCTACAACAGCTCCTATGCATGTAGTGACAAGTGTGAAGCATGCTTTCCAATGGGGAGGCAAGCAGCAAAAAGCTTTCGAATCTTTGAAAGAGAAGATTAGTTCAGCTCTGGTCCTTGCATTACCAGATTTGAGACAGCCATTTGAGATACAAACCGATGCTAGTAATTATGCCATGGGTGCAGTTCTTCTACAACATGGTAAGCCTATTGCTTTTCATTCTGAAACTTTTAATGATGCTGTTGTAAATTATCCTACATATGATAAGGAGGTGTATGCATTGGTAAAAAGCGTCAAAAAGTGGAAACACTATTTGATGGGCAAAGAAACTGTTATACATACCGACCATCAGCCCTTACAGTACTTGCAATCCCAAAGCAAGTTACAACAGTCACGACACTTCAGATGGATGGGCTTCTTGCAACAGTTCCATTTGGTAATAAGGTACAAGAAAGGTACTTTGAATAAGGTTGATAATATGCTTTCAAGGCCTATTATTGGTGTTGTTACTTTACTTAAGAATGATTCCATTGTACATGATGGTTACATAGAACAATATGCATCTGATGATGACTTTAAAGATGTGTATGCTAACTTGAGTAAAGGGAATCATGTAGAGGAAAATGACTATCACATGCATAACAATTTGCTGTTTCATTTGGGAAAGTTGTGTATACCACAAGGGGAGAGAATAAATGTCATAAGAGAAGGTCATTCTTCTCTTATTGCTGGCCATTTTGGTGTAAGCAAAACAGTTGCACATCTACAGAGGTATTGCTATTGGCCTCGCATGGTAGATTCTATTTCAAGGTTCATAATAGGTTGTTCATTATGTGCTACAAGCAAGCCTCGTAATAGGAAACTTGGTTTGTATACTCCTTTGTCGGTACCTTCTAAACCATGGGAGAGCATCTCTATGGATTTTGTAGGAGGTTTTCCAAAATCTAGAAAGAAGCATGATTATTTATATGTAGTAGTTGATCGTTTCAGCAAAACGTGTATACTTATGCCTTGTAAGAAAACTATAACTATTGAACAAACTGCTGAATTATTTTTTCATCATGTATGGATTCACTTTGGTTTGCCTACTTCCATTATTAGTGACAGGGATTCCAGATTTGTGGGGAATTTTTGGTCCAACCTATGGGAGATGATGGACACAAAGTTGAAGAAAAGTACTGCTTTCCATCCGAAAATAGATGGATAAACAGAAGTTGTGAACAGAACCATTGTGCACCTCTTGAGAGGATATTGCAGCAAGCATCCCAAGCTTTGGGATGAACATTTGCACTACATACAACATGCTTACAACCGTGCCAAGCACTCTTCCACAAACACCTCACCGTTTGAAGCTTGTTTTGGTTACTTGCCAAAATCACCTCTTGATTTCATTCTTGAGAAAGATGTTGCCATTGAGGGACATAGTGATATTGACAAAGCTCGTTCATTCATTGAAAGAATTCAGCAAATACATCAGCAAATTCAGGAACAACTTGAGAAGAGTCAAGGCAAGTACAAGGAAAGACATGACAAGCATAGATTCGATCACAAGTTTCAAGAAGGGGATGAGGTATGGCTGTACATTAGTAAGGAAAGGATGCAAGGAGAAGGTAAAAGGCTGAAGCCTATTCGTTATGGTCCATTCAAAATCCTCAAGAAGGTTGGAAATAATGCTTTTCAATTAGATTTTCCTTCCTACATGCAAATGTATTCTGTTGTCAATGTGGAGAACTTATGTTTGTAAGAACCTCCTTTGATTGTTGATCATGAAAGTGTTGTTCAACTGCCATCTATAGAAGATTTCTCGCCAGAATTCTTAGATGAGCTGAAAGAAGATACAATCCTTGACAGAAGGACACGCACTTCAAGGAGGGGCACTGTAGATTATGTTCAGGTTGGTTTCAAAGGCAGCAAACTGAACAAGGCAAAGTGGATGGAGGTGGATAGAGTGAGGGAGATGTACCCTCACCTCTTTAACAGGTAGTTGAAGGCTTTTGGGGTCCAAAAGCTTCCCAATGGGGAGGCGTGATTAGGTGCTCATGTCCTAAGTGTCGTAAAATGCCCAAAATTTAAAATGCTCAGAACTAGTTCAAAGTTGAACAACTAGAAATTGCTCATCCTCTTGATTTCAGCACCATAAACGGTTTGAAAAACGGTCGTCGTATGAGAAAGTTATGGCAAAAAGAAGAATTTCTCAGTAACATTGAAATTTTGAATTTTTCAAAAAAAAATTAAAAAAAGAATATTCCACAGAATATTCCTTGGAATATTCCTTTTTGGGCGGCCAATCATAGGTTTCCATGTGGCAGGCCCGGAGGCTGCCATGTGGCCAGAGGTGATGTCACCAAGGTATGTGCGCATGTTAAAATTTTAGTTGGGTTGTGGTTTGAACCCATGACCTGCTCTCAACAAATACAAAGCCTTATCAACGCACCACCACTGCAGGTCTTGTTTGGAAAGAGGCGGAAACTCTATATGAGTTTAAAATTTGGGTTGGGCGGGAAATGAAGGGGGCCAGTGCCTAAGGTCAGCCCCCATACCATGTGACCCAGCCCCAGAACCGTGGGGCTAAACCCTTAATTGCTGGCGCGAAATCCAATGCAAATAACCACCGCCGGAATTTTTGGTCACATGCGCATTAATCACTGCAGTTAAGTTGGCGGAAATTTGGCAGGAGCACCAAATTTGGGTGGACCTGCCATCTTTGGCGGGCCTAACTGGCTCCAACTAAAGTTAACTGGAGTTTTTCAAGGGCAACTCGCAGTGGGGAGTAAATGGCCATAACTTTGGCTAGGAAAGGTGGTTTTGGACGAATTTTTTTTTGATTTTGGGTATTTTCGACCTTTTGAAGCCATTGGAATAGGTCTTACAACCATCCGAGGTCATTTGCAGAGGTGTTGGAGCCGTGGAAATTCTAGGAGCCACCAGGGCCTAGTATTGGGAAGACTGTATAGGGTTGCAGGTATCCATTGGAGGTGAACCAGTAGTCAATCCTGAAGGATTCAAGTGTTCTGAATCAGTTTTTACCATCTATTCCACTTGTAGATGCTTATATTCAGCTGTATATTCAATTTGAGCATTTAATTAAAACAAGGATAGGCCCATTTGGGAGCCTTGGACCCAGCAGACGTAGCCCAGGAGGGGTGAACTGCTTCATCAACTTCTTTTGCATCTGTGGTTGATTTATTTTGCAGAACAAATTCGTTTTAGTGTGTTAAACAGTAAAAGGAAATAAATCTGCTATACTTAAATGGGTCATGAACAGTTGAAAATTTCATTTGTTTCTTTTCTGCAAGACATGGACATCTTTTAAACATGTATATTTCTGAAATTGAATACCTTGCAAAAAATTTACAAGTAGTTTCAAATTCAGATCACTTTGGCTCCTCTTATGATCCTATTTTCACCTTATTTGTCTTAAATGGCTTTGTCATATCACACATTTCTAACTTAGGTCCATTCATTTTGCGGTAGCCTTGAGATTCTTCTATGTCAATATTGCGAGGGTCTTCATCTTCTTCTGCAGTGATGTTGTAGCATTCCGCTACATTTTGTAGCTGCACAGCCTAATCAGGTTGTTAAGTGAGTGGAATATCATTCTCAAAAATCTTATTTTTAAGTATCTAAAGGGTTGAATCTATATATGGACAATCATATTCAAAGTAAATGTCAATATAAACCCATCAACCATCTTTTCCCAATTCACAATACGATGTCAAAATTATGTTTCCAGGTACTAATTTTGAGGAATTGTCTCCAATGTATGGATGAACCCATGTACCCATTCTTGCCATGGAATCTTCTTCCATGTTGGCATGCAAAGAAGGATGTGCTTTCTAGGATCATCTTTACCATCATATTTATCTACCAACTCTGTTTCTACCTAACCAAACCTTATCCATATCAACCGTCAATATTCTTTCCAAGTTCCTATATTCTTCTTATGTGTACCCCACCATCTAGTAGCACTATCTCGTAGGGCTATATTGAGAGCTAACAATATTTGATACTCTAGTACACAATGTTCATATTCTTCAAGAAAAGTATTTATATCACCCAAACCATCATAAAAAGGTAAGTCACATACCTAAACTTTCATACAGCGAACTTCTTTATTAACTCTTCCACATCACCTCATAGATACCTCATGTAACCTTTTTTTCCCATTTTCCAATTCTTCTTCTGAAATAGAAGCACACAAATTGTCATTCTCCCAACTCAACTTGCCTTCAGTAGTGTTAACACAGTCTCATTCATTTTTTTTCATCTGATAGAAGTTATCTATATCAACTGCGTTTTGCTCCTCTTTAATTAGTTGAACATATCTTGCTCCTTCTGATGAATCCAAGGGAACGATCATTGTCATATTGTTGCTTTCAAATATCACTCGCCTCTTCTTTAAGTTGATTATAACCATGTTGGAAAATTCCCAATATAGTCCAAGTAATGTAGGATAGGGTTTATTTTCATCCACAATTTCTATTACTTCAAAATCAGTATTAGTGTGCACCCCTTGAATGTCCACTGTAATGCCTGATAATCTTCCTAGAGGAACAATATTTTATTGATTCACCATTCTTAGCTCAATAGGTGACCACTGTAACTTCAGTTTACCCATTAACTCCCATGTTTCTTTTGTCAAGACATTAGTTTTAGATCACGGACCGAAAATAACTTGGTCCGTGTCATATTCTCCTATATGTGCCTAAGCCTCATTTATTTTCCATTTCTCTTCTATTTATGTAAATTGTTAACTTTGTGCATCTCAATTTGTGGTACTTCTTTAGATGCGCAGGAATTTATCAATTCTTGAAGTCCTACAACTCTTCAATCTTGCAACAATTTGATACAATTTTGAAGAAATATTTTAACATATCTACCTTATGCTGCATCATGTTCTTGCATTTTCATATATTTTCCTTGTGTCGAGGATGGTACACTGCAACTATTCTTTTGATTATGTTGTGTGTTAGATGTTGAATCTTCTCCACCCATAAAACTTTGGTTCACTTTCATAAGGACTTCTTTTTCCTTTTGAATATCAAACACAAGGGCTTTTTTAGTAGTGTTTCTAGCCCTTGTAGCTCCATCTTCATTCTTTCCATCTGTTTTATCACCTTTGGTCATAATTCCACTCCTTGTTACAATAATAATTCAAGATTCATTGGTCCTTAGTTCCATAATCATCATTTTCATGTTTTTTCTCAGCTACTGGTTTCTTTTTTCTTTCATTTTTTCCATAAGTACTAGACACTCTTCAATTACATGATCAAAGGATTTTCAATACTTACATGTGGTGGTGGGATTCTGATAGTCACTCGCGAAGTGTCTTGGCTGGTCACAGTTATTGCAGATAATTTGTCCTCGTCCTCGATGAGCTCCACCTAGACCTCTACGATGTCCATTGTATTCATGTCCATGTTCCTCTGATTGCATTCTAAATGCATCAGAACTTCACTCCATCATTAATTCATAAGCTCAACAATTGTTTTCATCATGTCCCATATATTTTCAGAACTTGTAGTACAGGTTCATGGGGGTCTGCACATATTTTGTAACAAACAATAATATTATGCCTCTAGTTTTACATATCTCACACCATAAGATAGATCTAGGATTCAAAGGATTTGGTGCCCATGTAATTTCTGAAGAGAGGGCACTGTTCTTTAGGATGGCCTTCTGCTTTATACTTCGTACACCACACTTCTTCTCTAACTTACTTACTTTTCTTCATATCTTGTATCTTCATAGTCAAATTTTCCGGCTGGCTCTAGATCTGCTACATACTTGCATTGGTATCCCCTATACATGAAGCTTCTAATTTCATCTCAAGTTGTAAGTATTTGGCTTGAGTTCTATCTTCTGTTGTGATAAAGGAAATAATATATGTGGAAGAAACACAGCTATAAACCATTCTTTATTTTGCTGCGAAGCTATTTCGAAAATTGCTCGATACAATAAAATCTTGAATCTTTGATCAAATTCCCAAACAGATTCAGTAAGCCTCTGTTTTATTTCTTTTAACTTTGTGATAAAATGCAACTCAGAATTCGGTTTCTTAAATTATTTTACTAGAATCGTTTTAATGTCTGCAAATGATCTGATCTGATTTCTTGAAGACTTCATGTACCACGTCAACATTCTATCTCGAAATGTCATGACAAGCTACGCTTTCTTTATATTTTCATCATGGATGTACTTCGTTTTCCATACTACTTCACATAATGACTATAAATGCTCTCGATCCTATGATCCAGTCCCTTTAAAGACATGTATTTTAATATCATCGACCATAGTTCTGCTCTGAGGGGGAGGGGGATTCGTAGGGGAGGGGGAATGGGGGGTAGGGGGTAGGGGGATAGGGAAAACCAAAAGCACCCTGATTACTACTTCATTCTAGATTCGACGAACTTTTAGGATGGAAGGGTAAATACTGCAGAGTTACTTTAGCATCCTCACAGAAGTTTTCTTCACTTTCAAACTCACCTAATAGAGGGCTATAGTCATTTTCTATAAAAGTCTTTATATCTTGGTCATGGGATATCTTTCTCGTGTCTATTCTATATCTTTATCTACTTCGCATTATTCCAGTCTCTTCTTTGAATCCTCTTACAAAAATAAGTAACTAATAATCTGACCGTATTGGTAAAATCCCCTTTTCGCACAAATACATCTTAATCTAGAGTTTTATAGATATCAAAAACTTAACACGTGGTCATTTGAAAAAGTTTCTTTCTACTTCATTGTAGGACACAATCGAGTCTACTACGAACTTAGTAATGAATCCTCCCAAAATGCTATGAATAGAGAAATCAACAGCTCTTGAGATCCTATTGTTTGTATTATTGAGTCGTTGTATCAGTTCAGGAGTCCATTCCTTAGGTTCATCTCCTTTAAAATAGTCCTTTCTCTTAGTCAACCTTGATATCTACTCGTATAGCTCAACATGAAATGTACCAAATATGATTTCATATTGATGTTCAAAAATTTACTTCTCCAACCACATTTCAGGTGACGAACAAGGGTTTCTATTCTCTTTTTCTACAAATTCTCGTTCCTTCAGTTCTACCCACTCTTGGATTTATTTCTTAGATGGATTCCACATAAACATATCCCTCAAACAAATCATGTCCCAACAAAAAAACCATTTTTTAGTTTAGGTTGGGTTGACCTAGGTTTGGATTTTACTACGCACCAAAAAAACCCTCAATCACTAGCCCTTTCTGTAAGGACCTGTGAGAAGATCGTAGTTGTTGGTGTCTGAGTGTGAATACCTATTCAACCCTTTTCCACATTTAATTCATCAATCTGGGTGTGTACATTATTTCAAGGTAATGCGCAAAATATATGTAGGTAGCAATGACATATCAATCACCAATATTAGATTCAATAACTAAGATAACGAAAGAACAACTGTGAGAGAAAATAAGAATAAATTGCATAACTATAAAAAGCATTCACAACAATTAATTAAGGGACTGTAACAGCAATTGAAATAAGCCAACACAAATGAAATAACAACACACATAAATAACATAGAACCTGATCAGAAGAGTGGACCCAAGTCCTTGATTGGGGCTACAGTGGATTCATAGCTTATAGAGAGAACAACAAAATAAATTTCATCCAATTAATTAATCATTATTCTATTAAAATATCAATCTCTTGCACGACTCACCCTGATTCACAGCATTGAAACCCTTCTTATACAATACACAAAGAAAATTGTCTCTAAATATGGCAGCTAATATCTATCATTATACAATCGTTGAAACGAACAACTAGTTGCTGAGAGATAGACAAGAAAGGTCTGGAATAGGCCTGAAATCTATTATGTTGTTACAATGCTTGCCAATATGGTGTTGGAAGCTCGGAATCACTTCCGTGATTTGCACCCGTAACCTTTGACCACCGTGATGGTTGTGTGGGGCCTAACCCAGGTTCAGGGTTAGTTAGCCAAACAAATCCTTACAGTACTGGCCCTTTCGGCATCAGCCCGTGGAGCGCGGACTAAAGTCTCACTCGAAGCAGTATGGGGGGATGCTGGAACCAAGTTTCCGCACCTTGAGATGGTTGTGATGTCGGTTTATTCCTTTTGTTCCTTCTTTCGTGCAGGTTGTTAAGTTCTAGAGCTCTATCTGTCTAGCCCTTTATTCCACCCTTTGGTACCTCCATGACGGGGTACGATTGACCTTCACGCAGCCCTAACCTGTGGTTCAGGTACTTTAACGCTGCTAGGGTAGCATATTGTGCAGATTCCCAAATTATCTTAAGTGTCTTACTTATCTTATTAAGCGATCAATGTTAGTGCCATGTAAACATATATCCTTACTTGCATTCAATTAACCAATGTAATTACATACATTCGCACATCACATAAGCATTGTAAGTGAAATTCATACTCAATATGACAAGATACAAAAATAGGAAACAAAGACACAAAATTTGTAGAATGCTTCTCTTTATTGATATCTTCAGATGATTAGAGACTCTATATGCCTTGTACACATAGCTACGACAGTCCACGCACTCAACATCGGACTTCCACCCTAGGCCTTTGTGCACTCAGTTGCAAAGCCTCTACCTACACTAAGACTCAAAACTTAGACTTCTCTAAAGACTTCCTCTTTATCGCTCAGGACTTCTTACTCCTCAAAGCTACCTAGAGCTTACTTACATAGCTCTTTTTATACAATCCCATGGTCCATGGTCCATGGGTAGATCTTTACAGCTGAATTTACACTTTACAAAATAAGGGCGGACAAACCTTTATGAATCATGATACCTTTGTACTCCGCAACCACAAAATGCGGAGACTTTACAACTTTATTACAAAACTTGACACAAAACATGGGATTTTAGCCCCAAAACTATTCTTGGGGGATCTCATTCCCAACAATCACCCAACATAAACATCATGACTCGCCCTCAAGTCACTTTGTAGGTACTGATATCTTAGCATGAAGACCTCCCAGTTCAACCTATATGACTGTAAACTTGGCAGTGCACTGCGTGGCCACCTACTTCACGTCTTCAACCATCTTCCTGGCCACTACTCCTAAACTCTTGGCATAAAGCTTTTGCCGAGTTTCTTGTAGAGTCACAAGATTTCCTTCAATAAAGGCCATAACTACATAAGCCTCATCCAGCCAGGGCTTTAGTCGTGCCTTCAGCACTGCCTCCATGTACTACGTTGCATCTACCTGCTCTTTTAGATGCTTTGCCTCATGCAACTTTTCCAATCTCTATGTGAGCACGGCAATTCGTGTTGTGTCTGTGACCTCATCATAGCATTGCTGCAGCTTGCGTTCTTCTATCTCTAGTCACTGTACATTAGGGTCCTCCTGCAAGCTCATCAGGACCTTCAATGATTGTTCAAAGAGTTGTGTGCAGTCTGATACTACACTGTCAACTGCTAGTATTGCCTCTGTGACAACAGTCGTACGCTACTCATTTACTTCTAGCGGGGTTGAAGGCTAGGCCTTCAACTATAATTCAGTGATCTGTAGGTTCAACTCCAACTAAACCCTCGTTATTTCTGTACGAGTCTCACGCACCACTGTAGCCAGCTTGTGGACACACACCTCGACTAGTTATTCCTCAGGAATGGCCAAATCTAGGACCATTCAGCATGCCTCCTCCACGACCTGAAGTATACACTTTTTTTGGTTGGTCGCCTCGGTCATGGCAGTGATGGCAAAGTCTCGTTGTACTTCCATTTGCTCATTGTTAATCCGTTGCTCACTGATCACCTGTAGAGTGCAGTGCTCACAGGCCCTCAACTCCACAAGTAATCCATCCTACAATAGGTGGAGCACCTCGTGAAGGAGCACTACCAGATTCAACCCTACTCCCTTGAGGGCACTGATAGTGGGCCTATCAGCTTCATTCTCCATGGTCAGTGCTCCATCAGGCAGCACTATCGCCCTGGAGACCTTCGTGTGCAGCATCTTCATAGCTTCTAAAGTGCCGATGGAAAGGATGGTGGACACCATGCTAGCCTGTGATGCGTGGGTTTGCATCTCCTACAGACTTGTCTCAATAGCCCCCAATATTAGTTATTGCTTCTGCTCAAACTATTGTAGGGCCTCCGCAGTGACATCTCACAACGTGTATCCAATGTCATGCAAGTCACCCTCTATTAGGGTGATTGGGTCCAATGACGTCTTAGTGGCCTTGGAATTCTTCCTTGACCCTCCTTTCTCTTATTCCTTTGGATGCTTGATGTGGGTGGACATTGCCTGGGGATCTGCACCATGCTACTATGTTTGCTCGTCCATCTCTTCCTTTGTCTCGGGTGAAGGTGACCGCACACCTTTGTCATAGCCCCGCTCTGTTCCACCTGTTTTCTTCTCCATCTGTTGAGTGACATTGCACTGCACCTGGATCTTGTCAGTGGCCTCCTTCTTCCTCTTTTCAGGGAGCTACATCATCTTGAGCTTGGCCTCCTCCTTCTTGTGCTACGTGATGGAATTTCTCCCTCCCATCGTCAGGTATACTATAGTGTGCCATTATGTCGTCCAACGATCAAGTACTACCTCAATGGCGTCATCCACTTCCAAGTAAGGCAAGTCATACCATGTCTACATAGGGTCATTCTGTGCCCTAATGGACACATGGTGAAAATATGCCTTAAACTCCACGTAGCCCTGCAGGTTGGAAAACACCGTAGGCGACAACCATGATTTTTGATTGATGGCCATGTGGATGTTCATCTCCATCAAGATCTAGAAGATCTTGTTGTCCTTGATGCAATATGGATCCTTGGTTGCCCACAGTGAAGCTTACTTCACTGATTCTTGTAGGTTTGGTGTAACTGAAGGGAATTGACTATCCTTTGGTAGCTCCCATGCTACCAGCGCAATAGACAACAAGATCCACGCGTAGTGGAATGTCTTGCTGAGCTCTGGTGCCTCACGGTAGTTCACAAGGAACTCACAACGGAGATAGTACACCCAATTGAACTGGACTCCTTTAGCGCACTAGGCTGCTAGCGCGATGACTGGCACCGACACCTCATCGGTGCACACGTCCTCATCACCTTCCCTGCCAAAATCTGCATAGCCACCTTTATAGTAGGGTCATTGATGCTTGAAATGGCATATCTATGTGGCTTCTTCACTAGCTTAAACTTCTCCTTCATGGCCTCCGCAAGGGCCTTCTCACCACCTTTTTTGCCAAACATCATGGCCAGATATTCTCCTATGTAGGGCAACTGTGTGATCCTGTGGATCAATCTATCAATGATGGGTATTGGCTCCACCAGCCAGAGACATCGATCATGCACCAAGCATAGCAACTGCTTGATGACCAAGACTATAATCGTGGTGCGGTTATGGTGTGGCACCAATAGCAGGTTGAGCAGACCTACCTTGTCTACTCTTGTGAGCCACCTCCATGGCTCCAATGCGGTCATTCCAGTGGTTGTATCGATAATTCGGTGCATCAGCTGTTCAGTCGCCAAGTGTGGGAATTTATCATGGTCATCTAAGTCCTAGTATTTGATTTTTAATAGAGCAACTCGCCCCAAGCACGGTACTTTGAAAACAATCTCACCTAGCAGTAGAGGGGTTTGCAAGGGGACCTTTCTCTCATTGATATATTTTGGTAGCTTGGTCTTGCCCTTGCACGGAGGGACATACTCAGGCAACTCAGTGATAGCGTCATCACCTTGAGCTTCAAATTCCTCTACATCTATCCCCATATCCTCATCATCCATCGAGATGTCTTTGATTTCTTCCTCCTCCAGCTCCAAATTGATGACATTTCCCTTTTCCTATGCGGTGCGCTTGTCCTTCGGTGGGTTTCTTCTCAGAGATGTGCACACCTATATTGTAGGCTGCTTGCCCTTCTTATCCCTTATGCTCTCCTTGGTTTGGGTTGGCTTTGGTCTCGGTGTCCGTGGTGATTTTGGGACTTCCGCTAATACTTTGGCAACCTTTGGAGAAGCTTCTTCTCCCTCCTTAACCACTTCTGCCACCGACTCCTCTACTGTGACTTCTTCAGTGTCCATAGCTATTGCACGTGTCGACATAACGATATTCAGTAATGCTTGTTTCGTCTCTGGTAAGGTCTCAAACACTGAACTTGCTATCAGAGCCTCAAAGAATTCTTGGTTCATGTGCGCATGATAGCTCAACAACTCAATTCTCAAAATGCCAAGTGTTTTTTGTTGGGCAGCCACATGTAATTTATAGGGCATTTTGAATTCAAACCTGACCATTCCCCCCACATTCGGTTCCTTAATGTTGGATTGGCAGCAGATTTTCAAGGATCTGACCCATAAATTTCATCTTAAATTATGGTCGCCCACTCCATTTGGTAGCGTTTCTACTGTTAAATCATGAACAATGACTTTAACAATCACTTTCTGACCGACCTGCGTGATTTTTCCCTAGGTAGTGTAGCTCCTTTCACGTTGTTGTGAACCCTGTGACACTTCCTTGCTTCACAAAATCCTCCAATCGTGTATCTCCCCAATCCGAGTAGTGTAGTTTATAGTCTCATGCCTCCTTTCAGCTGCTTGGAGTGCTAATACTATGCTACCTTCATATAGTCACATGGCTGGACCACCAGTGTATGGATTCAATAAATTGCCATTCACCTTTCCTGGGAAGGGATCTCCATTCAATTTGACCAACCGAGCTACTTCTCCATAAGTAATCTCCTTAATGACATAGGGCCCTAACTATTGCATTCTGAATTTTCTTGGAAATTTATCAAACTTGTTGTCATATAAAAAAACCAGGTCATTTACCTTAAAGGTGTGCAACTTAATGTTCCAATCATTCCATGCTTTTTTGCTCTTCTTTTGGACTTGTTGGTGAAATATAGCTAGAAATCTCTCTTCCTCAAGCTCAACTAGCTACACAAGCCTCTATTCCAGGGCTCTGCAATTTGTCATACCTGTGAGTGCTACTATGCACAGACTAGGCACAATTTTTTCCATGGGCATCACTGCTTCAATACCATATACAAGCCTAAGGGGTGTTTGTCTAGTGAGCTTCTTGCATGTCGTTCGATAGGCCCATAGTACTGCGGGTATGTGCAAGTCCCAACCACTTCACTGAGAATTGCAAACCTTGGTCAACGCATTTTCCAACACTTTATTGAATGATTCCACCATTCTGTTAACCTATTGGTGATTAGGAATTCTCTTTTGGTGATATACCTGAAATTCCTTCTCCAGCGTGTTGATTGTCTCATTTAGAAAGTGCGTACCACGATCACTTATCAAAATCTTTGGACACCCGAATCACATCAATACATACTCAAAGAGGAATTTTGCAGTAGTTGCACTTATGCAATCCTTTACAGACTGTGCCTCCGCCCATCGAATCAAATACTCTATTGTGGTGATAATGTACCTTGCTCCCATCTTCTTTCCTTGGGGTTGAATGGGTCCCACAAAATCTATCGCCCATTTCTCAAAGGGTTGTAACATCATTTGTGGATGCAAAGGAAACTCATCCCTCCAAGATGGCCTGCCAGTTCTTTGGTACATATCACACACTTTGTAGTAGGCTTTTGAATCCTGGTGGAGGGTTGGCCACCACAATCATCTGCGTAGAATCTTCTGCATGGTCGTTCTCCCTGCATAATGTCCTCCTGCGTCGCCTCCATGAGTGTTCACGAGGATGCTACTCCTTTCAAACTCTGGTACATAGCATGGCAATATCTCATCAAAACCCATTTTCTACAGATGCCCAACAATGACAGAAGACTCTATCGCGCGCACCACTAACTCCTTCTTCTACTGGATGGTGTATCCTTCTGGGGCAATTCCTGTTGATAAGAAGTGTATGATATCTTCAAAATTACCATCCGTGATGCGCATTGAAAATAGTTTCTCGTCACGAAATCTCTCCTCCAAATTAGTGGGCTCTTCCCTTATTTCAATGCACAACAGATGGTCTTGTCCAACGTTCAGTTGTCTAGGCTTCACAATAACTTCTAAATCATACTCCTAGAATAATAAAAACCACCTGCAGATTCTCCCCCCCTGGTTGAAGGGAAAGTACCCCTAGGGTCCTTTGGGCTAAGACTCTACCAGACTGAAAATTTCTTATACAAAGAAACACACACACACAGCCATCTTTTTTACTTTTAAGCAAATTCTAATGTTTAGGGTACATACCTAAGGTCCTACGTTCGAGAAGACCGTTAGGGTGCAAACCCTTCTTGGAGTTCCCTTCTTCTTTCTCTGACCTGCAAGACAAACAAATCAAAGAACACAACAGTACATGTATAGAAGTTTATATATAAATCATCTTTATGCTATAAAGTTAGTTATAAAAAATCTTTAAGTAACCACTTTCATAAGAATTCAACACAAGAATCTCATAAGCATAAAGAAAGATTATTCGGGAACAAAGACGTGTTTCTTTATATATAAAGGCAAATAAAGTACATATATCGGAAAGATATCACCTGAACACCTTCAGCAGGCTCCAAGCAAGCCTCCTCCCGGATTCGTTCCAGCCTCCAGCCTCCAACAAGAGCTCCTTCCAAGTCTTACTCAATGATGATGTCAAGGATGAATGATCACCAATACACATGGAAACAAGGGTTTCCTATGCAAAATGGGGGAAGTGCAGGATGCACCAAGGACTTCAGACCTGGTCTAAGGGAAAAATCTCAGCATAATAATCTTGCTCTCCTTTCTCTCTCCCCTTGGCCTTCCCTTTGATGTCTTTTTATACCCTCTCCAAAGTAGTTTTTTAGTTAGGAGTTGGTTGGGAACAGTTGGGCCACGGGCACTAACAGGTGATCCAGCAGGTAAACCCGCGATCACCGCCCGAAAAAGAGGAAATTATATTTTTTTAAGTGTTTTAATAGATACACGCAGGTTGGGTATGACAGACCCGCGTGTACACGCGTTTAACACAGGGCAAAGTCGCGTATAGGGAATAAAACACTGTTTTTTAAATTTTTGGACCAGGTCTGGAAGGAGGGGTTGCCCTAGGCCATAAGTGCAGCATCACAAACCATAAGAGTGAGATTTGGAGCTATAACAAATGCCCCCTAATGTATGAGGTCAGAAGGGGAACATGATGGCCGAAATACATTAAGTAAGTACAAGGAAAGGAACTCTGCCGAAAAACCGAGGAGGACTTCACCAGAATTCAGCCTGCCAAGCCACCGAAAGGAGATCAGAAAGAAACACTGTCTGAGGCGGGCATACCCATGCTCAGGAAAAGTAAAGCATGTCCGCATATCAAGTAGAAGCGGATCCACTAAGTATACAAGTATAAATGACTGTAAAAATACATAATGGATCATCTGATCATGATGAGTAAGTACATGTCTGAATATCACATATAAAACTGTCAATGATGCTGAAAGATGCAACGGATCACTGAAATCAAAGACTGATCCCATAAGGTACCAACTGAACATGATGGAATAGGATGGCACTACACTGCAAACTCAGGTGCCAGCATATAGAATGTCGCCATGACTGACTGCAACATATAAGGTGGAATGGTATCAACTAGCAGCAACAGGAGCAACTGTCAAGTGAACCAATGAATGCTGATACAACCTGAGGTCTTCACCGACCGCCGTGGTACATTTCTACACCATGGGAATAAATGATCTGAAGTCGACCATGTGAGAAATCGTTTGATTACCGGTCATTGATGTATACCGTTAACAAACGCGAGACTACTCACCGATAATGATAATGAGCGTCAAGGTACCCAGTACAATCTAACAAGTGTGAATAGATGAGCTGAAGTCGAACACCTGTAAGAATCTATCAATCAGGAGACAATGATGGTTTCCCACTGTCGATAGCGAGGAATCTGCCACTAATGACTGCAAACCCCAAGGTACTGCCAAATGGACTCTAGATCTTTGCCCCAGAGCAATGAGTCGGAGTCGATAGGGAAAGATCCGCTAGAAGGAAGGCATTAAGGCATCCTCCATCAATCTAGCGCGAGTGTAACCCGTAGGCCAATAATGTGGAAGGAATCGGACGAAAAAGATGTAGTAACCCAACCGAAGTACGTTTCCGGCGTACACAAGATGTGGCTAGCGCACGGCAGAAACCTTCTGAACCAACCAATAATGAAAGCTGACACAGAGGCGAGGTATCCACCAATAGGGTCAAATGGAAACCAAGGTACTGCACGAATCCCAATGTGTGATAATGTATGCTGATGTCGAACACAAGGGAAACCACTCAGTCAAAGACCCATGATACTGATCGATGCTGAGCACAAGGTGACCTATCAATAATGAAAATAGGGCCAGGGTGCGGTCTCTAGGTCTGCCCTCAGAGCAATGTGTCGTCGTCGATAAGGACAAGACCCGCCAGCAAGAAGTCAATGGGGACCTTCTCAAACCGGCACGAGTGAAGGACCAATATAACTGATGTGATGATAGACATGACACTGACAACCAGGGATGGCCGACTGAAAAATGAGTCAAGAGACACCGCAGAAAGGCCGACTCAGGCTAACTTCCCTTGAACAAAAGCACGACTCAATGTGACTACGTGGCAGCATATAATGAATCTGTATAAGTTCGTCATGCAGGAGGCACGAACGAACCCTCCATATGATTGGAAGAGATAACCAATCGGGGGAGAACTGACTCGATAACAAGGTTATGGCTTACCTAAGTCAAACTAAATCCCACCCATACGGAGGAGACTTTGTTTTGAGTGCTTTGTTCAAGGGCGACATGACTGACTCTAGCTGCCAACAATAAATGGAAGTAATGTCCCTGTTCCCGCTCTTTTTGGAATATTTAATTTTTTTGTCTTTTTCTGATAAGCCGGAAAAAGAATAAAAGAATGCTATGGTACAGTGGAAAGAACGAGTGTCGGTGAAACAGATGATCTAGTTCCTGGGAAAGGAACGTTCCTATGCTCAATGCAGGGAGGTGAAAAACTGGTCAGTGACACTCAGAGGTATGTCCCTTCCACGGATCTGGGTATGTCAAGCTGCAGAGGTCAAGGGTATGCAAGGTTGATTTTTGCAGACGTCATGGTCAAAAGTGGGCTTAAACACGAGTCCAAGTGAAGCTGGCTATAGGCCAAAAGGTGCAAATGGTCAACATGCAATGCAGAAGTACAACTCAACACACATAGGAGCCTCTAGGGTATAAGGCCAGAACGAAGCGAAGAAGCAAGGAAGAATGAGTCTTCAACGCATAAGTCATGGCGGGACTACAGAGGACTCCCGAGCCTACTCAAAACGAAGCAGCATGGGCAACAAATGTCAGTGAGGTGCTAACTAGGATGCCCATGTAAAAGGATGGCTCTACCATCATGTCATGATTTAAAGAATCGGCGAGTGAAAATGGCTTGCGAACCATAACATGATGGGGTCGACCCTACGGCAGATGTATCGGTCAAATGGAGGCTAGTATGCATAATGCAACGGAAAAATGGTGTCCCTAACCTATATGCCAGTGAGAACACGATACCTGCCATGACGGGTCAGCAGTCATGGAACCGTCTCGAACCGTCGAAAAATGTCCAAAATGTCCTGAAAAACAACTCAATCTCGACATTCCAAGCTCCCAAGTTAAAAGTGACATGAAACCAAACAAAATAAAATTTTGAAAAAATTTTGCATTTTCAAAACTTATAAAAAGAAATTTTGGACTTACCATTTTCACCGTTTGACTTGGAGAGCAAATTGTGGAGCAAAAGGAACAAACTTTCCCCGTGACTTATTCAACCGTTCAAACTTGCCGAAAACTTCCAGGTAAGCACTAAACTTGTCTTGCAATCAATTGTGATAGTTTTTAGGAAGTTTAATTAATGTTTCACCGTTAGATTTTTGCAAAAAATTGCTATGCGGCGTACACGCGGGTTGGATGTATATAAATCGCGTATACGACGGCCCTACACGCGACTGTGTATAGGGTAAACCGCGTGTGCGCAGCGAAAAATTTTTATACAAAAAACTAATGGATGAAAATGATTTTTTCTTCCAGGATGACTCTCACATGGCGTGAAAGAGAGCACTCAGCTGTAGATAATGAAGTTATGGACAATGATGAGGCATTAGATGCCTTACGGGGATGCGGATTGTTAAAATTCTTCAAGTTGCCGAATATGAAAGCAAATGTGCGTCTGCTCGAGAGACTTATTGATTATTGGGATGTCGAGGAAGAAGCTTTTATGATTGATCAAATGCCACTCAGGATAGAAGTGGAAGATATATATTTCATCACGAGCCTTTCCCGAAGGGGAGAGGTAGTCCACTCCTGGGGCAGGACCCGGAATAGTCTCAGCGTAGACGACTATGTACAACTTTACTGCCCAGGTCATCGGAAGGTCGGGAGTCAGATCTCGATCCCACACGTGGCGAGTTTGTCACTGCGGATAATCCTGTTCACCATAGCTCGAGTGAACGGGTCATCTTCGCTACATCAGGCATCACGGGTAAACATGAGCGTAGCAGTGGACTGTCTCACCACGGTGTTTGACTGGTGTACTCCTCTACTTGCCAACATGAAGGAGCAGCTTGCTTCTATCAGGAAGGGACAGACCAAGAACTTTGGGTACGGAACCATTTTATGCACGTTTTTCTTCGAGAAGGTTCCCGCACTCCGCCCCAGGGTAGCAGTTCCCATCAGTAGTCCACGTGATCCACGTATGGGCCGGTGGGCTGACTTGATGAAACGTCTGGGGGGTGGGGAAGTGCCCAGGAATGCATTCGACGACGACTTTTTTGCTTGGTGGGAGCAACAGATCATCGCCATAGACGACTACCCCTATGCTGGACTGGATTTCCGAGGAGATCCTGACCTAGTGCTGCCACCAGATGCAGCATGGGGCGAGATCGGTAAGATTTTTTGATTTTTATGATTTTTAGGATTTTTCAAGCATAATGATGAACTTTGAAAAATATATATATATATATATATATATATATTTTTTTTTTTGATGAGATTCAAATGACTGATATATGATCATGTTCCAGACATTGGGCCTGTGCGACCAGATGGATTCCCACGGCACGGACGGCGTGGCCGAGGAGCCGAAGAGGCGGCTGCGGATGCGGAAAGGACCCTCGCCAACGTCCAGCGACACTTGGCGAGATTGAGCTATCAAGTACCGATGGCCGAGATAGAGGACCTTCCTCCAGATATGCAGCGTCATGTGGTTGGGATGCCACGTGACTGGGTTCGCGTTTTTCGGCGCGTGGCCAATGCTATAGTTAGTTATTTAGCTGCTCATCCAGAGCCGAGGCATTAGATATGCCTGACATGATTATGGGCATTTGAGTCCCAATTTTGTATATTTTTGGACACACATATGTACACTCGAGACGCTTTGCGATATATATATATATACAGTTTGACTTTTTGATGCATGATTTTATGATGATGAATGATTGATATGCCAGTCTAATGCTTGATTAGCGATAGAATCAGCTAACCAATTTTGAGATCTTGGAATGTGCAAATAATTAATGTAAATAAATGATCTTTGCAACAACCTCACCCTTAAATATTGGCGATATAATGATGGATCTCTAACCCGATAAATGTTATTTAACTGAGACACTATCAATTGAGAATCAAGATACACTACCAACGAGTCGATCCCATAAGAGATTGCCTCGGATAATAAATTGATAACAGCTGTATACTCGGCCATATTTTTTGAAGCAGGACCGATACACACGCCTCTCGATGTCATCAACTGACCAGTTGGGTAATAAAGTACCCAAGCTGCGGAAGCAAGATTCCGAGTGTGCCGACTAGCACCATCGGCGAATCCAAAATAAACCAAATCATCCATCAACACCTGCCAAAGCAGACCAAAAGTGCTGATATCAGAAAAATGCTCGATAAGATATGTACAAATATACATAAAATACAAAGAAGCCATTGCCTCGTAAAACTAAGCAAAATACTTCTTTAAATAGAGCCCATTTCGGGGCTCCGCCAGCTTGTTTCCTTCGAAATCAATTAACTCATACGATCCTTTTTCTAAGACTCGTTTGATAATGAAAGGACCGTACCACATAGGCTTGAATTTGCCTGCCCCCAAGGCGTCCTTATCTTGGTCATAGACCAAGACAAGGTCACCTTCAGAAAAGACACGAGGTCTGACAGACTTATCATACTGAGTTTTGACCCTTTTCTTATGGGCCTCATTCGTCGTGGCGGCATCTCGACGCTGCTCATCGAGATGTTCCAGGTGAACTAGGCGCTCCTCGAGACTCGAAGTCTCAGGAAGAAGCTCGACAGCCAATTTCAGAGATGGAATTTCACATTCGACCGGAAAGATAGATTCCACCCCGTAAACTAACTGAAAAGGAGTAAAACCAGTAGCCGTTTTAACGGAGGTTCGGTATGCCCAAAGAGCCGGATACAACATAATGTGCCAATTGGACCGATTTTTATCGATTGTCCGTTGGAGTATCGTCTTAAGAGTTTTATTGACCGCCTCGACCTGTCCATTGGCCTGAGGATAGTAAGGAGACGAATGCTCTTGACGGAAACCTAATTTAAAAGCCAATTCGGACATTAGCTGATTTTGGAAATGACTGCCATGGTCAGTGACAATCTCTCTTGGGATACCGAATCTTGAGATAACTTGATTGAAAAGAAACAAAGCTGCCGTGTCACTGTCGTTCTTATAAGTAGGCATGGCTTCAGCCCACTTCGTGAAGTAGTCTACAGCCACGATAATGTACTTGTGATTTGCCGCTGAAGGCGGATTACAAGTCGTAAAATCAATACCCCACTTAGTAAAGGGACCGACGGTGACAACGGGAAAAAGGGGAGCTGGATGCGCGCGCATCTTGCGAGTAAAAATTTGACACGGGTGACAGCGTTTTACCGCTTCCACACAGTCCTTAAAGAGTGAAGGCCAAAAGTAGCCGGCACGTAAGATGCGCTGGGCTGTAGCAAGCCCGGATAGATGACCACCACAAGCTCCACTGTGGCAATCATTAAGAACAGACTCTGCTTCCTCTAAGGTTAAACAACGTCGAAGAATTGAATCAACCCCTCGACGGTATAAAGTGTCACCAATGATAACATAGTTTTTAGCCAGGTGACGTAACTTGCGACGTTCATCCTTGGAGGAAGTAGAGGGAAACTTCGAAGTCTGGAGATAAACAATGATATCTCCATACCAAGGGTCTTGTGAAGAGATGAGGAATATATGTTCGTCGGGTAAACTTTCCTCATAAACAACATCCTCTCCACAAGGAAGCTCAGAAATTAGCTCCGCGAAGACCATAGATTTCTTAGACTTGGCGGACAAGAACTCGAGGTCGAATTCTTGTAAAATGACTATCCATCTATTATATTTGCCCCCAATCACTCGCCTACTGAGGACAAATTGGAATGGATTGACCGCCGCTAAGACAAAAGTTTTGCGTAGCAAAATGTAATGACGGAGCCTCTGGACAGCATGGACTGCTGCCAAGGCCAACTTCTCAACAGGAGAATAGCGGAGTTCAGGGCCTATCAAGCCTCGGCTCAAATAATAAATCACGTGCTCGACAAGAGCATCGTCTTCCTGAACTAGAACCATACCAATGGTAGATTCTGCTGCAGCGAGATATAAAAGGAAGTCTCTACCGTAATCCGGTGGACTCAAAAGCGGGGCAGAGACTAATGCCTTTTTCAAAGCATCAAACGACCGCTGCGCAAAGTCGTCCCACAGGAATGGAACTCCTTTCCGTAGCAAACGCATGAACCCTTTAGTGATCTCGGCATAGTTTGCTATAAACCTTCTTAAGAAATTGGCCTTCCCTTGAAGACTTTGAAGTTGACGAATTGAAGACGGGGGAGGCAACTGAACTATTGCCTCAACCTTGAAGGGATCAACCCGAATCCCTTCATTGGAAACTATAAACCCTAACAACCGACCTGATGTAACCGCGAAAACGCACTTATTAGGATTCAACCGGATTTTGTAAAAACGACATCGCTCAAAGACTAATCGAAGATGACTAGGATGATCAGTTCTCTTTCGAGAACGAGCAGCGAGATCATCTAAGTATGCCTCGATGATATGTTTGATGTCGTGGAAAGCGTAAGACATGGCCCGCTGAAAGGTGGCTCCAGCATTTTTAAGACCGAAGGGCATCTTTCGATATGCAAAGGTACCCCAGGGACATATGAAGGCAGTCTTATGCTGATCCTCAGGACGAATAGAGATTTGATTATAACCTGAGAAACCATCCATAAAGGAGAAAATCGCATTACCCGCACACTCGTCAATAATTTGATCAATAAATGGCGTGGGGTAATTGTCTTTTGGACAAGCCTTGTTTAAGTCCCTAAAATCGATGCATACGCGGATTGTTCCTTGCTTTTTGTCCACAGGGACTGGATTCGAAACCCAATCCGTAAGAGGAACAGGGTATATAAAACTCGCCCTTAGCAGCTTCTCAACCTCAGCTTTGATAGCCGCTGCTTTCCTAGGGTTAACCGGCCGAAGCCTTTGACGAATCGGTTTTGCGTTTTCGTACGTCTTGATCTCATGTTGGACTATAGAAGGATCAATGCCGGGCATTTCCTCATAAGACCAAGCAAATACATCACGATATTCCTTGAATAGGTCGGTGTAAATTTGAATTTCTTCAGGGGAACACTCACTTCCGATGAAGATATTCTCGATGATGTTAGGATTTTTAGAGATGTTTATAGGTATCGTTTTTGAGATTACCGACATATTACCTTCAGCACGTGTGTGTGTTGGAGCCAAAGGGTTCGATACCGTACAAACATCACTACCAACGAGCTCGAAGAATCTAGATTCTACTTCCTGCAATGGAGGAAGAAAATATGAGCGATGGTGTAAGTCTTCCCAAGGTCGATCTATACCCATCATAATTTCGAGGATTGCTTCTTCAGAAGGTAGAACCGAATCTAAGCAGTCCAAGGCAGAGTTAGAATCAAAGCTCCAAGCGGGGGCCACATGACCATCTAGCTCCTCTTCGGAAAAGGGAGTAGAATGGTTATCTGCAGAGTCTACGATAGCCTGATATCTAAGCTCAGCTGCAGATATAGGAAACGCCATTCCATTAACTTGCCCTTCAACTAATGTGGTCGTAGGTGAAGGCAAGGTCCAAGGGTCGGAAAAATGATGAGTTCGGAAGAACTCCTCTCGAGAAGATTCCTTGGATGATGAAATAGCATTGATTCTTGCAAAAGGAGAGGGAAGATCAAACGTACCCATCAATGAGGAATACATCCCTACTCCTAAATTCTCAGTCGGCGGGCGAGGGTTATCCACCAAAGGAACAGTAGAGTCGGAGGTTGCTTGAGGATCGATTGGAGCATAGTCCAATTGATCAACCTTAACGATTTTCCCCTCATGAGGAAAGCAAATGACACGAAACAAAGTCGAAACAACGGCTTCCATCTCGTACACCCAGTTCCTTCCTAATAGGAGATTATAGTCTAGGTTAGCATCTACGACTTCAACTTCGATATTAACGACCTTCCCTCCAACACATATAGGAAAGGCCGGGATAATCCCATGCGGCTTGTGAGAATGGCCATCAAATGCAGTTAAGACGGTTGGTGAAGGAACAGCTGAAGGTGAACCAATAGCCTTCCAACAAGACATGGACATGACGCATGTGGAAGCTCCTTCATCTATAACGGTGCGAAAAATATTGATTTTCCGGTATGTTGACTTTACCTGAAAAGCCATATGATGAGGGAGTCTCTTTTTGACACTTGACATGTCAAAAGAGAGCACTAGAGAGTTAGCTGGATCGACTGCTCCAATGGCGGAGAGTAAAGCACTTCTCTGAGACGGACACGACTGGAGAACTTCCAAAGCGGACATAGCACATGGGCTTTGAGCCAAATCCTCCACAATGGAGTAATTTTGAGCAGCTCTAGCATTGGGGTTAATTGTCGCGCGTTTGGCGGAACCTTTCGGTATCCTAGGTACAGTCTCAACAGGAGGTCGCTCAATATGAAGGTCATTACTTCCGGGAACCGTTTTATCCTTAGATGTTTCGGCTTCACCATAATCACGTGACCGAGTAGTCACGTTAACGTTTGAACCCATCATAAAAACATTTGATGCTTTTTCCCCTTCCTGGTTGCCCCCTGAGGAGGTCCCAGGATTCGAATTTGCGCCAGCAAGAAGTTGCTGCCCTTGGGGAAACGGGTTAGTCAACACAGCTTGCGAACTAGAAGTCCCTTGCTGTGCTAACAAGCGCTGAGCGTCTTCGATTCTAGGGCAAAGATGAGTTAGATGGTCCCCACTGCATAACTTGCAAGGAAACTTGACTTTCTTTCTCGACTCACCCTTACCACCACCAGCGTTGTTGCCGGATTTATTTGCATCGGGCTTCCCATCCGAGTTCTTCTTTTTACCACGTCCTTTCTTTTTTCCATTGGAATTTTGATTTCCTTTGGGGTTATCGGATTGGACGGCGTTAATGGAAGAATTTTGGGAAGCAGGAGGATTAGACATTGTGACTTGGTTGTTAGGAGCAGTTTGTAATGACAACTGCTGCAATTGATTCAACAAGTTCACTGTAGTCGAGTCTACAGACCCCACGATACCATCCGCATGCGGACCTGGCTTTGGCTTAGCTAAATCAACCTTAGATCCAGGAGCATCTGGCAAGTACTTTTGGAGGATCCCAGACTGAGAGTAGATCAGTTCTAATTGCTGGGCCCTGAAAATGGCTTGCTCCTCAGAATAGACCCCAGACATGGAGACATCCTTGGAGATCTCAGGTTGCAAAGACTTCAAAAACCACTCTAGACGGTACTCCGGAGGGATTTCGGCTTTAATGAGCCTTTTTCTCCGTCTCCATTCCTGTATGTGATCGGAAATGTGGGTTGCCTTATCCTGACGAAAGGTAGCCAGAAGTTCAGTTCCGGCATCATAGCGGACAGGCAACTGAAAGTGATTCAAGAAGATATTAGCTAAGTCTGCGAACGATGTAAAGCTGCCCCCTGGCAACTCTATGTACCATTTAGCCGCATTACCAGTCAAGGTGCGCTGAAAAAGTCTCAACCTAACCGAATCTTCGATGAGGGAGTTAGATGAGCACCACAAATGGAATGTGGTTACATGATCGCCCGGATCTTCACCACTCTTCCCTTCGAATTTTGGGATGTCCGAAGGTAGTTTGGTTGGGACCGGAGGCCAGGCTGGATTGTATCTGATAGGGTCGTTCGTTAGCTTAGTGAGATCTGGCAAGTTTAACGTTGCCAGAAATGGAAGCCTAGGAGGACCTAGGGGATTCCACCCAGACTGGGCAGAACTCCCCAAGTTCTGAAAAGATTGTCCTGGGATTTGAGAGGCACCAGGCTGCCCCAAGTGACCAGTAGAACCAGCTGAACCAAAGGGCAAGCCTTGTGGTCCAGCAAAATTCGGAGTTTGACCAACTCCTGCCGTATAAGCTCCATAGCTTGCAAAGTTTCCTCCTAAAGAATTGTAAGGAGTTGATAACCCCTGATATGGGTTCCAAGCCGAAGCGAGGGGAGGAATACTTTGAAACATGCTAACCATGGAATACGGCCTACTTCCTTGTTGGCCAATGAATGGATTCGCAGTTCCTGCGTTACTAGCCCCAGGGTTATTCCAACCTTGGAAAGGATTGCTGCTTTGTCCTATTGAAGAAAAAGGCATGGATCCTACCGTTGGGTTGGAATGTGGAATATGACCACTTCCAAAAGGAAAACCCTGAAATGAAGCCGATCCGCCCATCATGGACGTAGCGGCACTGAACGGAACTGACGGAATACCCTGAGATTGGGTGCCAAAAAGGAAGGAACCAGTACTAAAAGCATTGGTTTGGGCATTTCCACTCGTGGACGGAATGGAGGTAGACCCAACCAAAGATGTGCTAGCAAACGATCCGAACAAGGAAGCGGAGGGGATGGAAATGGTTCCTCCCCCTTGCACCGATGTTGGGGTTTGCATAGTCGCAGCACTCGTGGAAGCCATGCTTCCAGTAGTGATCATAAATGGTAAGCGCGTAGCGTAACCTGGACTCGCTGGTCTATATAATGGAGGCCCAACGTATTGCAATACGTCTGGGTAACTAGATGGTAGTGGAGAATTTGGAATCACTAATGATTCTGAAAGTTCTTCTACCTCTACGTTATCCTCCGCTTGAAAGCGAACTTGAGAAAAGACTGGAGCGTCCCTCTCTTGTTCAAAAGTACCAGGCCTTGCTTGGCCGCTAATATCCCCGAGAGGAGGATCAATCCCCGATGCGTCAGCCGGCGTGGGACGGACCCCACCGGTAGTATTCCCTCTGCGCCTTCTAGGAGAAGGCTCTAAACTAGGTGGCGAGAGACCACGAAGTCTTCGAGACCGTCTTGGAGACCGGTCAGCCACTTTGAATTTTTGTTATGATCTTATCTAAAGACTCAAAAAATTAAAAGCTAGGCCAACTAGGAGCACAGAGCACACACTAAAAAGTTCCTAAAGATACAGCCGGTCAAACAACTTTCAAGTATTTCCGCTCCGGGTGATTGAGACCGGACACCAAAATACGAGAAAGTGAATCAAAGGGCCTTCCGAGGATAGTCTGGGATGATGAGGGCCCAGTCCTATCAGCGAAGGTATCAGAGGAAGTTACGCTGACCTCCTAACAACAGTCTGCGCCGGTGCAAGCCCCCAAGCTTCGCAAGGGTGCCCTCCGGAAGTACTGTCGAGAGTGATACAACGTCGACCTCAGGTGCCATGGGATTCCCCTCCGCAGCCACCTATGCAGATCCCTATGAGAGGCAACTATGGGTACCAACTCGTCGCAGAAGCCAGGCGGAACAGTCGTGAGGTAAGTTCGGACAAGTAGGAGAGGGGGTATCTCTCTTCCCTGTCTTCACAGACCCTCGTGCTTAACTCCCAGATCCGGAGCTTTCCTGGTCTCCCTAACGCTATTGGATTTACTCTCTTTAATCAGACTCTTATGTTTGACGTTTTGTGTGGCCTTGGAGAGTTAACTCTCCACTCGCCTAATCCAAGGCCCTAAAATCCTAAACTTGTTGGTGTAATAACTAAAACAAAAAGTTCTAGTGGATTTTAATTAAGCGCTTGATTTTATTAGGCTGTTCTTTAAGTCAAAGGTAATGGATGTGAAACTTGTGGTGTTTTATGGACGCAAAAGAAATTAATAAAACCTAGCTACATGCACATGCACTTTTGTTTTCGATGAATAGCAATTTCTATGAGGTTCAGAAGGCACTTGTAATATAAACAAAAAAAATTTTCCTTTTTCTTTTCAGACTCCACACTCACAAAAACTAACAAAACTAAATATGCCTAAAAAGAGATGCAAATCTTACCCTAATGCAAGAGCTAAATGTGGATGCACGATTCAAAGACTACTCTAAAAACAAAGAAGGAAAGTTGCTGCTTTACCAAATTTTGTCTTGCCACTGAAATGCTTAGATAGAAGATGATTTGTTACTAATCGTTTCGTCCAAACAATAAAAACAAGTTTTAAGATAAAAAACAAGGCACTTTCACTTCGCGAAAAAGGAAATCAGATGAGAAGCAAGTTTAAGAAAGCGAAACTCAAAAACTTTCAAAAGATTTTCTTTCAATCAAACCAAAAAGTCTTTTTCAAAGGAAGACTCTCAAAAAAAACTGACACTAATGATTGATAAACAAGCCACCAAACACTTTTGTGAATTGACACCTTTCAAATGATGAAAACTCAACAAAAATAAAATGTGTTCGAAAACGCTTTTGACAATCAAAAGCAGCAATGAAAGTCCAAAATATCAAAAGACAAGTTTCAAGAAACTGGTAACAAGCAAATTTCCCGAAACAAAGGAGTAAATGGTCATAAAAACGATTTCGTTAAGCAAACATAAATGTCATGAAAACAAAATGGACACAAAGATTTTAAGACAATCTTCCCACTCTGCCGAAACAGAGCAATCAAGATTCTTAAACAGAAACCTTGTGTGTCAAAAATCAATGACGCTTGCAATCAACGAAAAACAAGACTAGCACTCCTTATAACTAGAGAGAGTTCGAAACAAGATGCCCCCTGTTAAACAGAGAACTGTCACTGGGAATTGACTGCTTTAAACTGACCCAAACCACCAGACAGACATTCAGCAAAAGAAAAATTATAAATCTTGAAAATTATGTGATATACGCGCCTGCAATTATTTTCAGAATGCGTGTACACGCGACTGTAACTAAGGAAACCTGCGTATACGCGGGTTTACTTAGTGAAACTTGCGTATATACGCTTCTGTAATCCAGAAAAAGTGCGTATATGAAGTGTTTCAAGAAAAATAAAAAACACAAACTGAAAAACTGGAAAAGCTTGGAGTTCAAGAAAATATCAGACAGTCAGAACCAACAAACAGAGGGACTGAGCCTTGATTGGCTTGAGGACTACCCAAACTAGGAACAACAAGAGTGTTGTCCCCAGTGGAGTCGCCAATTCTGGTTGAAGGGAAAGTACCCCTAGGGTCCTTTGGGCTAAGACTCTACCAGACTGAAAATTGCTTATACAAAGAAACACACACACACAGCCATCTTTTTTACTTTTAAGCAAATTCTAATGTTTAGGGTACATACCTAAGGTCCTACGTTCGAGAAGACCGTTAGGGTGCAAACCCTTCTTGGAGTTCCCTTCTTCTTTCTCTGACCTGCAAGACAAACAAATCAAAGAACACAACAGTACATGTATAGAAGTTTATATATAAATCATCTTTATGCTATAAAGTTAGTTATAAAAAATCTTTAAGTAACCACTTTCATAAGAATTCAACACAAGAATCTCATAAGCATAAAGAAAGATTATTCGGGAACAAAGACGTGTTTCTTTATATATAAAGGCAAATAAAGTACATATATCGGAAAGATATCACCTGAACACCTTCAGCAGGCTCCAAGCAAGCCTCCTCCCGGATTCGTTCCAGCCTCCAGCCTCCAACAAGAGCTCCTTCCAAGTCTTACTCAATGATGATGTCAAGGATGAATGATCACCAATACACATGGAAACAAGGGTTTCCTATGCAAAATGGGGGAAGTGCAGGATGCACCAAGGACTTCAGACCTGGTCTAAGGGAAAAATCTCAGCATAATAATCTTGCTCTCCTTTCTCTCTCCCCTTGGCCTTCCCTTTGATGTCTTTTTATACCCTCTCCAAAGTAGTTTTTTAGTTAGGAGTTGGTTGGGAACAGTTGGGCCACGGGCACTAACAGGTGATCCAACAGGTAAACCCGCGATCACCGCCCGAAAAAGAGGAAATTATATTTTTTTAAGTGTTTTAATAGATACACGCGGGTTGGGTATGACAGACCCGCGTGTACACGCGTTTAACACAGGGCAAAGTCGCGTATAGGGAATAAAACAATGTTTTTTAAATTTTTGGACCAGGTCTGGAAGGAGGGGTTGCCCTAGGCCATAAGTGCAGCATCACAAACCATAAGAGTGAGATTTGGAGCTATAACACCCCCATCATAGGCTTATTGACCAGGTATTTCAACGTGGAATGATCCATATACATCTTAAAATAGCCACCCAACAAATAGTGTCTAAACATCTGGAGCACGTATACCATGGCTAACCCTTCGCACTCAATGGTGGAAAAATTCTTCTCTGCCTTAGATAACCTTCTGCTTATGAAAGCTACAGGATGGTCCAAGTCTCCTCTAGGTGTAGCCTATGTCAGTACTGCTCCCAGTGCTATGCATGACCCGTCGACATGTACATGAAACTTATTCTTCCAATCAAGGAAGACTAAAATCGGCGTGGTGCCCATCTTTTCTTTCAATACATCCAATATTTTTGTACGGTCCTCATTCGAGCAAAATGTAACATCCTTTTTCAACAAATTCCTGATAAGCGCAGTGATCTAGACATAACCTTTGATAAAATTTCTGTAATAGCTAGTATGTCCTAGGGTAGCGTGTAGCTATTTCATACTCCTTGGCACTTCTAAGTTAATTATCACTACGATATTCATGGGATCTACTATCAATCCCTATCTACAAACCACATGACCCAGCAGGGTCCCAAAAGTAACATGAAATAGGCATTTCTTCAGATTGAGCGCGATATGGTATCTTCAATAGGTATCTAGCATTAGGCACAAGCTTGCCACATGGCATTTCACCAGCCCAAACACAGTCTAGTTATCAAAGTACACCTCCAGGAACTTATGAATAAATTTCCTAAATGCAACAATGACTATGCGCGAAAAAATCATAGGCACATTCTTCAATCCGAAAGGAATTACAATGTACTAAAAACACTGCCACTCAGTCGCAAAGGTCATCTTGCTCCTATCCTCCGGTACAATTTTGATCTAATGGTACCCAAAGAACCCATCAGTGAAGGAATATAATTCCTAGCCACCTACATTGTCCAACACTTCATCAATGAATGGAGTCACAAAAGGATAATGTACACAAGCATCATTCAACTTCCTGAGATCTATGCATATCCTTATTTCATCCTTCTGCTTCTTTTCCTGTACCACCATTGGGCTTACCCAATCAGATTCTTCTATGGGCTCAATGATGCCTGCTGTGAGCATCTTGTCTATCTCTAAGTGGACCTTCTCCTTATACTTCAGATTGAGATGGTAAGGTCTTTGCTTAACCGGCTTCGTGTTAGGCTCCAACGTGATCTTCATAACACCCAGGTATCCTATTATCCCTTTTAGATCCATAAACTTGGTGGGGAACAAATCATGGTATTTGCGAAGTAATTGAGTGACCTTATCCACCGTCACATCATCCTAGTAATCTCCATTCTTTGATAATTTTGGCTCTGCCTCCATATTGATATTTACCTATTTCGTTTTCAGTGGTATGGTTCTATGAGGATTCTCAACCTGCGGTCCTTCAACCTCGCAGTGACCTTCTGTTTCAGGGATGTTAATCTTTCGTGGATCCTGATATTCTTCTTTAGTGGTCACATTATATCTAGCACGTTACTCAACTGAGTAGTCCAATCAGGTTGAATCAGGTCCAAAGGATCCTGTGGTATCCTAAAGATTACTTCTTTCACTTCTTGTAGCGCCTCATCAATACAGCCAAACCTATCTTCAAAGCTAAATGTCATTATGAATCCTTTGCATAGAATATCCAATTCACCTCTACCATGGCAGAGCTTTGTTTCTAAGTACCAGTTCATCGGGATTACATCCAGGGTGTGATAGAACAAGTGCACCCATTCAGGTTGGGGCTTTGCTCCATAAGCCTCGGCCCACTTGGCCAACTCTGCGGGCAGATCACCTTTCCTACCATAATTTTCTATTATTCATACCTCTTTCTTCCCAAAGAGGGTTCTCATCATCTTTGTACATTCTGTTGGCATTATGTTTTAGGAATGGCTATATATGTTACAGATGTTGTACTTGATGGCAACTCCCATGGCAAGGCTCTCTTTTTATTGAAAATAAAGAAGGACGCAGGAAATCAGTTCAGAAGATGCGTACCCGCAGGTACACCATGCAGAAGCCGCGTCCAGAGACGCAGGCCAGCCGTTCAGGAGGTGCGTCCACCCAGTGCACACATTTTAAGGCAGAGAAAAGCACACGTGGGGGTTTCTTGTATTTTACTCTTGGTATCTAGCCGACGGTATTGTGTTACTATGGTGTCGGCTCGTGGTATTGTTCCATGATTTGAGGAGGAGCTTGCCTATATAAAGCAAAGGAGATCATTTGGTTTGTAGGATGTCTTTGGTTGAATATCTTAGAAGGCTAGATCTGGTCTAGATCTAAAAAGGCGAATCTTCTGAAAGACTGAGATCTCTTTGGCGCATGATCAGATCTGTAGATCTGACTGTTTGGGTTACTCTTAAAGCCTTAAAATCATTCATACCCGAAGGTACGCAGGTTCAGTGAAAGGCAAGTGCGCCGGGACGCAGTGCAGTAAGAAGAGACCTGCGTGTGGACGCAGGGCAGAGCAAGATTCAGGTGCGTCTGGGACGCAGTACAGTAACAGGCACACTGCGTGGGGACGCGGAGCATTATTTCTGGGTGCATCCCTGCAGCAAAAGAACGCGGCGTGACAGTGTTTCTGGTGCGTCCCCGCAGCAACAGGACGCAGTGCAGTTGAAGGAACAGTGCGTGGGCACGCAGCGCAGCAGAAGGATCTCTGCGTGTGGACGCAGGGGAGCAGAAGGTTAGCTGCGTCTGGTCGCAGGACATAGAAGGGAAAACTGCGTCTCTGTCTTAAGATGTTCTGTTGATTGAATTTCTCTGTTGATAAGGTGTTCTGGGTTAGTTCTGTTATTACTGATCTGATAACTGTAGTGGACCGTAACTGTTATGTACTTGATGATCATTTGATGCTTTATGAAAAGAAGTAGGGGGTTGTAGCTCCCTTCCAGGAGAAGACTGGAAAACGAGAGAGAGTTGTAGCTCTCTGCAGGTTGCAGACTGCGTACTGGTAAAGGACTGCACCAGTACAAAATCATTGTAAAAGGAGTTTCTAATTTGAAAGAAGATAGAGACATATTGCAGCAGGTGGTTTTCACCCACATTGGGTTTCCACCTTACATCTTGTGTTCTTTGGTGTGACTATTTGTTTTCTTTGTTCATGCTCATTATTTTATGGTACTGACATGCAAAAATAATTCAAAGATCAAATAAGGAAGATTTATTAAATTGCTAGATAATACTGATTCACCCCCCCTCTCAGTATTATTTCCAACAATTGGTATCAAAGCAGGTCCTTCAGAGAAGCTTGATCGCTTGAAGGTAGATCGTTCATCATGAGCAACTACGAGAGAGAAGCATCAATCAGGCCACCGGTTTTTGATGGGACAAACTTCAATTATTGGAAGGTAAGAGTTACTGCATATCTTCAATCTCTTGGTACAGAAGTTTGGGAAATTGTAGAAACAGGCTATGCTTTTCCTTCAGCTACTCCTACAGATCCAGCTGAGAAAAAGAAGTATGAAACAAATGCAAAAGCAGTCAGTACTCTGTTAGGATGTATATCCCAAACGGAATTCATGAAGGTAATGCACTACAAATCCGCAAAAGAAATATGGGACAAAATTGTCACGAGCTATGAAGGAGATGAACAGGTAAAGCGTGCTAAACTTCAAACTCTCAGGATTCAGTATGAGACTCTCAAGATGTATAATGATGAAAGTGTGGCTAACTATTTTCTTCGGGTAGATGAGATTGTTAATTGTATGAAAAAATTGGGTGAAGAAATAAGAGAGGCTATGGTGGTTGAAAAGGTTCTAAGATCTTTGTCTCCCAAGTTTGAATCTAAAGTATCTACTATAGAAGAAAAGGAAAATCTACGAATTCTTACTATGTCTCAGCTACATGGAATTCTATCTGCTTATGAAATGAGAAAGGGAGGTCCTTCAGACAGAAGAGAAGCTGCTTTCAAGGCATCAGGCAAAGGAGATTATTATGAAGCAAGCCACGTCCCTGAAGAAGAGGAAGAAGAATCAAATTTTGTCAGAAATCTTCAAAGGGGTTCTGGGAGGTTCAGAGGTAAGTTACCTTTTAAATGCTTTGCTTGTGGAAGAGTAGGTCATTATGCTGCAAAATGCCCTTATAAGGATAAAGGAAAGGAACCTGCTAGATGGAACAAGAAACAGAACGCAAATAAGAAAAGCTACTACACTCATGAAGATAGTGATGGTCTATCAAACAGTGATGAAGATGAACAAGGTAATGAATATAAGTTGTTAATGGCATTTGAAGATGATGATTATATGGATGCTGTAGATGTGGATAACCTTTATGATGAAATTACTAGACTCAAGAGATGTATAGAAGAAAAGAACATGATCATTGATACTCTACAATTTCAAATTGTTGAAAAGGAAAAACATCTTGAAAAACTAGAAGGTGAAATTGTTGGTCTTAGAAAAGAGATTGAGAAAACAAAAGCTATTAATCTCAAGTTTGTCAAAGGATCTGAAACTTTGGATAAGATTATCAATGTGCAGCGATCTCCTCTAAACAAGACATGTCTGGGCTATAATGGAGAAACTTCTCAAGCATCCACCTCAAAAAGTTATCTTGATGCAGCAAGAAGAAATGAGCAAAAGCAAAATGAAGATCATCAGGTAAAGCAGGGATGAATTACAAATAGTCAGGGGAAATCCATCTTAAGGGTGAACAAAAGCTACAACCAGCCACAGGTAAAATCTTCTCAATTTGGTTCAAGAATGGATGACAATAGAAATTACAATCATTTGGCCGGTAGATTTGATAACCGCAGAAGTTTCTTCAATGGACAATGTTTTTCTTGCCATAACTTTGGTCACAAAGCAGCTCAATGTGTTGCATATAAAACAATCATGACTAGGGAAGCTCAAAAACAAAGAAGTATGACAGGGATTACAAAAAGGACCTATAACAACTTTTCGGTTCTTGAAAATGAAGTTGAATGTTCTATTTGCAATAACTTTGGTCATGAAGACTCTGAATGCAGGAGCAGGTTCCAGCAAAAAAAGGAACAAGCCTCAAGCACCAAAACATGGAGAATAAAGGAACCTCAAACAGAAAGATGTGGGATAGCATTTTATGCAGAGGGACAGGAAAATCTATGGTACATTGACAGTGGATGTTCGAAGCATATGACAGGTGATAAAGAAAAACTTGAATCTTATTCTGCTCTAGAAAAGGGAAAGAAAGTCTCTTTTGGAAATGATACTCCTGCGACTATAAAAGGAAAAGGCATTGCTCAGTTGAAAGAAAAGGTCAAGGCTGGAAATGTTTTGTATGTTGATGGATTGAAGCATAATCTTCTAAGTGTCAGTCAAATGTGTGATCAAAGAACCGAGGTTATATTCAGATCGAATGGATGTCTTGTTCGTGATCTTGATACAGGAAAAACAGTGCTCAAAGGCAAAAGAACTCCAAATAATCTGTACATATTTGAAGAAGGACAACAACAATGCTATCTAAGCAAGGATGAAGAACACTGGTTATGGCATCGAAGGTTGGGACATCTAAGCTTCTCACAAATAGGGAAAGCATGCAAATATCAGGCAGTTCGCGATCTTCCAGATATTAAAATTCCTGACAACACCATATGCAAATCATGTCAGTTTGGAAAACAAACCAGAACTAACTTTCCAGAGAAAGAAGGATCAGCTAGCATGCCTCTTGAGCTAGTACATACAGATACATGCGGTCCCTTCAGAAAAAGGACACCTCGAGGAGAAGAATACTTGATATTATTCATTGACGATTTCTCCAGGTTTGTCTGGTTAGGACTTATGAAGCACAAAGATGAAGCATTCGAAAAATTCAAATCCTTCAAAGCCTTGGTTGAAAATGAATCAGGTCACAAAATTAAGTGCCTCAGATCCGACAGAGGTGGGGAATTTACTTCAAATGAATTTTTCGATTTCTGTGATGAACATGGAATAAGGAGAGAATTCTCTACAGCTAGAACTCCTCAGCAAAATGGAGTTGTGGAAAGAATGAACAGAACAATCCAACAAATGGCTCGTGCTATGCTTGATGAATCAGGAACTCCCGCAACTTTCTGGGGTGAAGCTACACATGTTGCGGTTGTTATTCTCAACAAAACAAATGTCCGGGTGAACAGCACTCAAACTCCTCATGAGCTTTGGAGTGGTAGGACTCCTTCGGTAAAGCACTTCAAAATCTTTGGGAGCAAATGCTATATCAAGAATACTGATGAGCAGCTTGGCAAACTTGAACCTAGGGCAGATGAAGGCATTCTTCTTGGTTACTATCCATATAGCAAAGCATACAAGTGCTACAATAAAAGACTTGGCAGAATTGTTGACAGTATTGATGTAGTGGTTGATGAGAAGGGATACATTCCTAGGCAAGTACATCATGAAGACATAGAAGAAGATGAAGGCTACCCTCAAAGACAGAATGATGAAGAAGAAGAACCTCAAGCAGAACCTCAAGAAGAACTAGAGGAGCAGACAAGAATAGAAGAGAAAACCCCATCCAGATATGTTCAGAAGAATCATCCAGAATCTCAGATTGTAGGGCAGAAAGAAGCAGGTGTACAAACAAGAAGAACAGTTGCAGAAGCCTCAAGCTATTTGGCATTACTCTCCTCTACTGAACCACAAAATGTTAAAGAAGCATGCAAAGATGAATGTTGGGTGAAAGCAATGGATGAAGAACTTGAGCAAATCGAAAAGAACAACACTTGGGAGTTGGTTCCTAGACCAAAGGATAAGAATGTTATCGGAACAAAATGGGTCTTCAAAAATAAATTGAATGAAAATGGAGAAGTAATTAGAAACAAAGCTAGACTTGTTTGTAAAGGGTATGCGCAGCAAGAAGGAATAGACTTTGAAGAAACCTTTGCTCCTGTTGCAAGACTTGAGGCCATCCGAATGTTCCTTGCTCTCTCAAGTTTTCAAAACTTCAAAGTATTTCAAATGGACGTGAAATCAGCCTTTCTGAATGGAGACTTGGAAGAAGAAGTGTACATTGAACAGCCAGATGGGTTCATTCTTGGAAATGATCCAAATCTTGTATGCAGATTGAAAAAGGCTCTCTATGGTCTCAAACAAGCTCCAAGGGCTTGGTACTACCGTTTGGACAAATATCTTCATCAACAAGGTTTTTCAAAAGGATCAACAGATAGCAATCTTTATATAAAAGTTGAAAATGACAAATTGCTAATACTTGTTGTGTATGTAGATGACATTATTTTTGGGAGCAATGAAGAAGCTATGAGTCAAAGCTTTGCCTCGGTCATGCAGAAAGAATTTGAAATGTATTTACTAGGAGAACTGACATATTTTCTTGGTTTGCAAATCCAACAAAAAGAAGGAGGAATCTTTTTATCTCAAACCAAGTATCTCAAACAGATTTTGAAGAAATATGGTATGGAAGATGCAAAACCAGTATGTACACCCATGGTCACAGGATGTAGCCTCAGTGCAAATGATGAATCTGCAGCAGTACATCAACCAACCTACAGATCTATGATTGGAAGTTTACTATATTTGACAGGTACCCGACCGGATATCATGCATGCAGTTGGAATAGTTGGAAGATTTCAGGCAAATCCGAAGGGGACTCATCTACAGGCAGTGAAGAGAATTTTCAAATATCTTCAAGGGACTCAAAATTATGGCTTATGGTATCCTAGAGATACAGATCTTACACTTCATGCTTATACAGATGCAGATTGGGCCGGAAGCGTGGATGACAGGAAAAGCACAAGTGGTGGTGAATTCTTTATGGGTTCCAGACTGGTATCTTGGTTCAGCAAGAAACAGAGTTCGATTGCCTTGTATACAGCTGAAGCAGAATATGTTGCTGCTGCATCTTGTTGCACCCAACTCCTTTGGATGATGCAGACTTTGCAGGATTTTCAAATCACTTGTACACCACCTATCCCCATCTTATGTGATAACACAAGTGCAATCAGCATCTCAAAGAATCCGGTTATGCATTCAAAAACCAAGCACATACCAATCAAGTATCATTTTCTCCAGGAACAAGTGCTTGAACAGAAGGTCAAGTTGGAGTATGTTCCTTCTAAGGAACAAGTTGCTGATATTCTCACCAAACCATTGCCCAGGGACACTTTTGAATACCTCAGGCAAAAGCTGGGGGTTGTTGATGCATCATCTTATTGTTGAACCTTTTCTGATTGATGGTACAGGTTCAGGGGGAGCACATAATAGATTGTTGGCATTATGGAGGATGGTCAGAAGGAGATCTTGGAAATAGCTGCAATATGTCTCTATCTCTTTCATTGAGGTTCATGGTTCTTTGTTGCAAATCTGGTTCAGGGGGAACATGATCTTAGGGGGAGCATACCCTTTGCCCTTGATGTCAAAGGGGGAGAATGAAGCAAAGTTTGTGAGGTTGCCATCAAGTCCAAAGGGGGAGATTGTTGGCATTATGTTTCAGGAATGGCTATATATGTTACAGATGTTGTACTTGATGGCAACTCCCATGGCAAGGCTCTCTTTTTATTGAAAATAAAGAAGGACGCAGGAAATCAGTTCAGAAGATGCGTACCCACAGGTACACCATGCAGAAGCCGCGTCCAGAGACGTAGGCCAGCCGTTCAGGAGGTGCATCCACCCAGTGCACACATTTTAAGGCAGAGAAAAGCACACGTGGGGGTTTCTTGTGTTTTACTCTTGGTATCTAGCCGACGGTATTGTGTTACTATGGTGTTGGCTCGTGGTATTGTTCCATGATTTGAGGAGGAGCTTGCCTATATAAAGCAAAGGAGATCATTTGGTTTGTAGGATGTCTTTGGTTGAATATCTTAGAAGGCTAGATCTGGTCTAGATCTAAAAAGGCAAATCTTCTGAAAGACTGAGATCTCTTTGGCGCATGATCAGATCTGTAGATCTGACTGTTTGGGTTACTCTTAAAGTCTTAAAATCATTCATACCCGAAGGTACGTAGGTTCAGTGAAAGGCAAGTGCGCCGGGACGCAGTGCAGTAAGAAGAGACCTGCGTGTGGACGCAGGGCAGAGCAAGATTCAGGTGCGTCTGGTACGCAGTACAGTAACAGGCGCACTGCGTGGGGACACGGAGCATTATTTCTGGGTGCGTCCCTGCAGCAAAAGAACGCGGCGTGACAGTGTTTCTGGTGCGTCCCCGCAGCAACAGGACGCAGTGCAGTTGAAGGAACAGTGCGTGGGCACACAGCGCAGCAGAAGGATCTCTGTGTGTGGACGCAGGGGAGCAGAAGGTTAGCTGCGTCTGGTCGCAGGACATAGAAGGGAAAACTGCGTCTCTGTCTTAAGATGTTCTGTTGATTGAATTTCTCTGTTGATAAGGTGTTCTGGGTTATTTCTGTTATTACTGATCTGATAACTGTAGTGGACCATAACTGTTATGTACTTGATGATCATTTGATGCTTTATGAAAAGAAGTAGGGGGTTGTAGCTCCCTTCCAGGAGAAGACTGGAAAACGAGAGAGAGTTGTAGCTCTCTGCAGGTTGCAGCCTACGTACTGGTAAAGGACTGCACCAGTACAAAATCATTGTAAAAGGAGTTTCTAATTTGAAAGAAGATAGAGACATATTGCAGCAGGTGGTTTTCACCCACATTGGGTTTCCACCTTACATCTTGTGTTCTTTGGTGTGACTATCTGTTTTCTTTGTTCATGCTCATTATTTTATGGTACTGACATGCAAAAATAATTCAAAGATCAAATAAGGAAGATTTATTAAATTGCTAGATAATACTGATTCACCCCCCCTCTCAGTATTATTTCCAACACATTCATGCCAGTCATCAAAGCTACCATTGTGCATGCCCCACCATCTTGTGGCCGTAGTGCACAATGCCTAGTCCAAAGCCTGGAAGCACTGCTTTTCTAGTACCTCCCTCTCAAATGCATCCAGAAATATATCTACCCTCATTCAGGCCATCATAAGTTGGCAGATTTCTTACCTCTGACGACACATAGCGTAGCGACTGGGTCTTTATGTTACAACTCAGCGTGGTTACTTCATGTAACTGATTCTACCAGTGCTCTAATTCTTCATCAGAGTTCGAGATGCAATAACTCTCGCAATCCCATGTAATTCATCCATCCACTATTGGATTCACCAAATCTTGGTCTCACGCTCTTATCTTCTATATACAATCCAAATCATCATCTCTCTCATAATCGTGGACTAGTTCAGTATAACGCGATCCTTCAGCAGGATCTAGGGGTACTATTATGCGGGGCGATTTCTTTTCAAATATCATCTTTCACTTTTTTAGGTTGATTACCTCGTTCATATCAGTAGCCCAATCAATGCCAAGAAGCATAGGGTAGGTGTTGCTGTCATCCACAATTTCTATCACTTCAAAGTCATCCAGTGTGCTCGCGCCTTCAATATCTGCAGTCACCCCTTGCAACTGCCTCATGGGGATGATCTTTTGTTGATTTTCCATCCTTAACTAAATCAGAGACCACTGCAGCACAAGCCTTACCATCCCTTCCAAAGTCTACTTTGGTAGGACATTCGCATCAGACCCCAGATCCAAAATAACCTAATCCATTTCATACTCTCCTATCTGCGTGATTAGTCTCATCTCTCGTCCTGTCCTTGTTTTATGCTTACCAATATTTCGTACCACATGTGGTTCACCCAAAGTGTTTTTGGTGCATCTATTTATAAGCTTCTATAATCCCTTCATAGCTTTGGTATCACGTAAGAACTTCATGCAGGTCTCTAAGAAGGTTGTAAGCATAGAAGGGTCCATTTCTTGATTAGGCTTATCCTTGCTCCCTGAGGTGGAGGCCTCAGTGAAGCTCTTCTTTGCTTCCATGAACATTTCACATGCACGCTCCAAATAAAATTTATCCTCCTTCATCAAAGCCTTACGAACCCATGCATTGTCTTTGAGTTGTTTCCCATTATCATCCCCTGTTGCAATTCCACTTTGGAGTACTATATTCACATTTGGATCCTCCTCACGAGGCTCAGACTTCATCATCTACGAAGTTTGAGTCAGTTGATGTGGTAGCACCCATTTTTTGTGTATCCTCGCTATCAACGTAGGACAGTACTTCATTTCATGATCAAACAAAATGCAATATTTTCACGACATACACGTTGGGTTAGTGCAATTGCGGGCATGGTGTCCTCGTCTTGCACAATTGTAGCAGATTAGCTGTAGTCAGCCTTTTCCATGTCCTCCTCTGCCTCGGTCTCATCCGCACCACTGAAAGCTTCTTCATGCCATCCGCGCGCTCTAGTTAGGGGGTGCATTTCTACCTAAACCCTATAGGTGAGAGTTCTATCCATCATCAATTCATAGCTTTTGCAGTTGCACTCATTATGCCCTACCAACTTGCAGAAGTTGCAGAACAGTTGTTGTGGTATTTGTACAAACTTCTGCAGCAAATGACAATTATTCATCGTATGTTTTCCCGCTACCTAACATATAGCATACCACAATGTAGGGCCCACGCTTGGTCCTACTTGAGCTTCCGTCCTCAAAGGCATCAGTCCTCCTCCTGCAATATAGTTCACAAAGAATGGGCAATGGTATTTGTCATGCGCCTGACCCTTGCATTTCAGGCACCATACCTCTTCACGCACCTCTGGTCGAACTATCCTATCCTACTTCAAACTTTGCATTTCAAGGCAAAGATTTTGCAACTGCACATGGATCTGTGGAACCCCCAAATTCAAATCCTACATCAGTGTTTCATGCAGTCTCATTGCAATCTCCAAGGCCTCTGCCTGAGTTGTTATCTTCTATTATGACAGTGCAACCCTTAGGTGTGGCAGGAGTGAAGCCACAAACCATTCACCGTGTTGTCCATCTGTTAAGTTCATATTAGCTTTGTGGATTTTACACTTCAAACTCTGATCTAGTTCCAAAGGTGTCTTGCCTAGTTTCATCATGATTTCCTTGAACCCCACAATTGACTATGCCTCAGACTTAGATTTACTGAATTCTTTATTCAACGTGGTATGGATGTCTGCCATCCCAGCGTTTGGGTTATCATTAGAGTACTTGATGTACCAGGTGAGTGTGTGATCCTGCAAATCACTAACCAATGCTGCCTTCTTCACTTGATCATCCATGATTCCCTGAGCTTCCCATACAGCTTTCACTACGAACTAGAACTGGTCTGGGTCCTCATTTACCAAGCCTTTAAACAAAGGCAGCTTCACTAATTTTTCCATGCTGAACTGCAGTGGAGGTGGAGGTGGTATGGGTGAATTTGCAGGTGATGGTGGTGAATTTGGAGGTGGTGTGGGTGGAGGTGGTAGTCGTAGGAATCCTTGTCTTATTAACTAAATTTCACTTTGCAGAGAAGCCTACACTACTCCCTCTTCATCACCTAGTGGAGGCAAAATTAATGGACTATATTCAAGACCCTTTCTCCCTTTGTTCTTGTAAGTCTTTCCACTTTGCATAGCTATGAACATCAAGGTAGCTACATAACCCATTTTTCTCACAATAACATCTTAATCCAGGTATTCAAAGACTTCAAGTACTTACCTTGCAGACCTTTGAAAAAACATCGCTCCCCCTCGCTGTAGATAACTGAGGTATTGACCACAAATTCAATCACAAATCCTCCTCTGATGGAATTGAGCCAATGATTGACATTGTGGGTGTTCTTATCCTCAGAGGCTTCCAATCTCTTTACTAACTTCAGGGTCTTTAGACCATCAAGTCTCCACCTTCCTTGGCTATCTAGCAGCCTCGCGATCCACTCATATAGCTCAACCAGAAAGGAACATATAAAGATCTCGTGGATTTCTGTATATAGGTACCTATCTAGCCATTATTCCTTTGTTAGTTGCGTATTTTTGTTCTCCTGTGTCCTGAATTCGTGGATCTTCCTATCCAGCCAGTCTTCGATCTCTTTCTTAGTTGGATTCCAGTGATACAACATCACACAACTCTTATGCAAATTCCAGTCCCGTCAATGGAACCATTTGTTGGCTACGTGGGGCCTGACCCAGCTTTAGCGTTAGTTAGCCAAATAAATCACTATACTACTCGCCCTTTCGGCATTAGCCCGTGGAGCACAGAATGAAGTTTCACTCGAGGTAGTATAGGGGGGATGTTGGAACCAAGTTTCTACACCCTGAGATGGTTGTGATGTCATTTTATTCCTTTTTCTCCTGCTTTCACGCAGGTTGTTAAGTTGGAAGGGGTATGATTGACCTTCATGCAACTCTAACTTGCGGTTTAGGTACTTTCATGCTGCTAGGGAGGTGTATTGTGCAAATTCACAAATTATCTAAATTGTTTTACCTATCTTATTAAATGATCAAATTTAGCACCACATAAACATATATCCTTACTTGTGCTCAATTAACCAACGTAATTACATACATCCGTGCATCACATATGAATTGTAAATTGAAATTCATACTCAATATGACAAGATGCATTAACAAGAAACAAAGACACAAAATTTGTAGAATTCTTCTCTATATTGATATCTTCAGATGATTACGGATTCTATCCATCCCACACACATAGCTTTAGGGGTCCGTGCACTCAGCTGCAGACTTCCATCGTAGGCCTCTACGCACTCAGTTGCAAAGCCTCTACGTATGCTAAGACCTAGAACTTAGACTTCTCTAAAGACTTCCTCCTTATCACTCAAGACTTATTACTCCTCAAAGCTACTTAGAGCTTACTTACTTAGCTCTTTTTATACAATCCCATGGTCTGCGGATGACGGGTAGATCGTTACAGTGAAATTTACACTTTATAAAATAAGGGCAGACAACCCTCTATGACTCATGATACCTTCGCACTCTACGACCACAAAATGCAGAGACTTTACAACTTTATTACAAAAATTGACCCAACACATGGGCTTTTAGCCCCAAAACTGTCTTTAGGGGATCCTATTCTAAACACACTGGATTTGCGGAAATGTCAATATTAGTAACTTGCATAGGTAAAATATCTATGACTATTACTTCATTAATTAAATATTCTAGGAAGACAATGGAAGAGGGTTTACCTTATGCATTTAGAACGATTAGTGCACATAAATGGTACAAAAGGAGTGAGAGAGAGAGAGTGAAAATGGAGGGAAAAATTATGCAAATTTGGCACCCAACATATCCCCCCAACTGGTCTTTCTGCATGCCCTCATGTAGCTCACTGTCTCTCCAGATCTAGGTTGGACCTGCTGTGGTCAGCGTGAAGCTGAGAAAGGTCATATTCCTCGACCATCACTATCCCTGGAGGTTTATATCGTTATATCATAAGGACATCCTTCCACCAATTATTACTCACGTTGTATGGTGGAGTGTAATGTTCTGCTAGCAATCAAATGAGGGGAAATTGAAACCTCAACCCCATCCACGGAACCCCATAATTCTGAATGCATGCAACAAAACGTGGCACCCTTTCTAATGCTCGTGCAAAATTGGGTGCTCGAAAAAGTTCCTGGTTTCTCACAGCTGAGGAAGACATCATCCATTTCCTTTGACAACTGCCAAGGGCTTCGTCCTGGAAAGTGACTATTTGTCTGACATATAGGTTAGTACACCATCTCTGTGTTGCAAGAATTCATTCCTTAGTTCCCTCAATCTATAGAAAGTTGGAGTGCTTGTTATAAATGGTCATTGACTAACCATTCTCCCTCCTTATCATCAATGGCTTTGTAGCTCGATTCCCTTCAAAAGTATCAAAATCCTTCCCCCATTTAACCTAGTTAATGGTGTAGGAGGTGAAGGCTCTCAGGTGAACATCTCCCATGAATGGAACCAAGTTAAAGATCTCATCATCCCTTAAGAAATAACCATGCATGTAGAGTTCACACATCAAGTGTTGGTTCACAATATCATGGATTCTTATAATATGAAGTAATTGTATTGGGCCTTCGATCTCATGGCTGATCTACTTATATATGCTTTCCAGGTAGAAGAAAAAGAACTACTCATGAAAAAACAAAGTGTAACTATGGGCAGGAGGCTGACATGCCATTACCTGTTGTGCTAGGGTAAACATATGTTACTTATCTACCTTCAACACCTGTATCTTCCCTTCTAAATCCCTTATCTTTCTTTGTTGTTTCTCTTACCACTTCATTTCTTTGTCCAGCTGATCTACATACTCAGTGACAATTGCGGCAAACTAATCTCAAACCCTCATTGTCTCCTTTCTTTTTTCATTCAAGGGAGATTTCCATATTTGAATTTCGGCCACTAGAAAAAATTCTTGGGCCTCGAGCAACTATTCTATAGGACCAGTCTGTGTAGCAACAAAAGTTGGGGGAACATCTTCTATCTGTACAACTACTCAGAAGACCTCAAACTTGGGCCTTACAACCTTCCATTTATATTTATTTTCCTTCTTTTTCTAACCGAGATACCTGTTTCCTCATCTTTTGAACCTCCATATTTAGCTGCACATTTTCTATAAATTGAAGTTAATACCTCTCCTTTAGAGGTGGTCTCCTTCTCTCACATTGTTCTACCCATTCTTATTTAACAATGAATTTATTTCCCAGCCCTGCAGCTAATTCATGAGGTTGTGGATTTCCTTTAGAGGCATCGATTGTCTCCTTTACCAGGTCTTCCTTACTTGGTTTTCTTTCCTCGAGAGCACTTTCTTCCTCAACTCATCTTAATTCAGGAACATTTATTGCCTAGACAATGCCCTCGTCGATCACCCTCTGCTCTAATCTTACTGTAAAAAAATATTTCTTCTCCTATTCTTCAGGAAGCTCTCGTTGGGAATCTATCGGTAGTGAGTCAAAAATGGTTGCGCCCTCCTTTGGGCCAACGTACTTCAATATGGAAGGAATGACAATTTATTCTATTAAATTACAGGGGGAACTAACCTTCCTCATTGCTCTTGGGATTGCGGCCTGAAACAGAGAGTGTGGAATGTCCTCCACCTTATCTATACCAGTCTTGTCTTCTACCTCTAACTCTTTCTCCTCCTCACCGTCATTCCTCAATTGGGCCGAGTCTTCTTCATGTGGTGCCTCTTGTCCTATGGTCAATGTTGGTTCTTGTGGAATAGCGTCAACCTCAGGGTTTGTCTCTTCCACATTATCCTACCCTCACTAAGTTGGTGGTGGTTCTTGTGTGAAACCCCTATCATTTCAACATCCACATCTAGTTGGGAAAGTGATGTTGGTCCTGGTGTAACAGCATCACTCGCTAGCTCCTTGACTGAAAATTCTTCTCCTTGTGCTTCATTAATGAAAGTTGTTTCTTGTAGAAAAATATCAACTTCATCCATTATCTTCATATCTTCATCGATAGGTTCCATAGGCAAGGTTGGTTCTTATGTAGTAGCATCGATTGTATCACCAATTGTTTCCTCCACTTCCATTTCTTCATTAACAGGTTCCACAAATGGGGCTGGTTCTTGTGTGATAGCCTCGACTATGTTACCAACTATTTCTTCCACTTCCATGTCTGCAATAATCAGTTCCATAGCTTCTTCCACTTCCATATTTTCATTAACATGTTCCACAGATGGGGTTGGTTCTTGTGTGTGTTAAGCAGTGAAAATGGTCTTTTTCACCTCTATTTACCCTACATTAATTATCAATCCAGGTATGATTTGTTATCTCAAAGAGTGTACTCAGTTTGAGGCAGTCACTTGTCAAGAGTAATGCTAGTAGTATAGTGCTTTTGCAAAAGTAAATAAATGTTGGAAACAAACTCTAAATGTAATGGCAAGAACTTGAAATACTTGTAACTAAATCATTCATTTAAGAAAATACAACACTTCATCAGTTAAGGGTGCAGTAATGATAACTCTTCCCTTTGTAAACTGATGTAATTGAAAAGAAATAAAGTAAAATATCATCAATCTAGGAACTGGACAACAATAGTCAATGTTCACTATAGTTTCCAATCATTCTGTTCACACCAAAACAATTACTTGAAATGATAATTCAAATGACGGGAAAGGGAATAGAAACTAGTCTATTTAAAAAGATCGAACATCAAATCTTACCCTATAGGAATGAATGAAGCAGTAGTCGTAATCTACAAGAATTAAGCAACAATCTTTACCTCAGAAATGATTTGAACAGCAAACCGAAAATGGAACAGCAAACTAAAGTGAGTTATGAAATATTGAACAACAACCCAAATCAAATGTAAATGCACAACAAACTAATTTGAATGTTACACACAACACATCTATACTGAGGGAAGTAGTAATCTGAGTTTCGGCATAACAATTACTGATTACGATTATGAAGAAACAACAATTGAGGTTACCATGGAACAACAATCCCAATGAACAAAAATCACTCTTAGAGGTAAACCATAGATAAATAGGCAATAGTACCAATCTATAAATACACAGCACTGTTACTATGTAAACGAACAATAATGGTAATCTGTAAGGAACAACAATGGTATACAATAATACCAATCTGTGAAGGAATAGCAATGTGATATAAATTCAGAATGAATAGCATAACATTCTAGTTGCATAGGATAAACTTACTATTAAAATATGAATGAAATATAACATAGCCAATACATGAAATAATAAGGAACAACAGATTACTGAACAAAGCAAACAAAATAAATCAAATCGCACACGACTTGGAATTGGAAAATAATGGTATAGGAAGCAAGTGATCCACCAGGGCCAGGCCCTTAGCCTCCAAGGACGCACTGTTGTAATTACTCTAGAAACAAAGATGGAACAACAAGAGAGTTTTTATATTAAGCATGGAACATAGTTTCAGTAATCTCTCTTTAAAGAGAGTTGATGATCAAAGTGTAAGTTACAATAGTGAATTTCATAAAACAACAGTAATCGGCCCCCTTGGGCTAGCAATGTTGTCCCTTTTTATAGTAGCCAAGTGGAAATACCAAAGATACAGATATTCTTTAAGGTAGCGATCACTCAGGATCAAAGGATCCTGAGGGATTCTTGAAGTCATTATTTCTCAATTATCTCTTCGTTCTCTTGTGCTGATTTAGTATCTCCTCTTCCTTTTCCTGGCCTATGCGATCCGATCTAGATTGCCTCGTTTGGATGTGGTTCCCTATCAAAGGGATAACAGTTGATTTCATCTTGTCTTTTCCTTTGGAATGGAAATCTTCCAATTTCTTCCTTTTCTGCATAGGAAAAGGTAATAATTAGTCATTTTACGTTACTCAAAAATATTCTAAACTTTATCATAATCTTTCAACATATGCCCATTTCATAATGTAAAGAAGTTATGAATTAAAGGAAAAGATAACGAAATAAGTGGTAATTACATACATTTTCTAATGCTCAACACACCCCCCTGCTTACCCTTTTCATGCCCTCATGAAAACATTGTAATTGACATGCAAGGCAGTTAGGGAATAGGTTGGAGAAGGGTTCTCAGTAAGCAGTCTACACCCATTATTCCTAGCTAAGAATTCAAAAATATGCCATGTCTGACCTTCAGGAAATTCATATAAGGCTCTATATCCTAGTGCAGGATACCAAATGATAGGACTTCAGACATTACAGCCTAACCAAGATGGGCCTTCTCTCAAAATGAGGTCATCATAGATACCCAAGCGGTCAGCAGCTAGATTAAAATTCTCATAATTGAATGGTTCTTTGTTTTGGATATTCTGATTAGAAGTCTAGTATCAGAATTTTGCTGCTGTTATGGCAAGGTCTTTGATGGTGAAGAAGTATTCTACCCCTTGTCAGATGACTTTTGTGTGAATAGGTCCCAATGTCTGGATCACACTCTGAGTTCTCATTAGACTCCTATGCTTTTTACATAATTGCAATGGGTCTCTAGGTTCACCCTCACCCATAGATCTAATTCATTCTCCTATCTTTGAAAGAAATTGTAGGCTTTAAGCCATTTTATTTGATTAACATCAAAAGAAATAAATGCCTACAGTTGGAAATCACCCACAAAAGGGCTAGGGTTCTGCTCTGTTTCTCCATCTAATACAAGATTGTGCAAAAAAAATTCACATAACAATAGTTGAACTTTCACCCCGTAATGATTACAACAGTTTATGAACTCATCAATGGTCTTTATCTCTATAGGCACTCCTACCTTGACAACTTTAATTTTCAATTGTAAATACCTTTCCATTAAAAACAAAGCATAGTTTCTGGCAGGTGCCCTACACGCTGGAATGTCAGTATATAGAGAACATAAGGTATCCATTTGTTTTATGACTATGTCTAGTCTATGGGTTACATTTTTGACTCTTTCTTCTACCTTTTGCCATCCTTAAAAGGCCTAGCTTTCTGATGCGTTAATGTTTTTCAACTGTTGTTGTAATTTCTGGTATTTTTCTTGAGGAACAGTCTGCTCTGTGAGTTACTCTATTGTTTATTGGGTTTGTGCCAAATCTTTTCATAGAGTTACTATCCTCGGGTCATTATCCAACATGATAATTTTGGGCTAGAGATCTACTTGGATCTCCTTATTACGACATCTTGTATTTGTGGTATGAGTTTCCTTCTCGCTAGAGGACAGTGCCTCTGTCTAGATTTCCTTATCATAGGTTGGTGCGTCGTCTGTTTTTACTTCTACATTTGCAACAGCCAGATGTTGTTCCTTTCGATTCTGAATGATACGTTGGACTTGATTCCTCTTGATCTTTTTCTTAAGGGGTTTTGCCTGGGCGGTTGCATGCTTTTCCACAGAGGTTCTTGTTGATTTCTTCCCCATTTTCAAGACTCTTATCTATTGTCAAAGTTGCTTAATCATGTTAAGCAATCTCTGTTGTTCCTTTCGAAATATTTTAATTTCCTTTGTTTTCTTGGAAGGAACAACCATTCGTTTACTCAAGCCTAGGCTTTGTACCTCAGGTATTGTACCTTTGCCTTAGCCAATTTCCTGATTTTCTTCTTGGGGTACTTCTTCAGTGTTCTGCTGAACAGGGTTTTCAAGGGTAGAAACCCTAGTTTTCTTAGCTGTTTCTTGGGCAGCTTCTTCTTCTACCTCTTCTTCATCGTGGAATTCTTCGGGTGTATTTTGACTAGGAACAGATTGTTCCTTTTCATTATCCTCATCACTCTTCTCCCCAGATACACTCTCATCATGAGTAGAGTGATCCTCTTCTTCTTCCTCCTCATCACACAGTTCCTGGGATGCACTGTTATCATGAGCAGAGTGCTCCTGAAGTTCTCCTTCGGTATGGGGGTTAAGTGGGCCGTAAGGTTGGACATATTCACCCATATTGGCTAGAATTTGAACCAATTCATCTTCTTGCAGAGGGTTTTGCAGTGGACTTTCACTATGTTGCTCTGTTTCCTCTCCTTCTTCCTGACCGGATTGCTCAGTCTCCTCCTCTGGTTCTCCTTCATCATTTTCCTCCAATTTTTCGTTCTCCCCACCTTCCAATTATAGGGGTTGCTCATCTCCTGAATCATGCATTTCGACCGGTTGACTAATATTTCCCTGGGAATTTCCTAGCATTCTTCTGACCCTTGCCAATCTAACAGATTTTCTTTGTTTCAGTGGTCTGCTCTATGGAGAAAATCAATTCTTCCCAACTACTCTGCTATTGGGCAAGACTGTAGCTGACTATCAGTTGTATTAACCCATGGTGGCTTACCACTAACTCTACATGGAAAGATTTCTTCATGCTTTGGGCAACATCATGTAATAAAAAATTTAAAAACGCAGGTAAATTCACAACATATTTTTGCTTTAACACGGCTAAAAGTTGAGATGGCGTGGTCTTACCACATATTTCCTACCATCATAAGTGATGTAGCTCTCAATAATTCTCGCCAATTCTGCCCACGACTCTCTCAGGGTTGCCGACAGAACTCCTTTCCCTTTTATAGTAAGTTTTTCCCCTTCATCCTAGAAGATGGTCATGGCATCTCGTAGTCTCACCTTTTTCAGAGTCCACACAAGTCCAATGGCTGGCAGTCCCGAAAATTCTGGAATTATGTCATTAGTGACTGCTATCTGTCTCCCTCTCACCATGGAATGATTTTCTTGCAAGTTCTGTAGAAACTAAATCACCACTACCTCAATGGATTGTTGTAGATGGTTAAGATAAGCTATCCATCATGCCCTTGCTAGGATTTCTTGTGCAACATCAGAGACCATCAACACCTGTGGCTCACTGCGAATTGATCTTCCTCCCATCTTGTTCATGCTTACCACACAGTAAATAACACAGAGATGACAATGGAGCAAAAGGTTGTTAAAATTTTTAGCTCACTGTTAGGAAAGCACAGAGAAGGTGATGGAACAACAAGCTGTTCATCTTTCTAACTTACAGCTAATTTTTGCAGAGAAAACCACGGAAATGGCTTCGGAACAACAAGCCATGCATATTGGGAAACAAAATACTGTTAAGTATTGCTATTCCTGAGTCATAATTCTTTAGAATGATGAGCTGTCACATATGCTAGCAAATTATGGACATCACCCGCGCCCCCTGTAATGTGATAGTCCATACTCGGCCATCAAATAAAGGAGCAGCATGCTAAACTGCCATCATACAGTGAAATAAAGGAACAACGTATAGATATATGACATGTTTACAAAAATAAGCGGATTACCAAAATCGAGGCATATGATAGAATCACTAATAAATATGGAAATTCCATGACATGATGCGAGAAATGGAGGATAGGACAGCTGACGTGAATAAAAGTTCTTATGCGGTCATTATCGACTTCTACCGTCATAATTGATTTGTAAATGCTTTTCATGTATCAAAGGTTTGAAAGGGTTATATACATAATCTCATTTGAACCACTTATAAATTTATAAGAAGAAATGTTGTATAGTTACTATTGGTATATAAGAAATATGACTTCAATACCATCAAGAGAGCTCTGTTTCCCACAGGTGTCCATAACCTTGACAGAATTGTTTATTTCACCCTTGGAACCATAATCCTTTGTGTATGCTTGGGAAAGTGTTGTTGCAATGTCATAATGGAGGCCATTGTGCTGGCTTGGTAACCAACTGAATCACAATTCCATTCACCAGGAAGGAGTGAAAGGTGGGTAGGTCGGCTCGTGATGAGACCTCCTGTTCCAAGGACTTTTTATTTTTCTGGTGTGCCTCTTGGATCATATCCCTGGTGTGGCGGCCATAGTGGGAATGCCACTTCACTTTATTCCTTATGATCATGGTAGGTTGGCTCTTGATGAGACCCCCTATCCTTCATTTGACAAATCATGTTAGGAATCATATAGATAAACATTTTTTCTCTTTTTCTTCATTTCTTTTATATAGCACTTTTCCTATTTATATACAGAAGGTGGTTCAACACTCCTTAAGAGTAGGGATTGTGGAAGAAGTTTGAACATCTCAATAGAGAAAATATGCCCTTATTCTTATTCAATAATAATGGTCAAAGAGAATTACGGGGATTTAGAAAGAACCGTCATGATAAAAATAATCAATCATATTGGTATTAGTAAAATGATGACAACAAGGTGATAAATAGTTGTGTCCTTTCCTCTTTTCTCTTATCAATTCAAAGCAATTTCTTCTAAAGATGATGATTTTTATGTGATTTTCTGATTTCAGTATCCTTTAGTTTTTGTATTGTTGCATAAATGTATAGTTGTGCCTTAAATGACCATCACTCACAAAAATCCTCTAAATGGTAAAACACACATACACAAAAAAGAAGAAAAATCCACTCAAAAAGTGTTGTTCTCAAGATGGAACAGGTGTTGTTTCTTTAGAGGGATGATAAAAGAATATTTGCACACAAAAAATGCAAGCAAAAAGGAAATAAAAATGCTCGAAGCTACTATTCCTGTTCCATAATCGAAACAACAAAGAAAGCAAGCACAAACAAAAAATGCGAAAATGTTGTTCCTTCGGAAAGGAGCAGCAAAAACGAAAGTGTTGTTCCTTTGGAAAGGAACAAAAAAAAATGAAAGTGTTGTTCCTTCGGAAAGGAACAAAAAAAAACGAAAGTGCTATCCCTTTGGAAAGGAATAGTAGAAAACGTTTGTGTTGTTCCTTCGGAAAGGAACAACAGAAAAACAAAAGTGTTGTTCCTTCGGAAAGGTACAGTAGAAAAAAACAAAAGTGTTGTTCCTTCGGAAATGAACAACAAAACTTGAAAGTGCTATTCCTTCGAAAAGGAACAATAGAACGTGAAAGTGTTTTTCCTTCAGAAAGGAACAACAGAAAAAATGAAAGTGTTGTTCCTTTAGAAATGAACAGTAGAAAAATGAAAGTGTTGTTCCTTCGGAAAGGAACAACAAAACGTGAAAGTGTTATTCCTTTAGAAAGGAACAGCAAAAAGGTGGAAATGTTGTTCCTTTGGAAAGCAACAACAGAATGCAAAAATGGTGTTTCTTCGAAAAGGAACAACAAACGGCGAAAATGCTGTTCCTTCGGAAAGGAACAACAGAATGAAAAAAGTGTTGTTCCTTCGGAAAGGAACAACAAAATAGTGGAAATGTTGTTCCTTCGGAAAGGAACAACAAAATGCAAAAGTGTTGTTCCCTTGAAAAGGAATAGAAAAATAGTGGAAATGATGTTCCTTCTGAAAGGAATAACAAAATGTAGAAGCATTGTTCCTTTGAAAAGGAACAACAAGATGGTGAAAATGTTGTCCCTTCGAAAAGGAACAACAAAATGAAAAAATTGTAGAAATGCAGAAATCTGTACAGAATGTCATTTACACAATAAAAACAAAAGGAAATATGTACAAAATTTAAAAGCAATCAGATCACTTAATGAAACAAATTTGAGGAAGAGTTCTCTTCCTCAGCCAGAATCTGCATGTCAGAGTCTTCCCAGAGTTGTTAGTAGAAGGATTCCCGAGTAAGTGGTTTATGATACAATCGAACTCGGTGGCCATTTACTTTGAAGGTGTGTCCAGATCCGTTAATGGTGGTTAACATAATGGTGCCATTATCATGCACCTTCTAGATTTCATATGGTCCCAGCCAACGAGTTTGAAGTTTCCCCGGAAAATCCTGAAATCTCGAATCATATAGGAGCGCCAAATTTCCTTCACGGAAGAATTTATTTTTGATGAGGGTGTCATGCCATTTTTATCTCTGTTGTTGGATTAATGCGGTATGTTGAAGAGCAGAGAGCCTGATTTCATCTAGCTCATTGATTTGTTGTAGTCTATTAATCTCAACCTTGTTTAAATCTATACCAACTTCTTGTGCTGTTCTCAAATTTTGAATTCTATTGGAAAGATGGGTTCCTTTCCAAATACTAGCTAATATGGTGAATAACTAGTAGTGTTTCTCCATGTTTTTCTGTATGCCCACAAGGCTTCCAGCAATCTTGTAGCCCAATCGTGTTTGTGTGACGTAATGGTTTTTGTTAGTATTTCTTCCATTACTTTATTCGTGCTCTCTACTTGGCCATTTTCCTGTGGGTGATATGGAGTGGTAATTTTATGCTGAATATGATAGTTTTTTAATGTTGCAGCAATTTTATTACCAGCAAATTGCAGTCCCCTATCCTTGATTATGTCTCTTGGGAGGCCATATTGCACAAATATCTGGAATAGGAAATAATGACGGAATCCTCTGTAGCTCTTGGTAGTGCCTCTGCTTCAACCCATTTGGTCAGGTATTCCATTGCTACCAAAATATATGTTTTTTGGTTTGATGATGGGTTGATCGGACCAACAAAATCGAGCGCTCAATGCTTGAATGGTTCAATGAATAGCTGTGGGTTCAAGGGCATTTCTTTGGACTCTCTAGGTCGTTCTACTCTTTGGCAACAGTCACAAGCTTGAACAAATTTCTTTGCATATTTGAAGATTGTGGGCCAGTAATACCCTGTTTGCAAAAATTTGTGACCAGTTCTTCGATCTTCAAAATGTCTGCCACATGGTTCGTCATGACAAGCTTTCAGAATGTCAAAAATTTCATCTTCACAGAAGCATCTTCTAATGTGCATATCCGCCCCTATATGGAATAGGTAACCCCCAATCCAAGAAAATCGGGTACTACACTGCATAATCTGTTTTCATTCATTGGGTGTCAGATGCTGTTAAAAACACACATGGAAGCAAATGAATATGAACGATAAAACATGAGAATCCATTTTTGTTTAACAAGTGATATACATTTATAGTACATATTGTGACCGTTGGGTTCCACATCCCAAGGTCTCTTGGACTCCTTTTATCTATTCGACTTCCACACTAACCCATTGAGGATTAGGTGTCCAACATTCCCCCCCTTAATTCGAAGGGTTATGTATGAGTCCAAGAAGAGGGCTATAATACAAAATGTGCAAAAATGCATGGCAGCACTAGGCTGAATGTGCTCTCTGAAATTTTGGTATAAAGGGCAGCGGTTTAAGGATGACCACCAACACTAGAATGCTTAGTGCAGTTCCTAGAACTCTTCCAAAACTGGCAAGAAGCTAAAGTCTTCTGCTAGAGGAAGTGCTCCTATTGTTTTGAAGAGGGAAACCTTCAACCATGAAAGGAGGTCTCACCCCACATAAAAGGGAGAACTTCAACTTGAAAAGGGAAGTCTCAACCTGTGATGGTTTAAGGATGACCAACAACTCTGGAATGCTTAATGCAAATCCTGAAACTCTTCCAAAACTGGTAAGAAGATGAAGTCTTCTACTAGAGGAAGTGTTCTCAATTTTGTTTCTGGAATTCTTCCAAAACTGGCAAGAAGCTGAAGTCTTCTGCTAGAGGAAGTGCCCCAGATTACCAACTGAAGGCATGTTTAGGCGCATCTTTGTCTCTGGCTACAATTCTGAAACTAGTGTGGCAAGTTGTGGCTCAGGATCGCTTGATGTGGCTTTGAAGCTTGTAGATGACCATCATTTCCCCCCCTGTCAGATACAAGGTGAGATGATGGTGAAAAATCAACTACAAGACTATTCAATACTTTGGAATAAGTTCTAATATGTGATTGAAATATCTTCTTGGTTGTTGATGCCAATTGCTAAGAAGCAATCTATCAAAGATGAATCTTTGTTCTTGCAGGACATTTATTTCTGAAGCATCTGTGTGAAGAATGGGTGGTTTTATGATAGTGCTTACATGGATTAAGATCAAACTAGTGATCTTTCAAATTGCCAACTCGATCACAGTGTTTGAATTTCACAATCTGTTGTGGCTGCTGTGGAAGAGAACCAGAATCTGAAATAGCTGAAGGTGAACTCTCATGAGGAGTAGGATAACTATCATGAATGAATCCAACACTCTGAAACTGAATGGGCTTGGAGTAGTCTGGAATATGAAAGGACACATCCTTGTCATATCGAAGACCAGTTTTGTGCCTATTGTGGACAAGCTCTTCCCAAGGTTTGATGATGGTCTTGGGAAGTGCATAATGAATTTCTGCTTTTGCACGCAAATCTGTTGTTTTATTAGGCACTGAATCTGAATTTGTAACATTATTATAGTGCTATTTATGGGAGTTTGTTTCAATCTTCTGAACAGAAACAGGTTCAGAATGATGACTCCACTGCTGTAATTCTTCCTGCTGTAGCTGAGATTCAAGCTGCAAAAATTCAATCTGTTCTTGTGCATATTGTAGACATGTCTAAATTTATGAGAGAGAGCGTTTGCTGATTTGGAATGTTTCATCAACAGTAGATTGTATAAGATTTTTCATGAACTCTAATACTTTAGTAATTGTAGCCATTTTTCTCAACACTTAGAAATGCACCACTAGAAGCTTGTTTTAGTATGAGTTGAGGTGAAAATGTACCCTAAATAATCACAATGCTTGCAACAAAATTCTAATACATCTTCATAAACATGTTAAACATTAGAGACCCATCATTCCAAGGTGCATGTATAACCAACATCGGCTTCAAAGGCTCAACGTAGCACTCAAACGTAGCACTCAACCATCAACACAATTCAATAACAATACTATACCAATCCAAAAGACATGATTTCAACGTATAGCCTTCAACGATATATGTGAAGAGCACCTTCCATGAACATGTAAAGAGTGGGGACACATGAACCATATAACCAACACATGAACTACTGTACATTCACGCTATCCAATGACATAATACAACATATAGGAGGCATATATTCTCTTAACAGGAACTCTTTTGTCACAAGTCAGCTTCAATGTACATAGAACACAAACCAATATATCTCTGCCAAAATGCAAGGATGAATATGGACTAGAAATTTTCCATTATAAAATCCTTCCCTGTGCCATTGTAAGATAAATATCACTAGCAAACATTATGCGTGGATGTGCGGATTGTTGCTACCAAGCCCAGCACAATGATATGGAAAAAATACCCATCTGTACCGTTACGAACAAAAACTATAAATTATGTAACCAGCTTAACCTACTTCACTAATCAGTAAACTTCTCAATGGAATAGGAAAGTTCTCGAAGATGCTTTGGAACAACTCTTGATGGTGTTTTTGTTAGAGAACATTGTGCTGTAGTTATCTTTGGAAATGTAATAACATCTCTGATAGAGCTTTCAACCTCTAGATCACCAATGTTTCAAGTTCCACCGATGGTTCTATTGCTCGGGATCGCAGGAAGATGCACGGATTCGAACCAACGTATCCAGAATATACAATCCACTAGAAACTTGCCGAACCATTCGTCCAAGAGTTTGCAGGTTGGTTGGAGACCACGTCGCTGTGATGCCTTCAACGCAGTTCAATTCTCCTCTCCAGATGTTGATCTCTGTTTGGAAATGGCTCCACGTAGTAGGATAGCAATGAATGGCTCAGTTTTATGTTGTTGTACCTCCAAACACATCAGAAATTGTAAGGAATGGCTTGCGGCATTCAACACAGAGAGCAGAACTTTGGCAATTTTTTTAAGAAGAGAAGGGGATGAATATCATTAAGCAAACTGGAGAAAGATTCAGTTTCTTTTTCTTTTTTACCAATTTCCAGAGGGTGAATCCGCTGTCAATGTCTTTGACCGTGTCTCAAGTTTTCTAAAATCTTTATGGAGGGATATCGACATGAATAGGATTAGGAACAACTGTGATAATGACAACAATGAGCTGAACCTGATTATTGTATCACATGGATTGACAGCCTATGGCTTGACTGGTGGATGTAACGTATTCAGAATTGGAGGTTACTTTTGAATATTCTGTCAAGAACAATAAAATCGTTGCAATTCGTACTACAGAACTAGGCAAAAAATACAACTAAAATATAGCCGACAAGATTCGCTCTAAGGTAAAGATAACACATAGGCTGGGGAGAAGGCAGATTGGTTAGAGAAGAGGGCGCAGAAAATTATTATGGTAGAGAGCACAAAGCACAGAAAGGAAAATTATGCACAGCCCAAGGAGAGCAGAGGGCGCAGAGAGAAAATATGGTAGAAAAACTGATACAAGGAGTTACAAAGGTAAGAATACTAAAAATAGGACCTGCTCATAAAGACCATAAAACAAATGGCTCAAAGAAATTATGCAGGGAAGGAATACACCTGCTTTGATACCATGTTAAACACACACATGGTAGCAAATGAATATGAAAGATAAAACATGAGAATCCATTTTTATTTAACAAGTGATATACATTTATAGTACATATTGTGACCGTTGGGTTCCACATCCCAAGGTCTCTTGGACTCCTTTTGTCTATTCGGCTTCCACAATAACCCATTGAGGATTAGGTGTCCAACAGATGTTTTGGTAATTTTTCTACTGCTAAATAATTCATAACATTAGCATACCAGGGTGTTTTGACAGTAATGATGAATAAATGTTCATCTGGAAATTGATCTTCAACTACTGCTGCATCCACTGGCTTCAGCATTCGTGAGAGAAAGTTAGCTACAGAATTTTCTTTCCCAAGCCGATATTTTATTGTGATGTTGAATTCCTGCAATAAAATCAACCATCTTGTTACTCTACCCTTTGTAATTGGTTTATTTGCTAAATATTTTATGGCTGAGTGATCTGTATATAAGACAACAAGATATCTAGTGATATAATGCCTAAATTTATTTATAGCATGTATTACAGCTAAAAATTCTTTTCCAGTAACAATATAGTTTAACTCAGCAGGAGACAAATTCTTGCTAATATAATAAATTTTATATGGTTTTTTGTCTTATACATGCCCAAGGACTACTCCAATAGCTGTGTCTGAAGCATCTGATGAGATTTGAAATGGTAGGTCCCAATTTGGACCTCTGAGCACTGGGGCTGTTGACACAAGCTTTTTCAGATCCTCAAAAGCATGGTCACATTTATCTGTCCAAGCAAAGTCAACATTCCCCGTTAGTGCATATAGAGGTGCAGCTATTTGAGAAAATGTTCTATAAATCTCCTATAATAACCAGAAAATCCAAGAAAACTACGTACCTCTGTCTATGTGGTAGGAGTGGGTATTAACAAAATTATTTGAATTTTGGCTAGATCTACCTGTATTCTAGCTGCTGAGATATAATGACCTAGGATGAGTCCTTCAGTCATCATCATATAACATTTTTCATTGCTCAGGCAGAGCCTGGTGGCGATACATCATTGCAGCAGCTTTTCCAATGTGTCTAGTGCTAGGTCGAAATCATCTCCATATGGTGTGAAATCATCCATGTATACTTTGAGCTCTTCATTTATTAAATCTGGAAAGATGCTGAGGATAGCCCTTTGAAATGTTGCAGGGGCATTGCATAGGCCAAAGGATAAAACTTTGTAGGCAAACATTCCCTAAGGACAGGTAAAAGTAGTTTTGTCTTTTTCTTTAGGGGCAATCTGAATCTGATTGTATCCACTGAAGCCATCCAAGAAAGAAAAGAATTTCTTTCGTGCTAATGTATCTAATACCTGGTCAATGAATGGAAGGGGAAAGTGGTCTTTTTGGGTTGCTTTATTTAATTTTCTGTAATCTACACAAATCCTCCACTTTCCATTCTTCTTCGGCACCACTAGAAGTGGAGAGACCCATTTGCTATCGGAGATAGGATAAATAAAGTTTACATCCAAGAGTTTTTGTAGTTTAGCTTTCACAATGTCTTTTAGATGAGGGTTAAGTCTTCTTTAGGGTTGGCGAATAGGTCTTGCATCCTTTTCTATATAAATGTGGTGTGTACATAACTAGGGATTGATTCCCTTCATTTCTGGATAATCCCATGCAAATGCTTCCTTGTATTTTCTTAGTATTTGGATGAGATTCTCTTCTTGTTCAAGAGTCAGGTTATTATTGATGTTTAAAGCTTTTCCTGGCTCAATATCTATAGTTTTGTTATTTGAAACAGAGGTAGTAGGTATTGTTTGATCATGAGTGTCTTTGAGAGGATCTCCTTCTAGTTCATTATGAAATGCTGCCTCTATCATGTGATAATGTACGTGGGATCTGGCTTTAGCTTGGTTAGTAAAGTTGTTAATAACATCATCCTCTATTTGATGTTTGAAATCGAGGGCATCTTCTATAGTTAATGGGGATCTAATGTTTTCGGTAAGGTATGATAGAGGATGTTTGTTAGTTTTTATTATTGTTACACTTAGCTGGGTTGGAGGGTATAGGGCTAGATTCTTGATGTTACTCCCTCTAGTTATGGTCATACTGCCTTGTCAACAGCGAATGTAAGCATCAACAGTTGCAAGCCAAGGTCTACCTAGAATTAATGAATGTCCATCAAGTCAGCTTTTGGGGTTTATTATCAGAAAGTCAGCAGGATATTCCTAGGAATCAACAGATACCATGACATCATGTAGTGTGGCTTCCGGCCTAACCACTAATTGGTCAACTAGTTCTAATAAAGTGGAAGTTGGTTCTACTGATGTAATGCCCAGTTTTTGACAAGTGGTGGTTGTTAAGATATTAATTGCAGCCCCTAAATCAACTAAGGCATTTGAAAAGGTTTGTCCATTGATTTGCACAGTCACTATTAGATTTCCTTGGTCTTCATATTTGATAGGTTCTTCTCCTCCTGATAACAGGTCAGATAAGGTGCCAACTACTTGTACTGTTGGGTTATTTGTTATTCTCCTCCTTGGTTTTTTTATACATAGCTCTTTGATGGTATTTGCGTATATTGGGATATCTTGGATAAATTGGAGGAGTGGCATTTTTAAGTACAAATTCTAAAGTTCTCCAAGAATATCGAAGTCATGATGTTTTATAGGGTGCGGTATAGTTAACCATTTTGGGAATGGGGGAGAAGATGTGGTTGCTTGGTCATGAGTTTGTTTTCTGACCAAATCTTCTTCTTGCAATGGTTGTTTTGTGGGTAACGGGTTTTCAACTTGAACATTTTTATCTCCCTCAATCTCTATAATGTGCCCAAACCTTAATTGAAGGTCATTACACTCCCTTAGATCAGTTTCTAGCTCTGGTGTTTTGATTATTTGAATAGATTGGACCGGTCTGTTATTTGGGTTTGGGTTGGGTTGGGCTGGGAGTTGCGGTCTTAAATTTGACTGGGGATTTTGTTGTAGTGCTGGAAGTGTAGGTTGAGTGAGTGGAATGGTTCCTAGTGGCTGATTCATTGGCCTTTACCAGCTTGTCTGCCAGGCTTGACTCTGCGAAGTGTGAGGGGACCATTGTGCTGGATACGCATTGTTTTGCAAATATGGCTGGGCGTAGGCAAAATTTGGCCAATTAGATTGGCCTGCTTGATTTGGCCAGAGTGATGATGGAGGAAATCGTTGTTGTGACCAATTTGAGAAGGGAGGTTGTTTTTGCCACATTGTATTATATTGTTGAGCATGATATTGTGGAGGCTGGAAAGAAGAAGCTGGATCAGGGAACATACCTGATTGTTGCGACTGCCATTGACGATGCTAATTAAGTAGGTACATCAGTTCTGGTTCTTCTTCTGCTTCTTTGTATTCCGCTTTCAAACTAGGAAGTGAGGGACAAATTTCTGTAGAGTGGTCTTTTGTACAAATGGCGCAAACTTGAACTGTGTCTAATGGGTACTCTTTGTGGCTATGTTTCTTTCTGCATCTGGGATAGAATATTGCCAGATTTTGCTCTGCCTCTACTTTTTTCTATTTGGCTTGCATAATATTGAGCTGCGTTGTTAGAGTCCCCAATATATCAGTTTTGAAATTTTATAATAAATTTCCAATTTCCACGTGAGTTACTCCTTCTCCAGAGATCTTGTTGTGCCTTGTAAACCTGTCATGTTCCGTTGGTTTTAGCCTTGTGCTTCCTTGTGAGCTCTTGATACATAAATCAATGATGTTAGAAAAATCTTCTTGATAGATGTCTCATTTTCCCATAATATTTAGTGTTTCAATCCATTGTTCTTTCATACCTTTAATTAATGTTGTTTTTAATACATTTTCAAGTTAGGGTAATGATGCATAAGGAGATCTTTGAAGATTATACTGAAAATGTTCAACATATTCTTCTAGTGTTTCATTAGGTCTAGCTACCATCTAAAATATTTCATCTTTTAACTCTCTGGATCCACAATAATCCTGATATTTATTCAGGAAAGCACCTTTCATCTGATCCCAGTCATTTATAACAGCTCCACCCAACCCCATAAACCATCGTAAAGAAGCTCCTTCTAATGTTAGTTTCAGCTTTTGGTGGTTGGTGGTATAGTCATATCCCCTGCACAACACATCGAAGTTAAACAAAAATGCATCTAGGTCTTCTGATGTTAGGCCATAAAATGTAGGGATATGATGGAGAGGGATTGCCTTCATAGGTGCATTGACTGCAGTATCTACAATGGGATATTGCAGCATGGAGGTTTGGGTGTTTGGCTGGTTCTGGGCCATTTGGTCAAATATGTGCCAATAACCTTCCAGGATTTCTAAGAGGGTATTCTTAGGTTGGTTAGACGGAGCAAGGATGGCCTTAACAGGAATGGACTTAACAACACTTCCTTTGTCTAGGATGATGAGAGTTCCTAATGTCTGGGGGGATTTTAGCTCTTGAGTTTCTTCAACTTCGTTCTCGATGATTTTTGCAGGACTTCCCTTATCTGGGTTTCTTAATGGTTGAATTATTCGAAGAGGAGATCTTGGTTCTTCAGTTTCCCCTATTTCTCCTCTCCCTTCACAGAGATTACTAAGGTTCCCTTCAAGCAATGATTTTGGGTTATAATCCTCAATTTCTTGAAAATCTTGCTCCTCAGTTTGGTTGTGTACCTCAGCAAAGGCTACAGATGATGATCCTGTGGCCTGAAGGGAACTAGTAGGTTGTCTAGAAGCAACTTTTATAGGTCCTACTGAAGACTGAGATTCTGCTTTTTTAAGGATTTCGTCTCTAAAGGTCAATCGGCCAAGGGTCACCGGCCCCTTAGCTTTATTAGGCTTGGGTAGTGGTTTAGGATTCTTTTCAGGCTTTTTCTGCTTAGTCATGCACATAAATCAAATGCTGATTTCTACCCAAAACAACAACAAATCTACAAGAAAGCGGGTAGGGGAGCAGGGCTATTACATGCTTCATACGCAGGTTCTTACCTTTCATTTTTAAAACCCAATTCTCTCCTAGCAGGTACTTACACTAATATGGAAAGAAACAAATGGCTACACTCTCCCCCAGCAACGGTGCCAAAATGTCGAGCAATAAAAAGGGTCTTTTTCACCTCTATTTACCCTACATTAATTATCAATCTAGGTAAGGTTTGTTTTCTCAAAGAGTGTACTTAGTTTGAGGCGATCACTTGTCAAGAGCAATGCTAGTAGTATAGTGCTTTTGAAAAAGTAAATAAATACTAGAAACAAACTCTAAATGTAATGGCAAGAACTTGAAATGCTTGTAACTAAATCATTCATTTAAGAAACTACAACACTTCATCAGTCAAGGGTGCAATAATGATAACTCTTCCCTTTGTAAATTGATGTAATTGAAAAGCAATCAAGTAAAAGATCATCAATCTGGGAACCAGACAACAATAGTCAATGTTCACTATAGTTTCAGATCATTCTGTTCACACCAAAACAATTACTTGAAATGATAATTCAAATGACAAGAAAGGGAACAACAACTAATCTATTTAAAAATATTGAACAACAAAGCTTTAACCTATAGGAATGAATGAAGCAGTAGTCGTAATCTACAGGAATTAAGCAACAATCTTTACCTCAAAAATGATTTGAACAACAAACCAAAAATGGAACAACAAACTAAAGTGAGCTATGAAATATTGAAGAGCACCCTGAATCAAATGTAAACACACAACAAACTAAATCGAACGTCACAAACAACACATCTATACTGAGGGAAGCAATACTATGAGTTTCTGCATAAAAATTATTGATTGTAGTTATGAAGAAAAAACAATTGAGATTACCATGGAATAGCAATCCCAATGAACAACAATCACTCTTCGAGGTAAACCGTAAATAAATAGGCAATAGTACCGATCTATAAATACACAACACTGTTACTCTGTAAATGAACAGTAATGGTAATCTATAAGGAACAATAATGTTATACAATAATATCAATCTGTGAAGGAATGACAATGCGATATAAATTCAGAATGAATAACATAACATTCTAGTTGCAGAGGATAACCTTACTATTCAAATATGAATGAAATATAACAGAGCCAATACATGAAATAATAAGGAATAACAGATTACTAAACAAAGTAAATAAAAGAAATCAAATCACACATGACTTGGAATTGGAAAATAATGGTATAGGAAGCAAGTGATCTACCAAGACCAAGCCCTTAGCCTCTAGGGATGCACTACTGTAATTACTATAGAATCAAAGACAGAATAGCAACAGAGTTTTTGTATTAAGCATGAAACAGAGTTACAGTATTCTCTCTTTAAAGAGAGTCGATGATCAAAGTTTAAGTTACAACAATGAATTTCATAAAACAATAGTAATCTGCCCCCTTGGGCTAGCAACGTTGTCCCTTTTTATAGCAGCCAAGCAGAAATACCAAAGATACAAATATTCTTTAAGGTAGAAATCCCTCAAGATCGAAGGATCTTGAGGGATTCGCCATGTTGTTATTTCTCAGTTATCTCTTCATTCTCTTGTGCTGATTTGGTATCTCCTCTTCCTTTTCTTGGCTTATGTGTTCCGATCTAGATTGCCTCATTTGGATGTGGTTCCCTGTCAAAGCGACAACAGTTGATTTCGTCTTGTCATTTCCTTTCGAATGGCGATCTTCCAATTTCTTCCTTTTCTGCATAGGAAAAGGTAATAATTAGTGATTTTACGTTACTCACAAATATTCTAAACTTTATCATAATCTTTCACCATATGCCCATTTCATAATGTAAAGAAGTTATGAATTAAAGGAAAAGATAATGGAATAAGTGGCAATTACATACCTTTTCTAATGCTCAATAGTGTGGCACCCTCGACTGTGTAACCAACTATTTCTTCCCCTTCCACTTCCATCTCTTTCGGTTCCTCTTCTTCTTTCTCCATTTCCTCGGGCTCTTCTTCTCTTCATGATGTACTAGCAAGGGATGCCAGTGTTTCCTCTAATCCCTCTAGTTCTTCCTCTCCTCTTGTTGTACCAGCAATAGATGTTGGTTCTTCCTTTGATCCTTATGGTTCTTCCTCTCCTCTTGTTGTACCAGTAGGAGATGCTGGTTCTTCCTCTCCCAATTCCTTGAGCTCTTCTTCCCCTCCTGTTGTACTAGTAGGAGAGACTGGTTCTTGCTCCTCCAATTCCTCAGGCTCTTCCTCTCTAGAAGTTATAACAACTTCTACTTCCTCCTCCATCATCTCAAGGAATTGTGCCCAAGGTACTTGTAGTAAGGTCAATTATGCATGACCAGTAGTTGAACTAGTCCATGGTTTGTGAGGACCTATAGCACTTGGCATGAGCACTGAGCAGACTATGCCATAAGTTGAAGACTCTTCATCAAGAAGAAAGGCATGTTTAGAGAATGAACTTTTTCCTGTGGAAATTGAAGATGGGCTAGAATTTTGAAGTGGTATTTGAACAAGGTGGTAAACTACCCTTCACGGGTTATATATTTCATGACAAAGCCTGCTACCTCACTCCATGGATGCGGCAAGGACTTACGGTCATACCCCCTTCCCTTCATAACAAAGCTTTCTCTAGCCTACAAAAATAATTTCAAGTATTCAGGCAACAAGGCTTTCCTTGAGAACCACTTCTATCCCTACTTTGTTAACCCACTGACTTCTGCAATGGCCTCCTCTGTGACATGGGTTTCTAATCCTCTAACTCGCTAGAAATTCTCGTAAAAATTCATTGCGAATTCTACCGTGATATCCTCGTCAAACTGCTGCAATCTATTGAAATAAATATCCCATCCTACCTCTACAAAGACTCTCCATACATCTGCATTGCCACAAACCAAGATTGTATCCTTGGGTTTATGATGCACATCTAGTCCACCCATCCTATAGAAATTTTAACAGCACTTTGGTGATCATGTGCTCATGTCCTAAGTGTCGTAAAATGCTCAAAATTTAAAATACTCAGAATTAGTTCAAAGTGCAATGGATGGAAAGTGCTCGTCCTCCTAATTCTGGCGCCATGAACGGTTCGAAAAATGGTCGTCGTATGAGAAAGTTATGGAAAAAAGAAGAATTTCTCAGTAACATTGAAATTTTGAATTTTTCAAAAAAAATTAAAAAATAATATTCCACAGAATATTCCAGGGAATATTCCTTTTGGGCAGCGAATCAGAATCTACCACGTGGCAAGCCAAGAGGGTGCCACGTGGCCCTGGGTGACGTCAGCAAGGGTATGTGCATATGGTTTAAAAATTTTGGGAGTTCCGTGGTTTGAACACACGACCTACGTTACAACACTTCCACGCCTTACCGTTAGGCCACAGTAGTAGTTCTTATTATATGGGCAGAAAAAAAATTATTTGAAGTTTAAAATGACTTGGGGCGGGGCCCGAAGGGGGCCAGCCCCCATACCATGCGACCTCGGGCCCAGAACCTAGGGCTTAAGCCCCAACTGCCAGCACAATTAAACAGTGAGCGCGCAATCCGAGGTAAATCCAAAACCGCCGGGAACCGTTCACATGCACATTAAAGATCGACAATTAAATCTGGTGGTTAGGTCAGGATTTGGCGGAGATTTTGGCGGAGCGCACCAAATTTGGTGGCCGCTCCATATTTGGCAGGCCTATCTGGCCGTAACTACAGTTAGGTGGAGTTTTTTTAGGCAAAACTAGAGGGAATCTTTAATTGGCCATAACTTTGGCTAGGAAAGGCGGTTTTGGACGATTTGTTTTTTAATTTTGGGTATATTAGACCTTCTAAAGCCATTTGTGTAGGTCTTACAGCCATCTGAGGTCATTTGCAGAGGTTTTGGAGCCATGGAAGTTCTAGGAGCTACTAGGGCCTAGTATTGGGAGAACTGTATAGGGTTGCAGGTATCCATTGGAGGTGAACCAGTAGTCAATCCTGAAGGATTCAAGTGTTTTGAATCCGTTTTTACAATCTGTTCCACCTATAGATTCTTCTATTCAATTTGAGCATTTAATTAAAACAAGGACAGGCCCATTTGGGAGCTTTGGACCCAACAGACGTAGCCCAGGAGGGGTGAACTACTTTATCAACTTCTTTTGCATCTGTGGTTGATTTATTTTGCAGAACAAATTCGTTTTAGTGTGTTAAACAGTAAAAGGAAATAAATCTGCTATGCTTAAATGGGTCATGAACAGCTGAAAATTTCATTTGTTTTCTTTCTGCAAGACATGGACATCTTTTAAATATGTATATATCTTAATTGAATACCTTGCAAACCATTTACAAATAGTTTCAAATTTAGATCAAGTTGGTATCAGAGCTATGTTGTTGTTTCTTTGTATCAAAAGAAGTCAAATAAACTATAGATAGAGCCTGAAATGAGCGAAGAAGCCTTCGAAATGCTCTTGTTATACAATTGCAAAGTAGATAAATGCTATTTCAGTCAATCTCTGGTGTATTTGTCTTTTGATTGTTTTTGTGCAAAGATCTTCTAACTGTCTTGCAAGTATTGATGCTTACTGGGTTGAAACTTAAAAGAGGGGAAGGACAGTTGACTAGAGAACGAGATAATCCTCAGTCAAGGAAGGCCAGAGAGCCATCACCTCCACCTTCAATTTCACCCTCAAAAGTCTCAGCAGAAGCTTCAAGAATGTCTGCACATGAAGGAGAAATTCCTGCAGACATGGATCCAAAAGAAGAAGAAAGAGTCTTCAGAAAGGCTTTTTTGGACCTCACTGAAATGGTGAGGATATTGTACCAAGAAAGAAATGAGAAATTGGCTAGAGAAGGGTCCAAACATCCACATGAAGGAGAGGGCTCTTCAGGAGGTAAGAAGGATGGTGATCATTCCAAGAAAGGACATGGAGGTAATGGTGATCCACCACCCCCATCGTCACCTTCTTCCTCTTCATCCTCGTCTTCTTCTTCTGTGCATAAGCATAGATCCTTTGGAAAAAGTCCTTTTTTGAAGCTTGATGTAAAATTTGAATTACCTATGTTTAATGGTGAAGTGAATGCAGAAAATCTTGACAACTGGATTAGGCAGTTGGAAGTTTACTTGAGGATCCAGAATATGCATGATGATGCCACAAAGATTCAGTTGGCTTCTTTGAGAATGGATTGAGCAGCATCGGTTTGGTGGGAGGCCAAGACTAAAGAGGAGATCAAGAAATTTGGTAAGGTTACCTTAACATGTCCTGAATTTCTGTTAGCCATTAAAAAATAGTTTTATCCTCTTGCTCACATGCAGAGAGCCATTATGAACTGGCAAAATTTCAGAAAACTTAAGGGTCAGAGTGTCCAAGACTACACCCAAGAATTCAGGAGAAGAGATCTCTTGTTAGGGGTAGATTTACAGACCCAGGAAACCTTGCTGAAATACATTGGTGGCTTGCATAGCTACCTTATACACACCATCTTGATGTTTAACCCTACTAGCCTAGATGAGATTTGTGTCCAAGCTACACATTTAGAGGCAAGGGGAAAAAACACATTTGAAGAGGGTACAAACAAGCCCCCCAAGGGGAAAAACAAAGAGAAAAACTCCAAGGGAAAGGGAAAAATGAATGCATCTATCAAACAGGAGAGTGAGAAAGTGATATGTAAACACTGTTCTAAACCAGGCCATGAGGAGAAAAACTGTTGGAAATTGCATCCTGAAAAAAGACCTCAATCTAACAAATCCAAAGGGAAACAGAAAACTGCTGCTACTACATCTACACCACAGGATTTAAGGGATGATTCAGGTGATGAAATCAAAATTGCAGCCATGGGTTTGAAAAACTTGAAGGGAAAAGAAATTGAAACTCAATCCAACACTAGTACCTCAAACTACCATGTACAAGCTCCTAATGAGGAAGAAAGAGTTGAACTGTTTCATGTGAGGGTGATTTCAAAACATACTAAAATTGACACAATTTTTCATAGTGGGTCACAAGCAAACCTTATATCAGAGGACTTGGTCAAGCAGCTTAAACTTGAGACCATTCCACATCCGAAGCCATATCCACTTGGATGGATTTGCAAGGATGCAAATTTACAAGTTTCAAGGAAGTGCACATTGCGCTTTGCAATTACTGCACATTTTATTGACACAGTTGAACTTGATGTGGTACCTTTTGATATAGCAGTAATTGTTTTGGGAAGTCCTTACTTGTTTGACAGGAAAGCTATCTTTCATCGCCATGAAAACAAATATCATCTTTTCAAAGATGGCAAGGAGTTCATTGTTAGAGCTCATCGCAAGAAGACAAATATAGCGATGGTGAATGTAGGACAGGTAAAAAGGTTGGTCAATTCAAGTAAGAATTTTGTTCTTCTTATGATTAAGCCCAAGGTTGATGTGAATCATGAGTCATTTGACAATTGTGATCCAAAACTTAAGTCAGAACTGTATGATGTAGTTGATGCATATCATGAGATGTTTCAGGAGCCAACAGGTTTGCCTCCTAAGAGGGAGATTTAGCATGAAATCCATTTGCATCCAGATTGTCCTCTTCCAAACATAGGCATGTACCACATGTCTATTATGGAGAATTCTGAAATAAAGAAGCAAATCAAGGACTTGTTGGACAAGGGTTTCATAAGGCCAAGTACTTCGCCATGTGGGTCACCGATTGTATTGATTCCAAAGAAAGATGGCACTTGGCGTATGTGTGTTGATTTCAGGGCCTTGAACAAGATAACGGCAAAGAATCGTTACCCACTCCCAAGGATAGATGATTTGCTAGACCAACTGAAAGATGCTTGATATTTCACTAAGTTAGACTTGCGCAGTGGATATCATCAAGTAAGAATTGAAGAAAGTGACATTTGGAAGACAGCCTTTAAAACCAAACAAGGACTCTTTGAGTGGCTTGTAATGTCATTTGGTTTGTGCAATGCACCTGCAACTTTCATGCGGGTAATGGATGATGTCTTGCATCCTTTTCTTGATGATTTCGTTATTGTCTACTTAGATGACATCTTAATTTTCAGCAAGTCTAGAGAAGATCATGTCATGCATGTTAGGAAAGTACTTGATGTTTTGAAGAAGAATCAGTTATTTCTTAAAATGTCAAAGTGTGAATTTGGAAAGACTTCTTTGGTTTATTTGGGACACATAGTAGGAGGAGGTGCTTTGAGAATTGATCCTGCTAAGATCGAGGCTATTGTGAAGTGGCCTACTCCCAAATCCATAATAGAGGTAAGAAGTTTTTTGGGTGCAGCTCAATATTGGAGGAAGTTCATCTCTAACTTCTCTTCTATAGCAGATCCTATGCATGCAGTGACAAGTGTGAAGCATGCTTTCCAATGGGGAGGCAAGCAGAAAAAAGCTTTCGAATCTTTGAAAGAGAAGATTAGTTTAGCTTCGGTCCTTGCATTACTGGATTTGAGACAGCCATTTGAGATACAAACCGATGCTAATGATTATGCCATGGGTGCAGTTCTTTTACAGCATGGTAAGCCTATTGCTTTTCATTCTGAAACTTTTAATGGTGTTGTTCTAAATTATCCTACATATGATAAGGAGTTGTATGCATTGGTACAAAGTGTCAAAAAGTGGAAACACTATTTGATGGGCAAAGAAACTGTTATACATACCGACCATCAGCCCTTACAATACTTGAAATCACAAAGCAAGTTACAACAGTCACGACACTTCAGATGGATGGGCTTCTTGCAACAGTTCCATTTGGTAATAACGTACAAGAAAGGTACTCTGAATAAAGTTGCTAATATGCTTTCAAGGCCTATTATTGGTGCTGTTACTTTACTTAAGAATGATCCTGTTAGCTACCTATACCAATAGGTTTCATTTTCATGATAGGCAGGGGAAGTGCCAATATGATCTACTTTGGTGATGCAAAGATCTCATATTCTTGTGGAAGACACATATTTACAGTTGGTTGATGCTGTCCTACTTTTGAATGGATGATCCAACAGTCTAAGCTGGGTCATGCCATGTTTCAATTTTTTGTTGTAGATTAGAGAAAGAAATCTGTCCAAACTGTTCAATCTTGGCAGATAAAGTAGTTAGGTAGAGAATGAAGGTTCCCAACTGTTTAATCTGGGGCCTTGGAAGCAATAAGGTTAGCCTTAGATAGAAAATCAAAAGAAAAAGCCAAAGGAAAAGAAAAGGCACATAAGGGTTTGCAAGTCTAAGTGCACCCTCCTTGGAGTAACAAAAAATGCTAGGCAATAGAGTGGGTAGGTAGATGGGGTTGCAGAAGCATGATTTCTTTCATATCACTGGCCCAAGCCAAGGAAATACATGGTGCCAGTGCAGATCTCTTATTCAGCAGTTTTGCAGCAATACAATGAAGCATGTCTAACTTCCTGATTATCCCCCATCACATTCCTTGCTAACATCCCAATACCACCTATGTTCATGAAAGAAGTCAAAGTCTTTTGTTGATTATTGTTTCATTAAGAGCCACATTTCTTGTGTAAAATTCTTTTCATTTTGATCTACTTCCTAACTAAGTTTCTTTCCTTAAAACTTAGTATCTGTCACTTCCCATTCCTATTCCCCTCCAATACTAACTACTAACTCTATATACACTTAATTCCCTATGTTTTCCTTTCCCTATTACTATAACACCATGGTGTATAAAACCCCAACAATATGTATATTCCCTCCCCCTTGGCATTATAGCCATATGTCCAAATATTGGAAAATCATGCAGAATTCAAGTCTGGATCAAGATGCTTTGTGCAAAATCAGGGATTAAACTAACCCCACGTTGGTTTAATAACCTAAGCTCTACCCCTTTTTCCCTTTACAACCCTTTGAAATCATTTACCCACTTTGCTTACAAAAAAGCCTTGTAAAACCCACTATTGCCCCTAACCCGCGCTATTTGCAATAAACATTAAAAACCCATTTTGCCGGCTTTATCCAAAGTTTATTTGCAATGCGCATTTGGATACAAAAATACATTCAAAAACCCATTTTTTCGCCAATGTTTAAAGTTCTGCCTAGGCGCACATTTCAAGGAATACAATAAAATATTTCCCGCCCCGCTGCCGTATTGTCCTTTCGTTTTATCGACCCGTCGACCGTCGGATCTGGGCTTTCCCATCCGACGGCCCATATCCATATCGGGCGGCCCCCAATGACCGGACGTTACCTCCCGAAAAGTGTCAGAGGGTGACGTCAGGCCTCTGCCATACATCGCTCCCAAATCTTATCGGGAGGCCACCTGCCAATACCACCACCGTACCATAAGCGGTCCGATGGAACCGCTTGCCACCCTTCATATACCGCCCGCCCACGTCATGCCACTCAGCGCCGCGTCAGCGCCCAGCCCGCCACTGCTCCGACCTGTCCGCCACCTCACCAGTCTCCGTGGACCACTCAAAGGCCACCACGTCACCCTTCCGTACCCGACCCCACCCGATGACGTCATCCAAAAAAAGCGCCAATAACCCAAAAAGTCCATATTTTTGCCAAAATTCATGCTTTTTGTCACTTTTTCCTAAAGAACTATTGCTCCTCTCTGCATGCAAATTACGACCATTTCACCGCCAACCTGCAGAAATCGATTCAAAGACCGTGGGCGCTTCCAATCCACCTGCATTTGTCACCATTGCCGGCATTCACCAGGTATTTATCCAAATCATTCCCTCCGCGCCTGGTTTTGTCCATAATTCTCCAAAGCTAGCGTAAAAGAGTAAAAAACAGTGTAATTACCAGCAAATCCCCGGTGACCAGCGTTTATTTTCAGTTGTTGGGTCGAAATTCACCTGCAGAGCCCACGTTTAGCCAAGTTTTCATAAACTCACAGTCAGTTCGCGCATTCGTGGACTTAAAACCTTTGCTGCACTAATTCACCATGAAAACAGTTTTACTAGTCCTGGCATTTGCTCTTTCAACTCTCTTGGGGAGCATTTCAATTGTTCTCACTGCAATTTACCCCGTTTTCCCCTGCAATTTGCCTTACTCTTGCAAAAATACCCCTCTGTGTTGCTCTGTCCAGTAACACAAGTTCTAGTACAAATCAGAGTCCTAATTAGCCATGGAAACACCAGTAGCACTGAACATTCCACCCTTGAATGCCCCACACAGAGAGCTAGAGTGGAAACCCCTGGGTGATAAAGATTATCAGATGACAGAAACATTCTCAATGAATTCCAAGTTTAACATTCATATGCTAAATGAGCTGAAGGCCCAGCACCTCAATGGAACTGATATTCTAGGGATTTGGGACTCCAATTTGCCCATTTATAACCTCCCTCAAGTCAATGTCCTTCCAGATTTAATTCACAGATGTAGTGCCAACTATGACCCATGTCAAAGAGCTGTCCTCAGTACCTCAGGCGCAGTTTTGTTCCATATCACCCCTGAGGCTATAAATCAAATGTTGAACTTTCACTCTACAAAGCCATTGACTCCTCTCTCCATGATGGACTTACTAAAGAAAGGAGGCAAGCTGTCTAGTGCCCAAATCTTAAAGATAAATCAGCTATTCATTGAATCAGGCTCTGAAACTCTGAGGACCCCTCCTATAGGAAATGTATAATTCAATGAGTTGGGCAGGTTGCTTGTGGATTTGATCAGTTATGTCCTGGGTTACAGATCAGTTGAGGATGCTGATGAAACCATTCTGGCAGTGATGTCCATCTTCTCCCCTGGAATGCCTCCTGCTGTGCACTATGATTATGCTGCATACATTGCTAATAAGATTCATGAACAATTGATGAATCTAGAGAGGGAAAAGGTGTTTAGATACACCTCATACATCTATCATTTGTTTCTATTTTATCAACCTGATGGCTTCCCTATTCCCCTCAAGAAGTTTGATGCCCAGGGAAACCCAAGGTCTGTGGTATTTTGGACCTCAGTCTTTCACCATACATCTTTTTCACCATACAGCTACTGTGAGTTCATAGACCTCTTCATCCATCCAGCTATGACCTTGTTATTGGGCACCCCTCCTCCAAGATTGACAGATGAGATGCAAAGGATACTCCAGCTCTCAAAGGCCTACAGCATTGGGGATTGGTACTTTTACCAACACCACACAGTAATCAGAATATATGGCTGTGAGTTGGCCCCATATAGGCTACCAAGATATGTCCCTATGAGACTCTTTGCCTTAGAATACTTCAGGCAGTTTGGAAATGCAGACCAAGTCCATTTCCACAACAAAAACAAGAAGGTGCAACTTAAAGTCAGGAACCAGCTAGGCCCATTTCTTTACAACAAAAGGGAAGAAGGATGGAAAGAAGCAGATAGCATCCTAGAATGCCTCCAATTTGTTAACACCCAGGTTGTTCCCTTTGACTCCCAAGGGAATACGGCCGGGGTAACCACTAACCAATCTTTGGATTACAGCTCCTAGCCAAACTGTAATCAGAGAGGGCTCTCTCTTTATGATTTGTCTCTGTTCTGATAGTATTTTAGGCTAGTTATGATTTTCAAGATTTGTTTTTTGTATTTGGTTGGAGAATGTTTCAGTCAAGATATATATGTGCTCACATTAGAATGTTATAGGTCATTGGGCATGGAGTCAGTGGTCCTTTAGATGTTTGGTGTGCTACGCTGATATGATAGTGATGCTGCAGAGCTGGATAACTTATCTGGGAAACAACGCTTTGGAATTTTGATTAAGTGTGATGTATTCAGTTTATGAAAGGCAGTTAAGAATTTTTCAATAAAAGGATGTGTGAAGAAGTGAGAATATTATTTAGAAGAAACTAAGAATTTCTAGATAAACATTCACATTTATTGAATTAACGCAAACATGAGCACTCAAGATTTCATGTCCATGGTTAATTCAGAAGAAAACATTTACAGCAATGAAAGATTGAGCACAGAGTGTTATGAATCATGTCCTATACTATTCCTTTTCTCTATTGCTAGATTTGATGAAAACATGAGTATGCAATAACATAAGAAGACAAACAGAGATTAAGAAGACTTATTATTCCACCAGACAGCACGAGAATTCTGCAACAGCACGCAGGTCATCAGCAAGGCATCAAAACTTCAGGGAATCACTGAGCTAGTCCAGCCCTTTGTATTAGATAATTCTGAAAGTGTACAATATATTTTCCTCAGAGTAAAAATTACCAACCCCTCATACGTTACTAAGGGGAGTATATATACAAAATTTACATGAAAAATATCAAGGAAATGAGTTAATGGCTCATTTATGTTATGCCAAATCCTGGAGCGTTGTAGCTGAGAAAGTTAATGCTGCAATAACTCTTTAGTGCCTTAGCTGTCAAAAATGGTCAGAAGATATTGACTTTACAGCTATTGGAGTCGGCTGAGGATGCGCTGTCCAAAACTTGCATAATTTTTATCCTTTGGGCTAGCTGTCGTTGTCCATGTGCTGAGTCACTTTTCAGCTGCCTTAAATGCTAACTTTATCATGCTGTTTGTTTTGTAGTGACCTGGAGCTGGCAGTGGCCGAACAACTGAGGCTACCATGGCAGAATCTGAAGCATTGCTTGCCACCAATCTTCCTTAGGCATTTGATGTCTCCGAATTTTTATCAAAGTCTCATCGGCCTCTGTATATCTATAAAAGTTAGGAGGAGTTTCAAAAAGATGATTTACCTCATTCTCAATAAAGAACAGGCCTTCAAATTTATCATATAAGCTTTGTCCTGTGGGAGGCCCTGTTTGCTCAGATGTACTGCCAGATGCAGTAATCTGATTTTCAATATAGGTTGCCATTCTGTTGGCAAATTGATCTCGGGAGATCAGTCTTCCAGTAATGTTTTGGCCTTATGGATTTCTGCTTGTGCTTGGCCCATTAATTCCATCTGCTCATGTATTGTTTTGATTGACCTCCATTGTTGAGTGATAGATTGGCCAATTTTGGCCCATAGAATTCTTTTTATATCAGCCATGGCAGTTTCTAGATTTAGCTCGTTCTCTAAGGCCTTTATCTTTTCTTTTATGGCCTTTATTTCTCTGCTTTGCTCTGCCACAGTCACTTTTGATTTATCATACTTGGCATCCAGTTCTGCCAATTTTTCCTTGGCCTTCCTTATTTAATTTGCTTGGAGCTCCATTTCTTTGATGGCTTTAGTCAATTCTTCTACGCTTGTGCTGGAATCCAGAGCTGTTGTTGTTGCTGCTGCTTCTGTTGTGGGGGCCACTGCTGCCTCTGTAGTTGTTGCTGTTGTTGAAGTAGTGGGAGGAGCTTGGGATGTGGACTCTCCCTGTTTATCTTGTAATGCTCCTTCCAGCTCTTTCTCCAAATCCAGGACCCTCTGGTTTAGCTGCATTATGAGGTCCAGTTGGTCATCAACCTGTTTTTCCTTTTGTAGCTCTGTTATTTGAGGGTGCTCTGTGGGCAGCAGCTTTAACCTCTTCTTTAATGCATTTAGGTCATCTTCTTTCTTCTTCAGAAGGGCCTTTACACCCTTTGGATCACTAGGATCATGTCCTAGATCAATAATGATGTCCTCAAGTGACTTTATTCTATTGTCTTTGGCCAGGGAGGACATTCTCTCAAAATCCAACTGTGTGTTGGTATTTTTCAGGGACTCCTTTAGCTCATGGGCCATGGTTTCCCTCTCCACCAAGGTTGCATAAACCATCTCTCCAGCTTGCTTGTGGAGTTGAATTTGGTCCATGGGATGGATGTCTTTGGCCATGACCTCCACCCTTGTCTTCACAAAATCTGCAGCTGACTTAGGCTGCGGTATTGTAGGCTTAAAGTGACTGAGGATGATTTTTTCCTCTTTAATGTCATATACAGACATTAGCCTTTCTTGCTGGGCTGGTGTTGCATCTAGAAATTGTTTGTACACCTCTACCCTTAGTAAGTCATTCTGTGCCTTTATTTGCTTGAAAGAAGCCTTAGTGCTTTTAGGCTTCTTGCTCTGCTGAGAGGAGGAAGACACCTCCAAACCAAGTTGCAATCCTTGCTCCTGCTGAAAGGAGCTTGTCCCTGTGTGCTGGCTGCCCTCCCTATTTTTCCTTGAACTGTCAAGGAATTCTTCAGTGATGTCTTCTACCTCTGGGGAATCAGCTCTTGGCCTCTTGGTTTGGGGTTGCTGGGAGGATCCACTAGCAGGAGTGGACTATTCTCTGGCTCTTTTCGTACCCCTCTCCTCCTGTGCTGGGGTTTGCAAAATTGGAGCAGTCAATGGCTCAGTTTGTGGAAGTGGAGTTTGCATTGTTGGAGCTGCCGGTAGCTTCGTTTGTGGAGGGGCAGTCTGCTCTTGTTGTTGTTCTGTTTGCTGCCCTTGTTGGGGCTCTTGCTGCTGCTCATTTGAAGGGGCAGGCTTTTCTTTCACTGTTTCTTCTTCTGCACCCATTATCCCTTTACCTTTGTCCGTGCCTGGTGCTGTTGTAGAGGGTATCCGTGTAGTTGGTGCAGCTGTTGAGGTTGAGGTCCCTTCTCCTACTGAGTGCGGTGGTTTGAAGGGTACCTGCTGCACAGAATCTAAGTCAAGCATCTTTTCCAATTCTCTGACATTCTTTTGCATTACTTCTTCCTCAGTTAATTTTTCAACTAAGGTATCCTGTTGCCATTCTTGCTGGTTGGCATATTTTTCAATGTGTGGATATTTGCAATGCTTATAGCCTAGTAGCCTGTACTTGACTCTCCTAGCAGTGATGAAGCCTTCAGGGTCATAAGGGACCCACCGGAAACTATATGATAGATTGTATTTATCTTTGAGGATTAGGTCAGCATCTTCCCATCCTTCTTTTTTATTCATGATGAAGGGGCCCACTTGGTGTTTGAACTTGAGATGGGCTTTCTTTTTGGGGCTGTGGAAGTGGGTGAGGTCAGACTGAATCAACTGCCTATAATACTCCAAGGCAAATATCCTCATAGGCACATATTTTGGGAGCCTATATGGGCAGAGCTCACAGCCATAGACTCTGATGACTGTATGATTCTCATATAGGTACCAATCACCTATTTTGTACTTCTTGGAAAGCTGCAGAGCTTTCTGTATCTCAGTTGATATTCTGGGAGGAGGGGACCTCATCAATAGGCAAGAGACAGGGTATACAAATTGGTCAATAAATTCACAATAGGAATAGGGTGAATTTGAGACTTTGTGATAGACTGATGTCCAGAAGATCACAGATCTGCTTTCCCCTCTATAATCCAACTTTTTGATGTAGCAAGGAAAAACCTCGGACTGATAGTACATGAAAAGGTGGTAAATATAGGCCGAGTACTTGAAAACACCCTGTCTGTCCACTTTGCTCAATTGATCATGAATCTTGTTAGCTATGAACTTGGCAAAGTTATATTTGCGGGCAGGGGGTTGGCCTGGGCTGTAAGCAGCTAGCAATACCAGCATTGTTTCATCCACATGCTCACTGGTTCTGTATCCCAACACATAAGCAATCATGTCTAGCAACAGTCTGCCTACCTCAGTAAAATAGACATCCAAGTAGGGAGGAGGCCCTGCAGGCTGGCATTCAGGTTTCACAAATGTCCTGGTGACCTTCTGAATCTCCTCACTAGTCATCTTAGCACCAGTGTCCAGCAGATAATTCATGGAAAATGGGAACAGCAGCTCAGTTTGATCAAAGTGGAGCATCTTATTGATGGTTTCAGGATTAATGTGAAGGAGGATGCTCCCAGATGGAGACTTAATAGCTCTTTGCTGTGCATCATAGTTTTCAGCACATAGGCGAATGATCTCAGGAAAAACATTTACAGAGGGGAGATAGTAGTATGGCAGGTTTGACTCCCATATCCCATATGTATCATGACCGTTCAGGTAGTCCTCTCTCAATTGCCTGAAGGTCTGCAGGAAGTCCCTGTTACCCACAAAGTCTTCAATGAGGTAGTCCTTGTCAGCAAGAGGCAAGGACTCCAGGTCTTTATTTGGTGGATTTAATGGAGCAACACTGAGGGCTGATGGTGCAGGAGCAGCCATTATGTAGTTTGAATTTAACAGAGGTGATTACAATGGTTTGCAAGGTTGCTCAAAGATTTGAGTGAGAGGCTCACTGCAGACAATGCTTGAAAGTCTCCTCACAGTTGAAAAGGCAGGCTTGGCAGGCTTGTTTTCTCTGTTTGCTGGCAAATTCACAGGGATTGTGAATTCATGAAAATGATTGCAGAGAGTGAGCAGGCTTTAATCTGGTGAGATACAGCCTTGGTGCTTCACCCGGCAAAAGGGAACAATGCCGGGCAAGTTCGAGGCCGAACTGGTTACCTTCGACCATGAATTAACGTTTTAATAGCGAATTGCCGGGGCAAAGGATAATGCAGGTGGATTTGATGGTAAATTTGGTGAAAAACAATGTGCAATTTGGCAATTGAATGCTTCTTATGGAGAATTCACATAGAAATTGGTATGCTCAGTCGGAAAATAGGGAACTTGCGGTGAAATACCTGGAAAACGAGCTGGAATGCGTTCGGGCCGAACAGGGGAGCTAACTGCAGCTGGATTTCCAAGTTATGGTGGTCGCAGCTTCAAATTTGAGGGCTGGAGGCAATTTCGCGGCAAATTGGTTGACAATGGCTGCGTCGTTTTCGCATGAAAATGACCGCAAACTACTAATTTGGGCGTTTATAACGACAAATTCGAAAAAAAAGGGTCATTGGCGCTTTTCTGCCAATGATGTCAGCATGACGTCACGGCGGGCCCGGGTACGGATGTGACGTGGATGCTGAGCTGGCGGCCAGAGTGGCAGACGCGGTGGCAGGCGGATGCGGTGGCAAGCCACGGGGCGCGGGGCGGACGGGGTGACGCGCTAGTAGAGTGACGTGGGCGGTGACGTAGGAAGGGTGGTAACGGGGAGGCGGTAAGCGGTCTCCCCGCACCGCTTTTGGCGATAGGCGGTATCGAGGAGGGGGGCTCCAAACAACCCCCGCGCTTGCCACGTGTCCCGGGTACGGCGCCCAATACCGCCCTTCCCCGGACATTAAAGGGAGGCAGGTCGGGGAGCGAAATCACCCGCCCACCGTTAGATCGGGGCAGCGGAGATCGGACGGCTGGCGGGTACTGCCGTCGGTCGCGCAGCTCGTGGGTCGGGTCCCGCCCGCATTAAAATATTCAATTTAATATATATGCGCGGAACTTAGGATTTAAGGGTTTTGATGGGTTTTTTGGGTTTTTTCTGTAGGAAAAAGGGTTTTTAGTGGGTTTTAGCAGAGGTAAGGAGGTTCTTTGAGGAATTTCTGAACAGAGGGGAGGTGAGGGCTTAGGGGGAGGTTATTACTCCAACCAGAGGCTAGAGCAATCCCATGACAGGGTTGACCCTGGTCCCTGGTGGACCAATGTCTCCCTCAACAACCTTATTTAGCTATAGTGCTAAAAGGGAGGATATTTATACAATGCTGGGGATTTATACACCATGGTGTTATAGTAGTAGGGGGAAGGGAAACATAAGGGATTTAGATAATAAGAAGTTAGGGGTTAATATGAGTGAGAAAAGTGAATGAGGAGTGAAATCACTAAGTTTATATGAAAACAACTTAGATTAGGGAGTAGATCAAAATGAAAAGAATTTTAGACAAGAAATGTGGCTTTTACAGGAGCAAGAACCAACATAAAACCTTCAATTCTTCCATGAATCTGTATTGATGAAGGGATGTTAGTAAATGAATGTGAAAGGGGAAAATGGGAAGTTAGACATGCTCCTTTGTTTTGCTGCAACATGATGGAGAAGAGAACCTTCTCAATCCACCGATATTCCTTTGTAAACATGTTATCAAACACTCACTTGAAAGGAATGAGATTTCTACAACCCCATTTACTTACCCATCTATTTCCTAGCATTTTTTGTTACTTCCTGGAGGGTGCACTTAGACTTGCAGACCCTTATGTGCCTTTTCTTTTCGTTGGCTTTTTTCTTTTGATTTTCTATCTAGAACTACCCTTATTGCTTCCAAGGTCCCAGATTAAGCAGTTGGGAACCTTACTTCTCTACCTGAGCTACTTGTCTGCCAAGGTTAAACAGTTTGGACAGACTTCTTTCAATATTCTACAACAGAAAATTGAAATATGGTATGATCCAGATTAGGCTGTTGGACCACCCATCAAAATTTAGTCAACCTCAAGCTACGTACACACATTGTTTTCTCTTGGAAATATGGGATCTTTGCATCACCAAAGCAGAGCATATTTGGACCTTTCTTTGCCAATCATGAAATATGAAACCTATTGGTATAGGTAGCTAACACAATTGAAAACCAGTTTCTTCTAGTCACCCTATGACCCCAACCATTTCATTAGCCTCAGAAGGGTCAAATATAAAATGGCTAGCTATGATCACATCAGATTGCCTCATATTGAGCAATATGCCAATATGTTAAGTTGGAAAGAGGGCACTCTAGAAGAGGCTAATACTAGAGAGGAAATACTACAAAGACAGGCAAAGAATCTTAAGAAAGAAGCTGACTTGGAAACTTGTGGACAGGTTTCCTCTTCTCATCAAAGGCAACTTGGAGCAGCTGCCTCATCCTCTACAGTCCACCAGCAAGCAGCCAAAACTACTCATCAGGCTTCCAACAAGGGTAAAGAAAAGGAGATGGAGCAGGAACAACCACCTCCTACAGCAGAACAGCAAAAAGAGAAGCAAGAACAAACAGCTGAGGCCCCAAAATCCAAAGAGCAGCAGGCTCAAGAAACTGTGCCTCCTAGGCAAGAAACGACAGTGGAGGCCTCGGTGCTCCAAACTCCACAAAATGAGGAAAAAAGCAGGAAGAGGGATAGAGAGCAGGAGACTCCCCTCACCACATCCACAAATAAAGGGGAGAAAAGACAGAGACAAAATCCCCTTTCAGAAGAAGAGATGCCTATTGGGCAATCCTTGGGCATGGGCCCACCAAGCATGGAGGCATATGCCAGTTCCTTTCAGCAGGAACAAGAAAGAACCCTTGGAGGAGAGGTCAGCTCCTCACCTCAGCAAAGGAGAGCTAAAATAGGAATCAAGCAACAATTCATTGACATCAAGAAGAGAAATGAGCCAGTCAGGCTCCAGCTCTATAATCACTTGCTTAAGATGAACCCTACAAACCAACAGAGGCTTATGTCAGCTTATGACATAACAGAGGGGAAAATGACCATGAGTCATTTCATGCCCACCATGCTGCAGCCACAGTCAGCTGCAGACTATATAAGAACCAACCTTGAGGTTCTTGCAAAAGACATCCACCCTATGGACCAGATAGAACTTCACAAGCAAACGGGTGAGATGGTCTATTCGACACTTGCAGACAAGACCTTCTTGGCACATAAGTTGGAAAATAGCCTGAACAATACAACTGCCCAACTTGAGTTGGAGAAGGCATCCTCTCAAGCCAAAGACAACAAAATCAGGTCTTTGGAGGATATTATCATAGAGCTTGGGCATGACCCAAAGGATCCCAAAGCTATACAAGCGCTGCTAAAGGAAAGAGATGCAGATATTGCAGCCTTAAGAAAGATGGTGAAGCTCCCAGCAACCCTTCACCCTCAAACAGAAGACATTGCCCAGCAAAGAAAGGACCAGGATGTAGCAGCTATGCTGCTAACACTACATAAGCAACTGGTACAGACAGAGGGAAAATTGGTAGAGATAGAGGCTGCATTACAGGCAGCCCTACAACAGAAAGAAGGAGGCCAAACATCTCAGCCCCCTCAACAAGTGATCAACCTTGAGGAACCCCCTCAAAGTGTCACTCCTCCCACAGGGCAGACAGTTGAGACAGCTCCACCAACATCAGCACCAGCACCAACATCAGAGCAGGCTCCAAGCCTTGACATGCAGAAATTGATGAATGAGATTCAAGTCCTAGAAGCCCAGATGGCAGAGCTGAATGAAGCCAAGGAAAAGCTAGCTACTCTTAATGAAAAATATGATAAATCTAAGCAAAGTGTAGCTGAAAAAGGAAGAGAAGTGAAGGCTCTTAAGGAGAAGATAAAGGAGCTGGAGAAAGAGCTCACCCTTGACAAGGTGGTGGCTGAGGTCAAGAAAGTTTTATGGGCCAACATTGGCCAATCAATAACATATCAATGGCAGTACATAGACACCATTCATGAGCACATGGAGCTCATAGGCAGGGCACACAAGGAAGTCCAAAGAGCAAGGGCATCTCTAGGCAATATGCCTGAGATAGCCAACAGAATGATTAATGTTCTCAATAACCGCACAGGTCCTCAGCTAGCAGCAATAGGAATCCCCAATAGAACTGAAACCATCTTGCTGATAAAGAGGGTCCTCACATTAAGAAGCCTGGTGCAAACATTGGATAGAAGATGCTAGGACATGCAAACAAAAGTGAATAAGTTTGTGGAAAAATTCACAGTATTGCATAACAGAGGCCTTCCCAGCTTACTGAACAGCGCAGGAAGGTTACTATCCCATGAGAACTATGCAAAAAGGGTAAATGCATTTGCCACTAATCAAATCACTGCAGGATCAAGCACTCCAGAGGAAGCAGGGCCTGCATCTGGGCAGAGCCTTTATGAAAAAGTGGAGAATTTGTTTTTTATTATGAATGAAATCGGGCATTTGTTCGAGGTACCTCCAAATTTCTACAAATATACGGAGGCAGATGAAACCTTAGGTGCAATTTTGAGACATCAATTGCCTACACAGGAATGGTGGACTAGCATGATACAGTTATTACTGTAAACAACAGGCTTTCATCAAGTTTTTTCATCAAAATATAAGTCATCATGTTCAAAAAAATTTATGCATTCAGTATGACTGGAAAAGACTGGGCTGAGCCAACTCAGCAGACAGATTCGGCCACTAAAGCAGCGCTGACAGCTGTAGGTCACAGGGCCGAGAACGCTACAGCATGACAGGGCCATAAAGACACATCATTCAGCATTAATGCATAACGCTTGACCGACTCAGTGGCCTCCAAAGGTCAAAAAGACTTCTGACAGAATTAAAGAGTATTTATTTTGTATTTAGAGCAGCAATAACTTCCTTATCTGCTATTCTAAAAGTTGGTGAACGTATTTATTTATCAAATGACTCAGCGGTTCAGATATTTTTGTAAAACCGATTGTATATATTCCCCCCTCGCATAAGCTTGCAGGGGTTGTTGATTTTCTCTTGAAGATATCCTATGCTGTAAATATTCAGAGTTTTAATACAAAGAGCTAATGGAATTTCCAAAGTTCTGTGTTGTTTGTTGCGTTGTGGTGTGTCTGCTAAATGCTACAGGATTCCTGCGTATTACATGATACAATAAGTTTCTTAACCTCTTTGTTATGTTTTTTCATTCTTTCATAATCCATTCATGTCCTATGTTTCACAGTTTAATAGCAAAGAAAAAGGATAGCTTCAGGATTTATTCATTGAATACCCTGAACTCAATCTATGCTGTTATGAATGTTTTCCTCATTTATAGTTATGATAGTGTAATTCTTAAATGCTACACCTTCAGACCATAATTTTCACAGTGATTATTGTTCAGGAATTCAAGCCTGCTCCTGAGCAATATATCTCATTCTCACACCACCAGCTTAGTGGAAAATTCTTAATTGCCTTCCACTGGTTAATCATATGTCATCATCACAATTTCAAGTTTGTTTCATGAAATATCTAAATGGCCCTGCAGTTTAGACAATCCCACTCAACATTTCAAACAACCTACAACCACAGACTCCATTGCCCAATGGACTAAAACTGCCTGAATATCCCATCTTAGGTACTGAAAGACATCACTCAACCAAAATTTAACACCAAACCCTCACCTCATAACTAGCCTAAGAACTACAAATAACAAAGTAAAAAATTATAAGAGAGAGCCCTCTGTGATTACAGGTTGGCTAGAACCTGTAATCCAAAGCTTGGTTAGTGGTTACCCCAGCCGTATTCCCTCAGGAGTCAAAGGGAACAACCTGGGTGTTAACATAAATGGCGACTCCACTGGGGAACTGAATAAACTTTATAACCCCTTGTCTGATCCTTAATACTGTACATAAAGCTTGAATGACAGCTACATAGCCTTAGTAAACCTCTGCTTTGTATTTGCAGAAGTATATAAAAGCTGCCTCACTCAATCTTTGTCCGATCTTAAGTTCCATACAAGTGTGTTACCGGATCAGTCCTTGTCACATATCATAGTTTCCTTGAAAATTCTCCTAAAAAGAAATCACAGAAACTGGCTCCTAAGAAGAAAACTCGTTATACAAGATCTAAATCGGATCCTAACCCATCACCTGAGTTTCAGAACCCAAACTTGATCTCAAGAATCCTTAAGAGACACAAATCAGAAGGGACTTTATCTGATTCTAGTTCAGAAGCAGGTCTCCAAACTGACATTCCAACCCATGCTAAGGCTTCTCTACATCCTCATACCACTGGTCCACAATCTACTAGTTCTTCATCCACTTCACAAGGTGTTCTTCCAACCCCTCCATCAACTACACATACCCCTGTCATCCCCTTCCCTCCACTTGTACCATTCATCCCTGTTATCCCTATTATCCCTCCAAACATGGCTAATAGATATGCTCCACTGCAGTTACCGGCCAATCCAGCTCCTATGCCTCAAGAGTACCAAAGCAAGATTTCATACTTTGATGGTACTGGCTCTTATCCAGCCCTTCAGCATACTAAGAAAATGCAGGACTACTTTGAGAACTATGAGATAGATGATGATGGGGTTAGAATGAAAATTTTTGTGCAAAGCCTAACAGGAGATGTAAGAACATGGTTTAGGTCACTTCCAGTAAACTCTATAGCTAACCCTGAAGCCATGTATCAAACATTTATCAACAGATGGGAGAAGAAAAAGGACCCACTTCATATTTTATCTGAATATAATACAATCAAAAGAGGTCCACAAGAAACTGTCTTGGACTACTGTGCTCGGTTTAACAATGTCTACAATGCTATTCCCCAAAATCTTAGACCCCCACCGGATCTGGCCCTATATACCTTTCCTGATGGATTTGATTCGGATATGGCATACCAATTAAGAGAAAGGGCTCCCCGAACTCTAGCTGAAATGCAAGACATAGCAGTGAGTGTGGAAGCCAACCTGATAGCTAAAAGAAATAGGACAAGAACTGAAAGAAAGACTACCTTTAAAGAAGAGCCTTCAGGCTGGGATCAGAAACTGGATGCAATAATCACTGGTATGCAGAGATTAGGTGACAGAGTAGAATCAGTGGAGAGGAAGTCATCATGGGAAACACCACAAAATAACCCTATCAGGAATCCCAATTTTAGGAGAAATCAAAACCCTAACGTTGGCAAGGCCAGTTCTGAACCAGAAATAAGACCTCCGTTCCAGGAAAACTATACTGAAGCATCCACTTCAAATGAGCAGATATATGACACCCACATTAACCTGATGGGCCTGAATGATGATCAGCAAGTTTTCCTGACTCAACAAGATCATAAAGATGATGACATTAAGCAGTTCCAAACCAAGTCAGGTGAGTCATTTGACTTTAAACAAGGCTATGACACAGTTGTTTATGAAGTTCATAAGCAATACAAGCTAAGGAGCATAACTGTAAATGTGACACAGCCTGAGAAAACAAAGGATAGCCTACAGCCCAAAAAGGCCATTGTCACAGAGCCAATTGACAAAACTGATTCAGTTACAAATGAAGTAACAGTTGAAGAAATAACTGAAGCATCTCCCTCAAATCAACAACCAGTGGTTACATCTCCTTTACAACACAATCCAAGTAGCAATACTTCTCAAAAGATGAGTAAAAAGGACAAGCCTCAAGATCAAGATGAGAATCAGGAAGAAAGCTCTAAGAATTCAATTGAAAGAGAAAAGGTTGTTAACCAGAACATCAAGACCCAATCTGAAAAACCTTTTGACTTAGAGGCTGAAATTGGTAAATTAAAGATAGCCATTCCTCTCTCAGAGTTGGCCAAACATAGCATCTATAAACAACAAATCAAGAAATCCCTTCAACTTACTCATAACAAAGATGATGTCAATGTGTTGGATGACACCCCAGAACTACTTTTCGATCCAGAGGTTGATGGAAAGATAGCAGTTACTGGAATCTTACCTTTTTATGTCAGCTTGCATGTTCATGATAAGATATTACACAATGCAATGTTTGACTCAGGTGCCTCTCACAACCTGATGCCCAAATCAGTCATGGAAAGATTAAATCTAGATATTACAAGACCATATAAGGACCTTTTTTCATTTGACTCCAGCCAAGTTAAGTGTTTAGGCCTGATAAAGGATCTATGTGTGTCACTTGTCCAATACCCAAATAAGACAATCTTGATGGATGTTGTAGTTGCTGATATCCCACCCAAGTATGGAATGCTGTTATCAAGATCATGGGGGGCTAAACTCCAAGGTTCCCTGCAATTAGACATGTCATATGCCACCATTTCTGTCTTTGGGCAACCCAAGAGGCTATACAGAGAGTCACTCATGAAATACATGGTGAGCAGTGAAGAAAAACCTCAAAATTTCCCTATTTATGCAGTCCATTCAGATATGGATTCCTTTATTCTGTTCAATGATGATGTAAGTCCAATGGGTGATAACAAATCTATCATACTTGAACAAGACCTGCATATAAGTGAGGAATCAAGTTCCCAAGAAATCAAGGGTGTGCAATCAAGTAATGAAACTGTTCTAGAAGGCAAACCAGGTGAAAGACAAGAACTCCAACTTATAATCCCAAGTCATAGAGAAAATGTTGAAAATCCCTTAAATCAAGAGATCCTATGGTTTCTTGAATTTGATGGATCAGTCAACAAATTAGGGGCAGGAGCTGGGGTGTGGATCCATAACAAACAAAGCAGTCATGCAGAAGGTCGAGCTTTTAGGCTAAATTTCAGATGTACCAACAATATGGCAGAATATGAGGCTTTACTGCTAGGCCTCAAACTGGTAAAATCATTGCAGGACACAAAAGTTTCGATCATGGGAGATTTAGACCTTATTATCCAACAAGTGAAAGGCAATTTTGTCACCAATGACAAAAGACTAAGGTCATACAGGTCTGCTGCTATTGAAATGCTCAAAACTTTTAGTGAATTTCAAATAACCAAAATAGCTAGAACCCACAACCTTCATGCGCACAGTTTAGCTACATTTGCTAGTACATGCAAACTGCCTTTTGAACCTAACCATTGTTTCACAGCTGAGATAAAACACAGACCTTCTGTCCCAAACAATGTTAAAGACTAGCAAGTATTTGAGGATGACCCACAGATAAATAATTTCTTAACCTTGCAGCATGAATTTTCAGGCTTGAACATTGATGTTGATTCTGTGAAAGACACACAACCATTGAGTGAACTAGACCAAATAGCAATATCACCCAAAATAGCAAATCAAATACTCTGTCCAACAAACTTTGACAAGGAAAAAATACAAGAACTTGAACAACTGCATTTGGATGAAGTAGCTGGTACAGAGGCTGAAATTATAGAGCTAAAGGATAACTTTCTACCAACAGGCCTAACTCCATTGGAGGGCATTTTTGACTCAAATGATGTTCCTAGAAAACCAAAAATGCAGCCCCTTAATGCTGCCATTGAAGAATGCAACATTGGAACTACTGAAAAACCCAAAATAATAAAATTGTCTGCATCTTTACCTCCTGACCAGAAGCCTAAATACATTGACCTCTTTAAAGAGTTCCAAGATGTCTTTGCATGGAGTTATGAGGATTTAAAATCCTATGACACCTCTGTTATCCAACACACTATCCCTCTCAAGCCTAATCAAAAGCCATTCAAGCAAAAATTGAGAAGGATCAATCCTATGCTTCTCCCTTCAATTGAGAAAGAAGTGCAAAAAATGTTTAAAGCGGGTATCATAGCACCAATCAGGTTTTCAGACTGGATTTCAAATTTGGTGCCCACAAGAAAGAAAACTGGTGAGATCAGGCTTTGTGTTGACCTAAGGAATTTGAATCAAGTATCCCTTAAAGACAACTATCCCTTACCAAAAATGGATCATATTCTCCAAAGAGTGGTGGGGGCTTCAAGAATCTCATTACTTGATGGATTCTCAGGCTTTAATCAGATCCTAGTCCACCCTGATGATCAAGACAAAACAACATTCACAACCCCATGGGGAACTTTCAAATATGTCAAAATGCCTTTTGGCTTGAAAAATGTAGGAGCTACATTTCAAAGAGCAATGGATATTGCTTTTGCTAAAGAGATTCATGACTTTCTTGTCATTTACCTAGATGACCTCACACCTTTCTCAAAATTTGACCAAGAACATCTGAAACACTTGAGACAAATATTCATAACATGTAGGAAGTATGGGATCTCCTTAAATCCTAAGAAGTCTCTATTTGGTTTGGAAGAAGGTAAGCTGTTAGGTCATATCATTTCAAAGGATGGCATCAGAATTGACCCAGACAGAATACAGGCCATCTTGCAAATGCCCCATCCAAGAAACATCAAGGAATTACAAGCCTTCTTGGGAAAGATCAGCTTCTTAAGGAGGTTTATCCCAAACTTAGCAGAATTGATCAGATTACTAAACAACATGCTAAAGAAGGATTCAAAAGTAAAATGGACAGTAGAAGCAAATCAAGCTTTTGAAGGTATAAAATTGGCCCTTACCCAAACCCCAGTCTTAACAAATCCTCAATTTGACAGAGAATTTATCATTTTCTCTTTTGCCTCCCAGCATACCATTGCTGTTGTCTTATTACAGAAAGATGACCAAGGAAATGAAAAACCCGTTGCTTTCTTTAGTAGAGCTCTTAGAGATGCACCTCTGAAATATCAGATCATGGAGAAGCAAGCTTATGCTTTGGTCAAAGCTATCAAAGACTTTAGGATCTACATCTTATACTCCCATGTTATAGCTTATGTACCAAGTCCCATTGTGAAAGATATACTCACTCAAGAAAACTTAGAGGGTAGGAGAGGAAAATGGATTGCTAACATTTTAGAATTTGACATTGAGATAAGACCTACAAAACTGATAAAAGGACAAGGTTTGGCTAAATTGATGTCTGAAGCAAACTTTCAAGCCTTGGACGTTAACCAACTGGACAATGAATCAGAGCTGGCGACTCCAAAGATCAATGTAGCCTTTGAACAATCCCCGTGGTATTCTGATATCTGTTATATACTGCAAAACCTGTGTGCTCCCCCAGGATTGTCCAGAACCAAATCTAGATTTCTAAAAATGAAAGCTTCAAGATTTTGTGTTATAAATGGTAATTTACTATGGAAAAATCATGAAGGTATACTACTGAACTGTTTGAATATGGATGAAACTGACACTGTTACGAAAGAATTTCATGCAGGAGATTGTGGTGGACATTTGTACTGGAAGTCCACTATGGATAAGATATTAAGAGCTGGTTACTATTGGCCTACTCTATTCTCTGATGTTAAAAAATTTACCACTTCATGTCACAAATGTCAAGTGTTTGAGGGAAAAAGAAAGTTACTACCACTTCCTTTAAAGCCTATTGTAACAGAAAAACCCTTTCAGCAATGGGGCTTGGACTTCATTGGGGAAATTCATCCTTCATCCTCAGGCCAACATAGATGGATTCTAACAGCCACAGATTACTTTACTAAATGGATTGAGGTTGTTCCATGTAGACAAGCAAATGACTCTACCATTATTCAGTTCCTTGAGACCAATATCCTCTCTAGATTTGGTTGTCCGGACAAGATTATAACAGACAATGCTGCTGCTTTCAGATCCAAGAAAATGGTGAACTTTTGCCACAAATTCCACATTATTTTGGGCCATTCTACTGCATACTATCCTCAAGGCAATGGGTTAGCTGAATCATCTAACAAAAGTCTTATCAACATCATCAAGAAGGTACTAGAAGAGAATAAGAAAAATTGGCACAAGAAGCTTGTGAATGCCTTATGGGCAGACAGGCTAACAACCAAGAGATCTATAGGGGTCTGCCCATATGAATTAGTTTATGGAATGGAAGCCAAATTCCCTTCATCATTAGGAATCCCTGTCATGAAGCTGCTTCAGGAAAGTCAGGCTGAACCAAATGACATGCAAAGAAGAGTAAACCAAATTATATGTTTGCAGCAAACCAGAGATCAAGTGTATAACAGAGTTCAAATCTTACAAGAGAAGCTGAAGAAAGCCTTTGATAGAAAAACCAAGGCTGAAGATTTCTTCATTGGGGATTAAGTACTTAAATGGGATTCAAGAAGAGAAGACAAGGGTAAGCATGGCAAATTTGATTCCCTTTGGAGAGGGCCTTTCGTTATTCAAGAAGTACAAGGAAATAACACTTATTTCTTGGAAAATTTGGAGGGCACCGAAGCTGAAGAGGGCCCTGTAAATGGCCAGATGTTAAAGCACTACTTTGATTACTTTCCATGTATATAGCATGGTTGTTCCCCTGTACATAATCAGTTGTATATACTATTTTCTGTCAGCATGTGAATAGCTCAGTTTGAGAAGTGTTGTATATAAGCAGAAAAAGGCCTTTATTTCAACAAGTTCCACAATGATGGCAGATTCCAGTTTTGAAATCCAAAGAGAAAGTTTTCAAGTTTTGAGAAGAAGTCAAAAGCCAAGGCAGTCTGACCTGCTGTTCTTGGTCTTTCAAGAAGAAAAACCATCCCTAAGTGGAGCCACTGTTAGCTACCTATACCAATAGGTTTCATTTTCATGATTGGCAGTGGAAGTGCCAATATGATCTACTTTGGTGATGCAAAGATCTCATATTCTTGTGGAAGACACATATTTACAGTTGGTTGATGATGTCCTACTTCTGAATGGATGATCCAACAGTCTAAGCTGGGTCATGCCATGTTTCAATTTTTTGTTGTAGATTAGAGAAAGAAATTTGTCCAAACTGTTCAATCTTGGCAGATAAAGTAGTTAGGTAGAGAATGAAGGTTCCCAACTGTTTAATCTGGGGCCTTGGAAGCAATAAGGTTAGCCTTAGATAGAAAATCAAAAGAAAAAGCCAAAGGAAAAGAAAAGGCACATAAGGGTTTGCAAGTCTAAGTGCACCCTCCTTGGAGTAACAAAAAATGCTAGGCAATAGAGTGGGTAGGTAGATGGGATTGCAGAAGCATGATTTCTTTCATATCACTGGCCCAAGCCAAGGAAATACATGGTGCTAGTGCAGATCTCTTATTTAGCAGTTTTGCAGCAATACAATGAAGCATGTCTAACTTCATGATTATCCCCCATCACATTCCTTACTAACATCCCAATACCACCTATGTTCATGAAAGAAGTCAAAGTCTTTTGTTGATTATTGTTTCATTAAGAGCCACATTTCTTGTGTAAAATTCCTTTCATTTTGATCTACTTCCTAACTAAGTTTCTTTCCTTAAAACTTAGTATCTATCACTTCCCATTCCTATTCCCCTCCAATACTAACTACTAACTCTATATACACTTAATTCCCTATGTTTTCCTTTCCCTATTACTATAACACCATGGTGTATAAAACCCCAACAATATGTATATTCCCTCCCCCTTGGAATTATAGCCATATGTCCAAATATTGGAAAATCATGCAGAATTCAAGTCTGGATCAAGATGCTTTGTGCAAAATCAGGGATTAAACTAACCCCACGTTGGTTTAATAACCTAAGCTCTACCCCTTTTTCCCTTTACAACCCTTTGAAATCATTTACCCACTTTGCTTACAAAAAAGCCTTGTAAAAACCCACTATTACCCCTAACCCGCGCTATTTGCAATAAACATTAAAAACCCATTTTTCCGGCTTTATCCAAAGTTTATTTGCAATGCGCATTTGGATACAAAAATACATTGAAAAACCCATTTTTCCGCCAATGTTTAAAGTTCCGCCTGGGCGCGCATTTCAAGGAATACAATAAAATATTCCCCGCCCCGCTGCCGTATCGTCCTTTCATTTTATCGACCCGTTGACCGTCGGATCTTGGCTTTCCCATCCGACGGCCCATATCCATATCGGGCGGCCCCCAATGACCGGACGTTACCTCCCGAAAAGTGTCAGAGGGTGACGTCAGGCCTCTGCCACGTGTCGCTCTCAAATCTTATCGGGAGGCCACCTGCCAATACCACCACCGTACCATAAGCGGTCCGATGGAACCGATTACCACCCTTCATATACCGCCCGCCCACGTCATGCCACTCAGCGCCGCGTCAGCACCTGGCCCGCCACTGCTCCGACCTGTCCGCCACCTCACCAGTCCCTGTGGACCACTCACAGGCTGCCACCTCACCCTTCCGTACCCGACCCCATCTGATGATGTCATGCTGACGTCATCCAAAAAAAGCGCCAATAACCCAAAAAGTCCATATTTTTGCCAAAATTCGTGCTTTTTGTCACTTTTGCCTAAGGAACTATTGCTCCTCTCTGCATGCAAATTACAACCATTTCGCCGCCAACCTGCAGAAATCGATTCAAAGACCATGGGCGCTTCCAATCCACCTGCATTTGTCACTATTGCCGGCATTCACCAGGTATTTATCCAAATCATTCCCTCCACGCCTGGTTTTGTGCATAATTCTCCAAAGCTAGCGTAAAAAGAGTAAAAAACAGTGTAATTACCAGCAAATCCCCGGTGACCAACGCTTATTTTCAGTTGTTCGGTCGAAATTCACCTGCAGAGCCCATGTTTAGCCAAGTTTTCATAAACTCACAGTCAGTTCACGCATTCGTGGACTTAAAACCTTTGCTGCACTAATTCACCGTGAAAATAGTTTTACTAGTCCCGGCATTTGTTCTTTCAACTCTCTTGGGGAGCATTTCAATTGTTCTCACCGCAATTTACCCCGTTTTCCCCTGCAATTTGCCTTACTCTTGCAAAAATACCCCTCTGTGTTGCTCTGTCCAGTAACACAAGTTCTAGTACAAATCAGAGTCCTAATTAGCCATGGAAACACCAGTAGCACTGAACATTCCACCCTTGAATGCCCCACACAGAGAGCTAGAGTGGAAACCCCTGGGTGATAAAGATTATCAGATGACAGAAACATTCTCAATGAATTCCAAGTTTAACATTCATATGCTAAATGAGCTGAAGGCCCAACACCTCAGTGGAACTGATATTCTAGGGATTTGGGACTCCAATTTGCCCATTTATAACCTCCCTCAAGTCAATGTCCTTCCGGATTTAATTCACAGATGCAGTGCCAACTATGACCCATGTCAAAGAGCTGTCCTCAGTACCTCAGGCGCAGTTTTGTTCCATATCACCCCTGAGGCTATAAATCAAATGCTGAACTTTCACTCTACAAAGCCATTGACTCCTCTCTCCATGATGGACTTACTAAAGAAAGGAGGCAAGCTGTCTAGTGCCCAAATCTTAAAGATAAATCAGCTATTCATTGAATCAGGCTCTGAAACTCTGAGGACCCCTCCTATAGGAAATGTATATTTCAATGAGTTGGGCAGGTTGCTTGTGGATTTGATCAGTTATGTCCTGGGTTACAGATCAGTTGAGGATGCTGATGAAACCATTCTGGCAGTGATGTCCATCTTCTCCCCTGGAATGCCTCCTGCTGTGCACTATGATTATGCTGCATACATTGCTAATAAGATTCATGAACAATTGATGAATCTAGAGAGGGAAAAGGTGTTCAGATACACCTCATACATCTATCATTTGTTTCTATTTTATCAACCTGATGGCTTCCCTATTCCCCTCAAGAAGTTTGATGCCCAGGGAAACCCAAGGTCTGTGGTATTTTGGACCTCAGTCTTTCACCATACAGCTACTGTGAGTTCATAGACCTCTTCATCCATCCAGCTATGACCTTGTTATTGGGCACCCCTCCTCCAAGATTGACAGATGAGATGCAAAGGATACTCCAGCTCTCAAAGGCCTACAGCATTGGGGATTGGTACTTTTACCAACACCACACAGTAATCAGAATATATGGCTGTGAGTTGGCCCCATATAGGCTGCCAAGATATGTCCCTATGAGACTCTTTGCCTTAGAATACTTCAGGCAGTTTGGAAATGCAGACCAAGTCCATTTCCACAGCAAAAACAAGAAGGTGCAACTTAAAGTCAGGAACCAGCTAGGCCCATTTCTTTACAACAAAAGGGAAGAAGGATGGAAAGAAGCAGATAGCATCCTAGAGTGCCTCCAATTGAAAACCAGTTTCTTCTGGTCACCCTATGACCCCAACCATTTCATTAGCCTCAGAAGGGTCAAATATAAAATGGCTAGCTATGATCACATCAGATTGCCTCATATTGAGCAATATGCCAATATGTTAAGTTGGAAAGAGGGCACTCTAGAAGAGGCAAATACTAGAGAGGAAATACTACAAAGACAGGCAAAGAATCTTGAGAAAGAAGCTGACTTGGAAACTTGTGGACAGGTTTCCTCTTCTCATCAAAGGCAACTTGGAGCAGCTGCCTCATCCTCTACAGTCCACCAGCAAGCAGCCAAAACTACTCATCAGGCTTCCAGCAAGGGTAAAGAAAAGGAGATGGAGCAGGAACAACCACCTCCTACAGCAGAACAGCAAAAAGAGAAGCAAGAACAAACAGCTGAGGCCCCAAAATCCAAAGAGCAGCAGGCTCAAGAAACTGTGCCTCCTAGGCAAGAAACGACAGTGGAGGCCTCGGTGCTCCAAACTCCACAAAATGAGGAAAAAAGCAGGAAGAGGGATAGAGAGCAGGAGACTCCCCTCACCACATCCACAAATCAAGGGGAGAAAAGACAGAGACTAAATCCCCTTTCAGAAGAAGAGATGCCTATTGGGCAATCCTTGGGCATGGGCCCACCAAGCATGGAGGCATCTGCCAGTTCCTTTCAGCAGGAACAAGAAAGAACCCTTGGAGGAGAGGTCAGCTCCTCAAGTCAGCAAAGGAGAGCTGAAACAGGCATCAAGCAACAATTCATTGACATCAAGAAGAGAAATGAGCCAGTCAGGCTCCAGCTCTATAATCACTTGCTTAAGATGGCCCCTACAAACCAACAGAGGCTTATGTCAGCTTATGACATAACAGAGGGGAAAATGACCATGAGTCATTTCATGCCCACCATGCTGCAGCCACAGTCAGCTGCAGACTATATAAGAACCAACCTTGAGGTTCTTGCAAAAGACATCCACCCTATGGACCAGATAGAACTTCACAAGCAAACGGGTGAGATGGTCTATTCGACACTTGCACACAAGACCTTCTCGGCACATAAGTTGGAAAATAGCCTGAACAATACAACTGCCCAACTTGAGTTGGAGAAGGCATCCTCTCAGGCCAAAGACAACAGAATCAGGTCTTTGGAGGATATTATCATAGAGCTTGGGCATGACCCAAAGGATCCCAAAGCTATACAAGCGCTGCTAAAGGAAAGAGATGCAGATATTGCAGCCTTAAGAAAGATGGTGAAGCTCCCAGCAACCCTTCACCCTCAAACAGAAGACATTGCCCAGCAAAGAAAGGACCAGGATGTAGCAGCTATGCTGCTAACACTACATAAGCAACTGGTACAGACAGAGGGAAAATTGGTAGAGACAGAGGCTGCATTACAGGCAGCCCTACAGCAGAAAGAAGGAGGCCAAACATCTCAGCCCCCTCAACAAGTGATCAACCTTGAGGAACCCCCTCAAAGTGTCACTCCTCCCACAGGGCAGACAGTTGAGACAGCTCCACCAACATCAGCACCAACACCAACATCAGAGCAGGCTCCAAGCCTTGACATGCAGAAATTGATGAATGAGATTCAAGTCCTAGAAGCCCAGATGGTAGAGCTGAATGAAGCCAAGGAAAAGCTAGCTACTCTTAATGAAAAATATGATAAATCTAAGCAAAGTGTAGCTGAAAAAGGAAGAGAAATGAAGGCTCTTAAGGAGAAGATAAAGGCGCTGGAGAAAGAGCTCACCCTTGACAAGGTGGTGGCTGAGGTCAAGAAAGTTTTATGGGCCAACATTGGCCAATCAATAACAGATCAATGGCAGTACATAGACACCATTCATGAGCACATGGAGCTCATAGGCAGGGCACACAAGGAAGTCCAAAGAGCAAGGGCATCTCTAGGCAATATGCCTGAGATAGCCAACAGAATGATTAATGTTCTCAATAACCGCACAGGTCCTCAGCTAGTAGCAATAGGAATCCCCAATAGAACTGAAACCATCTTGCTGATAAAGAGGGTCCTCACATTAAGAAGCCTGGTGCAAACATTGGATAGAAGATGCCAGGACATGCAAACATAAGTGAATAAGTTTGTGGAAAAATTCACAGTATTGCATAACAGAGGCCTTCCCAGCTTACTGAACAGCGCAGGAAGGTTACTATCCCATGAGAACTATGCAAAAAGGGTAAATGCATTTGCCACTAATCAGATCACTGCAGGATCAAGCACTCCAGAGGAAGCAGGGCCTGCATCTGGGCAGAGCCTTTATGAAAAAGTGGAGAATTTGTTTTTTATTATGAATGAAATCGGGCATTTGTTCGAGGTACCTCCAAATTTCTACAAATATACAGAGGCAGATGAAACCTTAGGTGAAATTTTGAGACATCAATTGCCTACACAGGAATGGTGGACCAGCATGATATAGTTATTACTATAAACAACAGGCTTTCATCAAGTTTTTTCATCAAAATATAAGTCATCATGTTCAAAAAAAATTATGCATTCAGTATGACTGGAAAAGATTGGGCTGAGCCAACTCAGCAGACAGATTCGGCCACTAAAGCAGCACTGACAACTACAGGTGACAGGGCCGAGAACACTACAGCATGACAGGGCCATAAAGACACATCATTCAGCATTAATGTAGAATGCTCGACCGACTCAGTGGCCTCCAAAGGTCAAAAAGACTTCTGACAGAATTAAAGAGTATTTATTTTGTATTTAGAGCAGCAATAACTTCCTTATCTGCTATTCTGAAAGTTGGTGAACGTATTTATTTATCAAATGACTCAGCGGTTAAGATATTTTTGTAAAACCGATTGTATATATTCCCCCCTCGCATAAGCTTGCAGGGGTTGTTGATTTTCTCTTGAAGATATCCTATGCTGTAAATATTCAGAGTTTTAATACAAAGAGCTGATGGAATTTCCAAAGTTCTGTGTTGTTTGTTGCGTTGTGGTGTGTCTGCTAAATGCTACAGGATTCCTGCGTATTACATGATACAATAAGTTTCTTAACCTCTTTGTTATGTTTTTTCATTCTTTCATAATCCATTCATGTCCTATGTTTCACAGTTTAATAGCAAAGAAAAAGGATAGCTTCAGGATTTATTCATTGAATACCCTGAACTCAATCTATGCTGTTATGAATGTTTTCCTCATTTATAGTTATGATAGTGTAATTCTTAAATGCTACACCTTCAGACCATAATTTTCACAGTGATTATTGTTCAGGAATTCAAGCCTGCTCCTGAGCAATATATCTCATTCTCACACCACCAGCTTAGTGGAAAATTCTTAATTGCCTTCCACTGGTTAATCATATGTCATCATCACAATTTCAAGTTTGTTTCATGAAATATCTAAATGGCCCTGCAGTTTAGACAATCCCACTCAACATTTCAAACAACCTACAACCACAGACTCCATTGCCCAATGGACTAAAACTGCCTGAATATCCCATCTTAGGTACTGAAATACATCACTCAACCAAAATTTAAAACCAAACCCTCACCTCATAACTAGCCTAAGAACTGCAAATAACAAAGTAAAAAATTATAAGAGAGAGCCCTCTCTGATTACAGGTTGGCTAGAACCTGTAATCCAAAGCTTGGTTAGTGGTTACCCCGGCCGTATTCCCTCAGGAGTCAGAGGGAACAACCTGGGTGTTAACAGATACCATGGTACATGATAGTTACATAGAACAATATGCATCTGATGATGACTTTAAAGATGTGTATGCTAACTTGAGTAAAGGGAATCATGTAGAAGAAAATGAATATCACATGCATAACAATTTGCTGTTTCATTTGGGCAAGTTGTGTATACCACAGGGGGAGAGAATAAATGTCATAAGAGAAGCTCATTCTTCTGTTATTGCTAGCCATTTTTGGGTAAGAAAAACAGTTGCACATCTACAGAGGTATTGCTATTGGCCTCGCATGGTAGATTCTGTTTCAAGGTTCATAAGAGGATGTTCATTATGTGCTACAAGCAAGCCTAGTAATAGGAAGCTTGGTTTGTATACTCCTTTGCCGGTACCTTCTCGACCATGGGAGAGCATCTCTATGGATTTTGTAGGAGGTTTGCCAAAATTTAGAAAGCAGCATGATTATTTATATGTAGTAGTTGATCGTTTCAGCAAAATGTGTATACTTACGCCTTGTCAGAAAACTATAACTGTTGAACAAACTGCTGAATTATTTTTTCATCATGTATGGATTCACTTTGGTTTGCCTACTTCCATTATTAGTGACAGGGATTCCAAATTTGTGGGGAATTTTTGGTCCAACCTATGGGAGATGATGGACACAAAGTTGAAGAAAAGTATTGCTTTCCATCCACAAACAGATGGACAAACAGAAGTTGTGAACAGAACCATTGTGCACCTCTTGAGAGGATATTGCAGCAAGCATCCCAAGCTAAGGGATGAACATTTGCACTACATACAGCATGCTTACAATCGTGCCAAGCACTCTTCCACAAACACCTCACCGTTTGAAGCTTGTTTTGGTTACTTGCCAAAATCACCTCTTGATTTCATTCTTGAGAAAGATGTTGCCATGGAGGGACATAGTGACATTGACAAAGCTCATTCATTCATTGAAAGAATTCAGCAAATACATCAGCAAATTCAAGAACAACTTGAGAAGAGTCAAGGCAAGTACAAGAAAAGACACGACAAGCATAGAGTCGATCACAAATTTCAAGAAGGGGATGAGGTATGGCTGTACATTAGTAAGGAAAGGATGCAAGGAGAAGGTAAAAAGCTGAAGCCTATTCGTTATGGTCCATTCAAAATCCTCAAGAAGGTTGGAAATAATGGTTTTCAATTAGATTTTCCTACCTACATGCAAATGTATTCTATTGTCAATGTGGAGAACTTACGTTTGTATGAACCTCCTTTGATTGCTGATCATGAAAGTGCTGTTTAGCTGCCATCTATAGAAGATTTCTCGCCAGAATTCTTAGATGAGCTGAAAGAAGATACAATCCTTGACAGAAGGACACGCACTTCAAGGAGGGGCAGTGTAGATTATGTTCAGGTTGGTTTCGAAGGCAACAAACCGAATAAGGCAAAGTGGATGGAGGTGCACAGAGTGAGGGAGCTATACCCTCACCTCTTTAACAGGTAGTTGAATGCTTTTGGGGTCCAAAAGCTTCCCAATGGGGAGGCATGATCAGGTGCTCATGTCCTAAGTGTCGTAAAATGCTCAAAATTTAAAATGCTCAGAATTGGTCCAAAGTGGAACGACTGGAAAGTGCTCATCCTCCTGATTCTGGCACCGTGAACGGTTCGAAAAACGGTCGCCGTATGAGAATATTATGGCAAAAAGAATAATTTCTTAGTAACATTGAAATTTTGAATTTTTCAAAAAAAATTAAAAAAAGAATATTCCACAGAATATTCCAAGGAATATTCCTTGGAATATTCCAAGGAATATTCCTTTTGGGCAGTGAATCGGAAGCTGCCACATGGTAGGCCCAGAGGGCACCACGTGGCCCTGAGTGATGTCAGCAAGGGTATGTGCATATGGTTTAAAAATTTTGGGAGTTCCATGGTTTGAACACATGACCTACGTTACAACACTCCCACGCCTTACTGTTAGGCCACGGTAGCAGTTCTTATTATATGGGCGGAAAAAACATTATTTGAAGTTTAAAATGACTTGGGGCGGGGCCCGAAGGGGGCCAGCCCCCATACCATGCGACCTCGGTCCCAAAACCTAGGGCTTAAGCCCCAATCGCCAGCACAATTAAACAGTCAGCGCGCAGTCCGAGGTAAACCCAAAACCGTCGGGAACCGTTCACATGCACATTAAAGATCGACAGTTAAATCCGGCGGTTAGGTCAGGATTTGGCGGAGATTTTGGCAGAGCACGCCAAATTTGGCGGCTGCTCCATATTTGGCGGGCCTATCTGGCCGTAACTACAGTTAGCTGGAGTTTTTTAGGCAAAACTGGAGGGAATCTTTAATTGGCCATAACTTTGGCTAGGAAAGGCGGTTTTGGATGAATTGTTTTTTATTTTGGGTATTTTTGACCTTCTGAAGCCATTGGTGTAGGTCTTACAGCCATCTGAGGTCATTTACAGAGGATTTGGGGTCGTGGAAGTTCTGGGAGCCACCAGGGCCCAATATTGGGAGAACTGTATAGGGTTGTAGGTATCCATTGGAGGTGAACCAGTAGCCAATCCTGAAGGATTCAAGTGTTCTGAATCTGTTTTTACCATCTGTTCCACCTGTAGATGCTTCTATTCAGATGTATATTCAATTTGAGCATTTAATTAAAACAAGGACAAGCCCATTTTGGAGCTTTGGACCCAGCAAACGTAGCCCAGGAGGGGTGAACTGCTTTATCAACTTCTTTTGCATCTGTGGTTGATTTATTTTGCAGAAAAAATTCATTTTAGTGTGTTAAACAGTAAAAGGTAATAAATCTGCTATGCTTAAATGGGTCATGAACAGCTGAAAATTTCATTTGTTTTCTTTCTGCAAGACATGGACATCTTTTAAATATGTATATATCTAAATTGAATACCTTGCAAACCATTTACAACTAGTTTCAAATTCAGATCATTTGGACACAACAGACTATTGGGAGGAGTGACAACGACCAACTTCTTGTAGTAACAGCATGGTAAAAAAATGAATGAGGTGGGATGATGGTAAAATGGAAGGTGATTTCTTGGGAAACAAAGAGAATCATGGTGGATTATGGTGAATGGTGTGGTAATTATTGTGCATTAAATGAGAAGGTACATGTTTCAAATCCCAAGGCATGCCAATGAGTATGTGAAATAATGATGGAGATCATGGAGCATACCATCGTACAAGGTTTAATGATGGTAATGGATGAATCATTAGTGCGTTTTAATTATGCCATCATTTAATTATGGCGAAACACACCCCCCCCCCCCCCCCCCCCCAACCCAAACTTATAAATATCCATCCATGGCATGTCAATATCTTGTCCATAAAATATTTAATTAAATCCATAAAAGTCAACGGAGACATACCTAGCGACCTACCTGAGAGAAGTGACAGTTGGCAGAGTAACAACAGAGTAACAACAATGGTGGAGTAACAATAATCGAGGAGTAATAGCATCGGTGGAGTAACAACATTCGAGGGGTGTTAGGAAACCAACTCACAAAACGATAGAAAAGATAGATCAACGCCTTAGAATTCAGCCTCTTCTAGGGGGAAACCTCCTTTACACTACACAAAAGAACAATTCTTGGATGATACACATGACTAAACCTCCCTTCTATATATAGGAGTCTAAGGGGTCATAATATAATCAAGATGACATAACAGTAATAACATAAGGGCACAATAATAAAAGTAGTGGGTTTCTATGTGGCACACTAATAATAATATGGGTACAATAGGGGCACAATAGTAACAATAAGGGATACAATGACAATAGTAATGGGGGAATCACTAGTATTATAGGGACCTAACATGCCCCTCTCCTTTAGAAAAGGATTTTCCTCAACGCTTGAGTAGTTTTAGATGTTTCTATATAAAATTCTCATCCTCCCATGTGGAATCTTCAATGGATAAGTTCTTCCACTTGATGAGATACTCCGAAATTGATCGATTTCATAGTTGTCAAGTTCTTGTTTCTGTGATTGCTTCTGATTCAAATATGATTTTTCCTTCCTCGTCAAGTTTTGGAAATATTGTTTGAACTGGGAGCTTGTCACATGTAACCTTCTTTAAACATGAAACATGGAAAACTGGGTGCACTCGGGAAGCTGCAGGAAGCTCCAATTTGTATGCCATAGTACTAATATTTTGCAACACCTTGTATGAACCATAATACTTTGGTGATAATTTATTATCCTTCCTAGCTTGCTTGAGGGACATTTGTTTCTAAGGTTGTATCTGTAGGAATACCCAGTTACCTGCTTCAAATATTCTTTCACTGCGATGTTGATCTACCTGTTGTTTCATTCTATTCAGCGCTAACGTGAGGTTATCCTTTAAGAGTTGGAGAACTTGTTGTTAATGCTCAATGTGATGTTCCACTACTTGAACGTTAGAATTTTATCTTAAAATGATGTGATGGATGGTGGATGATATCCATAGAGTGCCATAAATGGGGTCATTTTTGCTGCAGTATGGAATGAAGTGTTATATCACTATTCAGCTAGAGGCAACCATTTGACCCATTGTGCCTGTTTATCAAATTCAAAGCAACAAAGATATCCTTCCAAACATTTTTTTACTATCTCAGTTTGCCCATCAGATTGAGGATGATAAGATGAGCTATGATCCAACTGAGTACTGACACAAGAAAATAATTTTGTCCAAAAATTTACAGTAAAAATGGGATCTCTGTCACTTATAATAATCTTTGGGTTTGCATGTAGCATTTGAATTGTTTCCATAATTGTAGTAAAAAATATACTGGGTTTAAATGGATGCGATAATGCACAAAAGTGTGCATACTTGGTAAGTCTGTCAAATACCACCATGATGACACTCTTTCCTTCTAACTTGGGTAAACCTGTGATAAAATCCATTGAAACCTCCTCCCAACTATGGCTTGGAATGGATAAAGGTTGTAATAGACCCGGGGTCTTAATTGTTTCAACTTTATTTTGTTGGTAAACCAAACATTCCACCACAAACTTTTGAATATCTAATTTAAGGCCATCCCAAAAAAAATCCTACTTAACCCTGTGGTAGTTTTTTAAAAATCCTGAGTCCCTACCTAAGGGAGAAGTGTGCAATTCGATAAGACTATTTTGTTTGAGTTGAGAATTCTTACATACATATATGCGATCTTTGTACCATAACAAATCATTTTTCCAGCTAAATGTATCAGATGTACTGGGATCTTGTTGTATCTTTTGAATGAGTGCCCACACTTCTTCGTCATTCTTCCATACATCCATTGCTTTGTTTATCCAATCTGGTTGGATAACAGAAATGGCGCACAGAAATGCTTCCATATCCTCATCCTTCCTTGAGAGTGCATCTACCACAACATTTTTCTTCCCTTTTTGTAGATGATTTCAAAGTCATAACCCAACATCTTCGTGGCCCATTTTTGTTTCTCTTCAGAGGATAATATTTGTTCTAAAAATTATTTAAGACTATCATGATTAATTTTTACCTTGAAGTGTCTTCCCATTAGGTAGGGTCATAATTTCTTAAGTGCATGTAGTATTGCCAACATTTCCTTCTCATAAATGGCTTTGTGTAAATACTTTCCTTTGATTGGACGACTTTTGAAAGCAATGGGTCTTTCATCTTGCATTAAAACAACACCAATTCCATTTGCTGAAGCATCACAGTCCACAATAAAGGCTTTTGTAAAGTGTAGCGTAGCTAAGATCAGTGATTGGCACATTGCCCCTTTAAGATGTTCAAAGATGTTTGTTGCTTCTGGAGTCCATAAAAATGCATCTTTCTTCAATAATGTTGTTAGAGGTGTTGCTATTCTCCCATAATTCTTAACAAACTTGCGATAATACCCTGTCAACCTGAGAAATCCTCGCATATGCTTTATGGATGTGGCAATTTTCCATTCCTTAATGGATTTAATTTTTCTAGGGTCTACCTTAACACCTTCATGAGATACAATATGACCCCGATATTCCACCTCTTGTACTCCAAAGAAACATTTGTAGCTTTTTGCATATAATTGTTTCTCCTCCAATAGTTTGAGCACCCTGTCAACATGTTCAACATGATCCTTCCAAGACTTGTTGTAGATTAGTATATCATCAAAAAATACTAATAAAATTTTTCTAAGGAAGGGTTTGAAAATGGAATTCATCAAACCTTGAAATGTAGAAGGTGCATTGGTAAGGCCAAAAGGCATGACCAAAAATTCATAATGACCCTTCTGAGTTCTAAATGTTGTTTTCAAAATGTCTTCAGTCTTCATTCTCATTTGATGTTATCCTGAACAAAGGTCCAACTTGGTGAAGTAAATTGATCCATGCAATTCATCTAATAATTCATCAATGACAAGAATGGGAAATTTATCTTTAATAGTGAGCTTGTTGAGCTCCCTATAATCCGGATGCATGCGATGTGATCCATGCCTCTTGTGCACTAATATTACTGGAGCAGAGAAAGAACTTTGACTAGGTTGAATTATACAAGCCTCTAGCATTTCTGCAACCATATGTTCAATTTCACTCTTTTGGCCATAGGGATATCTATACAGCCTGATGTTTGGAGGAACACTTCCTAGACTCAAATGAATAGCATGATCATGATCATGAATAGGTGGGAGGCCTTTGGGAGTCTCAAATACCTTGGAATGATTCTCCAAGACTTTTTGGAGATCTGGAGAAATAGATGATTTCGATGTGGGAACCTCTAGTGAACATAATTGTGCAATTATGCCTCGTTGTTCCTTCTTTAGAAGCTTTGTCATACCGTTAAAGCTTCTTATCTTTCCCAGTTTCCCTGCAATACCCCTTAATTCAACTTCCTTTCCTTCTGCACAAAATTTGATGAAAAGTTCTTGAAAATTAAAAGCTATTTTACCTAAGGATTGTAGCCATTGGACTCCTAGTACAACATCAGCACCACCCATTGGAATGGAAAGCATTGGGCTACTCAATACATATTCTCCCATGGATAGATTGATATTATGGCACTTTCCAGAGCAATTTATGGTTCCTCTACTTGTAACCATCACTTGAAACTCTGGTGCTAGATATATGAAGCAATTCAATTCCTTAGCTATATTACAATGAATAAAATTATGGGTACTTCCTAAATCAATCAACACTATTACCTTTTTCTTCTTGATGTGTCCTTCTATCTTGATATTTTGAGGAGTCTTAATTCCAGCCAATGCATTACAAGATATGGTCGGATTCATTTATTCTTTATCTAGGGTTTGTTCCTGGAGTATATCCTCTATGACATTTCTTGTTTCTTTTCTTCCTCCTCTTCATAATCTCTGTAGAATAATTTCTTCTCAACACACTTATGACATTTAGTGTATTTGATATCACAACTATAACAAATCCCTTTTGCTCTTTTTTCTTCCAATTCTTGTGGTGTGAATCTTGTGTTGTGGAAGGCTAGGGGAAACAACACTTCCATCTTTATAGTTGTGAGTGGTAGGTTTCCTGGTTGCCATAATTTTGCTTTCCATTTTTCTTGCTAACTTGAATGCCTTCTCCAATGAATTAGGTTCCCAAAGGCAAACCTCATGTTGGATATTATCCTTTAAAGCCCCTATGAACACATCAATCCTATGCTCCTTTGGAATATATTTTACCCTTATGTTCAATTTTTGGAAGTCCTCAATGTGCTCCATCATTGAACCCTTTTGTTTGAGATTTATCAATTGGCTAAAAAAGGTGTTGTTTTTTGTATCCTCATAATGTGCTATCATTTCTTCCGTAAAAATTGCCCAAGTGATAATTTGTTTATGAGAGAAAAGCCATCGATACCATACAAGCTGATTTGGTTCCAAATATAAAGTTGAAATATGTACCTTTTGTGTGTTTTTCACATTATGGAGATTGAAAAATTGGTTCATCTATTGTATCCATGTTCTGGGATCCTTGCCATCAAACTTCCTCATATCGATTTTTGGAACATGATGGGTCTTCAATCCAACATTAGAGTCTATGAAATCATGATTAACATTCCTTTTGTTCTCATCATGAGTTTCCTTTACTACCCTTTCACCATTAGTAACCATTTCTTGTAGCAACGTATTCAAATTTATCTTCAATTCTTCCATCGTAGTTTTCATGCCATTCATCTTAGCTTCCATGCCATCCATCTTAGCTTTAGTTACCTCTTGTGAGAGTGAGAGCATTTTTACTTGTTCTTGTAATTCTGATTTATCATGTTGCATTTCTTCCTCTTCTTCATGAGTCATGCTAGAGCTTTCAGCTTTCTTTCTAGGTGTTTCCATTTTCTTTTTTCAGGGCATCAATTAATGCTAATAATTCTTCACTATTCCCTTTGAATTCCTTCAAACTAATTTTTCAAACCAATCTTATGCAAAATTAAAAATAAATACACACCTATTTTTCACTTTGTAAGAGCTCGATATTGAGTCTATTGTATCTTTGTAACTGTGGATCTCAAATATATGAAATCGTGACTTACAGTAGCCCTTCAAGTCCTCTTTCTAACCCCGCATGTCTTATCAAGATTGGATTCTCCAAGGAAGATTTATGCCAAATCTCCCACGCTGACTTGATTATAGCCTAATTTAGTAGAGAAAACTTGTGCGAAGTTCCACGTGTCACTGTTTCGACCTTATTACCTGAAACTGATATACAAAACGCTACAAGCTGTCCTCTTTCTGAAAATGCTTACGAAAGTTCAATCTGATGCTTAGAACAAAAGTTATGACGATTTTCCCCAGGTCACTTGTTTGGAATGAAATTCAGGAGTCTGCAAAAACTCTAACTTCCTCAGATCATATCTCCGAACATATAGCGCGACAAGCTATGAAATTCAGACCCAAAGTGTCGAATGATTTCTTCTCAAGTGGGTTTTTGTTTTAGCTTCTAAAATTTCGTAGAAAACAAATTATAGCAAAAATGCCATGATGATCTGTTTGTAGTAGCAAAACCTTAGAATCCCAGGCTCTGATACCAAATGTTAAGAAACCAGCTCACAGAAAGATGGAAAAGATAGATCAATGCCTTATAATTCAGCCTCTTTGTTGGGCCTTAGTTTTGGTCTTATTTTTGCTCAAAGAAACTTACTTATCCATCTATTTTCCATCCATTTTCCCTTCATTTATCCCATTTTGATGTATATTTGATATCCATTCAGGTATTTAATTTTAATTTCTTAATTTCTAAAGTTTTTATGAAAATTTGGTTTTTAGTGCAAAATTGGCAGATTCAGAAATTCCCGTAGTAGCTCTATGGTTGATATGGTTGCAGGACACTTGGACATGAATGGAATGCATGGATGGATAGCTTGGGAACTAGGACTAAGCTAGCTATGCTTAGTTCTAACAGAACAAGCTTTATTAGGCCCATTTGGTGCTAGTCAATCATGACTAGTCATTCAGAAATCCCATAGAAATAGGGCAGTTTTGAGATTCTATAGGATTGGTCATATTTCTTGGGATGGGAGTAATGAATTAGACTTAGATAGGTGGATGAGAGTAGATGGGTTTGTTTGAGTGAATATAGATCAGTTTGTTTCATGAGACTTCTTATTTAAAGCCAAAACTTTGGTGGCTTATGTATTGACTTATTATATACTTTTATGCTGTGACATCTTTGGATTGAGGAGTTAATTTGAAGACTTGTGTTATTATTATTTTGATATTCAATTCTATGGATGTGTGACTGAATTTAATCTTCTGATATCACCTCTCGAGTGTGCAAAGCAAGGGTGGAGGGCCCCCATTCCAAGCTAAGTACACTTCCTTGTTAACTAGTTTTATTTCCTTGTAATCTGGTTATTGTAGAACTAGTTTTTCAAAGCTTTATTTCAGATTGCTTTATGGTTCATGCATAGTGATTGATTTCATTAGTTAATAGCTTATTCATCACTTTATCGAGTTGGAAAAACAGGTGTTCAAGTTGAGCATCCCTTCTACTAAAATGATGAATTAAAACTAGTTTCCTTTGTTTGCATGCAAGTAGTTTCTTATTGAGATTTTGATATTGAGATGAATGAATTATGATGGAATACCTTATGTGTCTCTTAAGTTAAGAGCTTCTTTCATTAATAATTTATCCATATTAAGTTCTTGGTTTTAATCTCTGATTCATTAAGTGGTAATTGAGGTGAAAGTGGACTTCTTGAGTCAAGAACCATTTCAATGTTTTTCCTCTTTTTAAACTGATTGAATTAGAGTTATAGAATGTATTACTTTTAGCTTTTGAATAACTTATCTTTCAAGGTTTGATTACATCTGATCTTCACATATAGTGAACTTGCCTCAAAGCATAAACAACCCGGATTGATAAGAAATAATTGTGTTAATTTAGGTACACAAATTAGCTCAACATTTTGGCGCCGTTGCCGGGGAGGCAAATATCGGCATAGTCAATAGAAAGATAAATTTCAAAACAACAAAAATATTAGTTACATTCCTTTTTAGTTATGTTTCTTTATGCCTAGATATAGAGATCCTCAAGGTAGATTTATCAAAAACCCCCCACAAATAGAGATAGGATCATCAAACACCCCAGTTACTGGTAATCCAATAATTGAGGAATTGGCAGAAAAACAAAGAACTGGACAAAGATTAACTTTGATTGAGAGGCAAACTTTGTTAGCTTGGGAAGCAAAGCAAAAACAATCTTCAACTTCCAGAAAACAAAAAGAAATTATCAAAGGAAAACAACCTGTCTTTCCATCCATAAATCCTCCTATCTTCCAACAACCTGAAACTCCACTCAAAATTGAAACAAATCAACCAATGGCAGAAGAGGGACATGGATCTGTTATTTTCACTCCTGAACAAAGAGCTGAATATGAAAGAAAACAAAGAGAATGGAGAAGAAAGAGAGAGGAGGAGGAAAAACAAGAAAATGTTAGAAGGATAGAAAATGATCGGAAAATACAAGAAGATGGTAATGATCAAGAGACTACTTTTGGCTTTCCAATAGTAGACACAAGTGCAATATTAGGAGAAGAAGTGAAAATGAAAAATATTCCACCTTCTGTATTGCCAAACTTTTATGGAATGTCCACAAAAGATCTTGATGCATTTATGTTTGAATTTGATATTCTATGTAGAACATATGGATACACTGATGACATTCATAAACTTCATCTTTTCCCTACAACATTAAAAGCAGCAGCTTTGAAATGGTTTATGGGTTTAGGAGAACAAACAATAGCTTCTTGGGATGATATGAGATCTGTCTTCCTTAAGAAATATCAAGCTTATTGTAGATCTAGAGATTCAAAGGAAGATGTTTTCAGAATGACACAACAAGAAGATGAAAGTTTAGAAGAATATTTGGAAATATTTGCATATAATCTACAAAAATCTAAACAACACTCTGTAAATCAAGAAACCATTCGAACAATCTTTCTCAAGGGTGTAAGGGATGAATACCTTGACATTTTGAATGTGATGGGTAAAGGAGACATTTCAAACCTACCATTCGATGAAATTGTTGAGTTATGTCAAAAATATTCTAGAGGAAGATCAAAAATAGGAAGAAGAGAAGCAAGTTCAAAAGCAGCAAAGTCAGCTGCAGGAGGGATAACAAGAGCTGAAATAGGAAATTTATTGGAAAAATTAAAAACAGATCTCTTGAGTACATTAGGGACACAAGTAGATGTGCTAAAGGCAAATAAGAAGAAAGAAGAACAAGAACAAGCTCTAGCAATATTTTGTTCCAAATGTAGAAAGAAACATCCATTGAGAGAATGTCCTTTGGATAGTATTCAGGTTTGTGGTCTTTGTACAGAAAATCATTCCACAGAAAATTGTCTAAGATTGAAAGAATTACAAATGAACTCAATGGAAGAAGTGCCAGGAATAGAAGGTTTCTATTATGTAGCACCACGAAGACCATGGCAACCTAGGATGCCTCAACAAAATCAGTAACAATTCCCTCAACAAAATTACCTATACCGACCTCAAAATCCTTGGACCCCTCCAATGCCATGGCAAGCTTGGCCTCCACAACAATATTCACAACAACCTGTACAAGGTTGGAGAGGATATGGTTATGGAAACCAGCCACCTCAACAGTATCAAAAACAATACCAACAACCATTTGCATATCCACAATATCCACAATCCATACCATTTCAACAACAACATTATGCATATCCACAAGCCATCCCATTTCCACAGCAAAATCCACCACCGTTGTTGACACAACCACAACAATTACAGCTACCCACAAATCAACCCAGACCAACTCAATTACCAGCCCAACCAATGGCAAATCCCAACAATAAGGTGGACAAATCTGCATACACTGTAGAGGAAGCAGCATGTTTTCCCACATATTCGATTCTTCCTCTTAATGATGTCCATCTAAGGTCTGGAAAAGTGCTCAAAAAGGATTCTCCTCTGATCATAGAGGAACCAACTGAATAAGGAGAATCACCTGAAACATCACAAACTGAGATACAAATTTAGAAAGGAAAAAACATTACAACACAAACACCACCTTATCCTGAGAGGTTAGTGGAACAACAAAACAAAACAACCCTTCCTGAATTTGATATCTTATATGAGTTAAAAAATGCTTATGTAAACATTCCTTTGTTGAAGGCAATTAAAGAAATACCATTATATGCTAAAACAATAAAGGAATTGTGCATTAAGAAATCAGAGAAAAAGAAGAAGGATCCTACTACAATCCAAGTCATTGGTAAACTAGCAAGCCTCATGTCTACACAAACCATAGTAGAGAAATATATTGATCCTAGTATCCCTATGGTTACTATATCAATAAATAATTTCTCAGTACCAAACACATTAATAGACTTGGGAGAAGCTATAAATGTAATGACAATGGAGACAATGAAAACTTTGCATTTAAACAACATTAGATCAAATTCTACAATCTTAGAACTAGCAGACAGATCTAAAGTTGTTCCTGTTGAACTAGGTTGTCATTGATGTCAATATGGCAATATTCTGGATACTAGAGGATGACATGAAGCCAAGGGGATGCAGAGCAGATTCATGAAGAGACAAGAGCAAAGGCCATCAGGATAGCTGAGCCATATATATATATATATATATATATATATATATATATATATATATATATATATGCGGAAACAGACATATATGCAAGGAGGTGGTCTTTGAAAGACACTGCCAAGCCAAGAGGAGTAGATGGAGACGAGAGGAGCAGACAGAGACACCAAGCCATCGGAGAGCCATGTCAAAGCAAGAGGAATGTTGCCTGTAAAACAGGCATATCGGAGCAAATGGAGCAAATGGACCGAGAGGAGCAGATGGAGCAAGAGGAGACAAGAGGAGCAATATTGTTGGCATTATGATTCTGGTATGGCTCTATGCTACAGATGTTGTACTTGATGGCAACACCCTCAAGTGGCAATGCTCTGATCAGGATCTCAAAATGTTGAAATTTAAGAAGTACGCAGGAGAATAGTTCAGAAGATGCGTACACGCAGGTACACTATGAAGGATCTGCGGGCACACACGCAGGTCACCCATTCAGAGGGTGCGTACCCCCAGTTTCACTTACTTCAAGGCAGAGAAGCGCGTTCACGTGGGGTTTCCTATGTTTGGCCCGTGGTATTTAGCCCGCCGCTCTTGATTCTATGGTTTTGGCCCGTGGTATTGTTTTATATTATTATTATTATTATTGAGCCCCATGTTTTTGGGCCCCTTGTATTGGTTATCTATGGTATTGATCCACGATTTTAGGAGGAGCTTGCCTATATAAAGCAAAGGAGATCACTTGGCTATGTATCTTTTTGAAAATTTGAATATCTTAAGATCTGAAATATTGGGTTGCTGTTTTAAAAGCTTGATCTATATGAAAGTGAAGTTGAAAGCGAATCTGTGAAGGGTGATCTCTCAAGTGCATGATCAGATCTGGGCATCTGACTAACTGTGGCGCATTGGTGAATTGTCAATTCGGCCCTAATCAGAAGTACGCACGTGATTAACGGTGCAAGTGCGTGGGTACGCAGAGGAGAAACAGAAGAGCTGCATGGGTATGCAGAGCAGAAGAAGGGGCACTGCGTGTGTACGCAGAGCAGAAGAAGGGGCACTGCGTGTGTACGCAGCGTGACAGAGCTTCAGGTGCGTACACACAGTAAAAGTACGCGGCGCGATAGTGTCTATGAGTGCGTGGCTACAGTAACAGTACGCGGCACGATAGTGTCTCTGGGTGCGTACCTATTGTAACAGTACGCAACGCGATTGAAGAAGCAGTGCGTGGGCACGCAGTGCAGCAGAAGGCTCTCTGCGGGTATATGCAGGGAAGCAGAAGGTGAAGTGCGTACCGACGCAGGCCAGAGAAAGAAAAACTGCATATCTGTCTTAAGATCTTCTGTTGACTGAATATTTCTATTGATAAGGTGTTCTCGGTTTAGTTCTGTTATTGTTGATCTGGTTACTACAGTTGACTATGTAATTTACATGTACTTGATGATCATTTGATGTTTATGGATCCAGTTTGAATATTTATGAAAAGTGGTCCTTGTAAGAAAATAAGTAGGGGCTTGTAGCTCCCTTCCAGGAGAGACTGGAAAACGAGAAAGAGTTGTAGCTCTCTGCAGGTTGCAGCCTGTGTACTGGTAAAGGACTGCACCAGTACAAAATCATTGTAAAAGGAGTTTCTAATTTGAAACAAGATAGAGACATATTGCAGCAGGTGGTTTTCACCCACATTGGGTTTCCACCTTATATCTGGTGTTCTTTGGTGTGACTATCTGTTTTTCTTGTTCATGCTATTATTTTATGATACTGATATGCAAAAATAATTCAAAGTGTAAATAAGGAAGATTTGTTAAAAGAACTTGATAATACTGATTCACCCCCCCTCTCAGTATTATTTCCAACAATCGGTATCAAAGCAGGTCCTTCAGAGAAGCTTGATCACTTGAAGGAAGATCATTCATCATGAGCAACTACGAGAGGGAAGCATCAATCAGGCCACCAATATTTTATGGGACAAACTTCAATTATTGAAAGGTAAGAGTTACTGCCTATCTTCAATCTCTTGGTACAGAAGTTTGGGATATCAAAGATACAGGCTACACTTTTCCTTCAGCTACTCCTACAGATACGGCCGAAAAGAAGAAATATAAAACAAATGCTAAAGCAGTCAATACTTTTCTGGGATGCTTATCTCAAACAGAATTCGTAAAGGTTATGCAATATAAATCCGTAAAAGAAATATGGGACAAGATTGTCTTGAGCTACGAAGGAGATGAACAGGTAAAGCGTGCTAAACTTCAAACTCTCAGGATTCAGTATGAGAATCTCAGGATGTATAATGATGAAAGTGTGGCTAACTATTTTCTTCGGGTAGATGAGATTGTTAATTGCATGAAAAACTTGGGTGAAGAAATAAAAGAGGCTATTGTGGTTGAAAAAGTTCTAAGATCATTGTCCCCCAAGTTTGAATCTAAAGTGTCTGCAATAGAAGAAAAGGAAAATCTACGAATTCTTACTATGTCTCAGCTACACGGAATTCTAACTGCTTATGAAATGAGAAAGGGAGGTCCATCAGACAGAAGAAAAGCTACTTTCAAGGCTTCAGGCAAAGGAGATTATTATGAAGCAAGTCACGTGCCAGAAGAAGAAGAAGAAGAATCAAATTTTGTCATAAATCTTCAAAGGGGTTCTGGAAGGTTCAGAGGTAAGTTACCTTTTAAATGCTTTGCTTGTGGAAGAGTAGGTCATTATGCTGCAAAATGTCCTTATAAGGATAAAGGAAAGGAACCTGCTAGATGGAACAAGAAACAGAGTGCAAATAAGAAAAGCTACTACACTCATGAAGATAGTGATGGTCTATCAAATAGTGATGAAGATGAACGAGGTAATGACTATAAACTGTTAATGGCATTTGAATATGATGATTATATGATGCTATAGATGTGGATAACCTTTATGAAGAAATTACTAAACTCAAGAGATGTATAGAAGAAAAGAATATGATAATTGATACTCTACAATTTCAAATTGATGAAAAGGAAAAACATCTTGAAAAATTAGAAGGTGAAATTGTTGGTCTTAGAAAAGAGATTGAGAAAACAAAAGCTATTAATCTTAAGTTTGTCAAAGGATCTGAAACTTTGGATGAGATTATCAATGTACAGCGTTCTCCACTAAACAAGACAGGTCTGGGCTATAATGGAGAAACTTCTCAAGCATCCACCTCAAAAAGTTATCTTGATGCAGCAAGAAGGAATGAGCAAAAGCACAATGGAGACCATCAGATAAAGCAGAGACGAATTGCAAACAGAGACCATCAGGTAAAGCAGAGACGAATTGCAAATAGAGACCATCAGGGGCAATCCGTCTTAAGGGTGAACAAAAGCTACAACCAACCACAAGTAAAATCTTCTCAATTTGGTTCAAGAATGGATGACAATAGAAATTACAATCATTTGGCCGGTAGATTTGATAACCGCAGAAGTTTCTTCAATGGACAATGTTTCTCTTGCCATAACTTTGGTCACAAAGCAGCTCAATGTGCTGCATATAAAATAATCATGACTAGAGAAGCTCAAAAACAAAGAAGTATGACCGGGATTACAAAAAGGACCTATAACAACTTTTCGGCTCTTGCAAATGAAGTTGAATGTTCTATTTGCAATAACTTTGGTCATAAAGATTCTGAATGCAGGAGCAGGTTTCAGTAGACAAAGGAACAAGCCTCAAGCACCAAAACATGGAGAATAAAGGAACCACAAACAGAAAGATGTGGGATAGCATTTTATGCAGAAGGACAGGAAAATCTATGGTACATTGACAGTGGATGTTCGAAGCATATGACAGGTGATAAAGAAAAACTTGAGTCATATTCTGCTCTAGAAAAAGGAAAGAAAGTTTCTTTTGGAAATGATACTACTGCAACTATAAAAGGAAAAGGCATTGCTCAATTAAAAGAAAAGGTCAAGGCTGGAAATGTTTTGTATGTTGATGGATTGAAGCATAATCTTCTAAGTGTCAGCCAGATGTGTGATCAAAGAACCGAGGTGATATTCAGATCAAATGGATGTCTTGTTCGTGATCTTGATACAGGTAAAACAGTGATCAAAGGTAAAAGAACTCCAAATAATCTATACATATTTGAAGAAGGACAACAACAATGCTATCTGAGCAAGGATGATGAGCACTGGTTATGGCATCGGAGGTTGGGGCATCTAAGCTTTTCACAAATAAGGAAAGCATGCAAATATCAGGCAGTTCGCGATCTTCCAGATATCAAAATTCCAGACAACACCATATGCAAATCATGTCAGTTTGGAAAGCAAACCAGAACTAACTTTCCAGAGAAGGAAGGATCAGTTAGCATGCCTCTTAAGCTAGTACATACAGATACATGTGGTCCATTTAGGAAAAGAACACCTCGAGGAGAAGAATACTTGATATTATTCATTGACGATTTCTCCAGGTTTGTCTGGTTAGGACTTATGAAGCACAAAGATGAAGCATTCGAAAAATTCAAATCCTTCAAAGCTTTGGTTGAAAACGAATCAGGACACAAAATTAAGTGCCTCAGATCCGACAGAGGTGGGGAGTTTACCTCAAATGAATTTTTCGATTTCTGTGAAGAACATGCGATAAGAAGAGAATTCTCTACAGCTAGAACTCCTCAACAAAATGGAGTTGTGGAAAGAATGAACAGAACAGTCCAACAAATGGCTCGTTCTATGCTTGATGAGTCGGGAACTCCCGCAACTTTCTGGGGTGAAGCTGCACATGCTGCGGTTGTTATTCTCAACAAAACAAATGTCTGGGTGAATAGCACTCAAACCCCTCATGAGCTCTGGTGTGGTGAGACTCCTTCGGTAAAGCACTTCAAAATCTTTGGGAGCAAATGTTATATTAAGAATACTGATGAACAACTTGGAAAACTTGAACCTAGAGCAGATGAAGGCATTCTTCTTGGTTATTCTCCACATAGCAAAGCATACAAGTGCTACAATAAAAGACTTGGCAGAATTGTTGACAGCATTGATGTAGTGGTTGATGAGAAGGGATACATTCCTAAGCAAGTGCATCATGAAGACATCGAAGAAGATGAAGGCTACCCTCAAAGACAGAATGATGAAGAAGAAGAACCTCAAGAAGAACCAGAGGAGCAGACAAGAATAGAAGAGAAGACTCCATCCAGATATGTTCAGAAGAATCATCCAGAATCTCAGATTGTGGGACAGAAAGAAGCAGGTGTAAAAACAAGAAGAACAATTGCAGAAGCTTCAAGCTATTTGGCATTACTCTCTTCCACTGAACCACAAAATGTGAAAGAGGCATGCAAAGATGAATGTTGGGTCAAAGCAATGGATGAAGAACTTGAGCAGATTGAAAAGAATAACACTTGGGAGTTGGTTCCTAGACCAAAAGATAAGAATGTTATAGGGACAAAATGGGTCTTCAAAAATAAATTGAATGAAAATGGAGAAGTAATTAGAAACAAGGCCAGACTTGTTTGTAAAGGGTATGTGCAGCAAGAAGGAATAGATTTTGAAGAAACCTTTGCTCCTGTTGCAAGACTTGAGGCCATCCGAATGTTCCTTGCTCTCTCAAGCTTTCAAAACTTCAAAGTATTTCAAATGGACGTGAAATCAGCCTTCCTGAATGGAGACTTGGAAGAAGAAGTATACATTGAGCAGCCAGATGGGTTCATTCTTGGAAATGATCCAAATCTTGTATGCAGATTAAAAAAGGCTCTCTATGGTCTCAAACAAGCTCCAAGGGCTTGGTACTATCGTTTGCACAAATATCTTCATCAACAAGGTTTTTCAAAAGGATCAGCAGATAGCAATATTTATATAAAAGTTGAAAATGACAAATTGCTAATACTTGTTGTGTATGTAGATGACACTATCTTTGGCAGCAATGAAGAAGCTATGAGTCAAAGCTTTGCCTTGGTGATGCAGAAAGAATTCGAAATGTCATTGCTGGGAGAACTGACATATTTTCTTGGTTTGCAAATCCAACAAAAAGAAGGAGGGATCTTTTTGTCTCAAACCAAGTATCTCAAACAGATTTTGAAGAAATATGGCATGGAAGATGCAAAACCAGTATGTACACCCATGGTCACAGGATGTAGCCTCAGTGCAAACGATGAATCTGCAGCAGTGCATCAACCAACCTACAGATCTATGATTGGAAGTTTACTTTATCTGACAGGTACCCGACCGGACATCATGCATGCAGTTGGAATAGCTGGAAGATTTCAGACAAATCCGAAGGAGACTCATCTTCAGGCAGTGAAGAGAATTTTCAAATATCTTCAAGGGACTCAAAATTATGGCTTATGGTATCCTAGAGATACAGATCTCACTCTTCATGCTTATACAGATGCAGATTGGGCAGGAAGTGTGGATGACAGGAAGAGCACAAGTGGTGGTGCGTTCTTTATGGGCTCCATATTGGTATCTTGGTTCAGCAAGAAACAGAGTTCGATTGCCTTGTCTACAGCTGAAGCAGAATATGTTGCTGCTACATCTTGCTGCACTCAACTCCTTTGGATGATGTAGACCTTGCAGGATTTTCAAATCACTTGTACTCCACCTATTCCCATCTTATGTGATAACACAAGTGCAATCAGCATCTCAAAGAACCCAGTCATGCATTCAAAAACCAAGCACATACCAATCAAGTATCATTTTCTCCGAGAACAAGTGCTTGAAAAGAAGGTCAAGTTGGAGTATGTTCCTTCTAAGGAATAAGTTGCTGATATACTTACCAAACCATTGCCCAGGGAGACTTTTGAATACCTCAGGCAAAAGCTGGGGGTTGTTGATGCATCATCTTATTGTTGAAACTCTTCTGATTGATGGTTGTATGCATGGTTCATCTGGGGTATATGTGTACATGTGCTGGGTTGCGGATTGGTTGAAGATTGAATGGCACAGGTTCAGAGGGAGCATATAATGCATTATTGGCATTATGGAGGATGTACATAGCTGCAATATGTCTCTATCTCTTTCATGGTCATTTATGGTGTTGTGGTGGATTATGGTTCTTCTTTGCAGATCTGGTTCATATTCAGGGGGAGCATAACCCTTTGCCCTTGATGTCAAAGGGGGAGAATGAAGCTGAAGATTTTGAGGTTGCCATCAAGTCCAAAGGGGGAGATTGTTGGCATTATGATTCTGGTATGGCTCTATGCTACAGATGTTGTACTTGATGGAAACACCCTCAAGTGGCAATGCTCTGATCAGGATCTCAAAATCTTGAAATTTAAGAAGTACGCAGGAGAATAGTTTAGAAGATGCGTACACGCAGGTACACTGTGAAGGATCTGTGGCCACACACGTAGGTCACCCGTTCAGAGGGTGCGTACCCCCAGTTTCACTTACTTCAAGGCAGAGAAGCGCGTTCACGTGGGGTTTCCTATGTTTGGCCCGTGGCATTTAGCCCGCCGCTCTTGATTCTATGGTTTTGGCCCGTGGTATTGTTTTATATTATTATTATTATTGAGCCCCATGTTTTTGGGCCCCTTGTATTGGTTATCTATGGTATTGATCCATGATTTTAGGAGGAGCTTGCCTATATAAAGCAAAGGAGATCACTTGGCTATGTATCTTTTTGAAAATTTGAATATCTTAAGATCTGAAATATTGGGTTGTTGTTTTAAAAGCTTGATCTATATGAAAGTGAAGTTGAAAGCGAATCTGTGAAGGGTGATCTCTCAAGCACATGATCAGATCTAGGCATCTAACTAACTGTGGCGCACTGGTGAACTGTCAATTCGGCCCTAATCAGAAGTACGCAGGTGATTAACGGTGCAAGTGCGTGGGTACGTAGAGGAGAAACAGAAGAGCTGCGTGGGTACGCAGAGCAGAAGAAGGGGCACTGCATGTGTACGCAGAGCAGAAGAAGGAGAACTGCGTGGTTACGCAGCGCGACATAGGTTCAGGTGCGTACGCACAGTAAAAGTACGCGGCGCGATAGTGTTTATAAGTGCGTGGCTACAGTAATAGTACGAGGCGCGATAGTGTCTTTGGGTGCGTACCTACTGTAACAGTATGTAGTGCGATTGAAGAAGCAGTGCGTGGGCACACGGTGCAGCAGAAGGCTCTCTGCGGGTATACGCAGGGAAGCAAAAGGTGAAGTGCGTACCGACGTAGGCCAGAGAAAGAAAAACTGCGTATCTGTCTTAAGATCTTCTGTTGACTGAATATTTCTGTTGATAAGGTGTTCTGGGTTTAGTTCTGTTATTGTTGATCTGGTTACTGCAGTTGACTATGTAATTTACATGTACTTGATGATCATTTGATGTTTATGGATCCAGTTTGAAAATTTATGAAAAGTGGTCCTTGTAAGAAAAGAAGTAGGGGGTTGTAGCTCCCTTCCAGGAGAGACTGGAAAACGAGAGAGAGTTGTAGCTCTCTGCAGGTTGCAGCCTGTGTACTGGTAAAGGACTGCACCAGTACAAAATCATTGTAAAAGGAGTTTCTAATTTGAAACAAGATAGAGACATATTGCAGCAGGTGGTTTTCACCCACATTGGGTTTCCACCTTATATCTAGTGTTCTTTGGTGTGACTATCTATTTTTCTTGTTCATGCTATTATTTTATGATACTGATATGCAAAAATAATTCAAAGTGTAAATAAGGAAGATTTGTTAAAAGAACTTGATAATACTGATTCACCCCCCCTCTCAGTATTATTTCCAACAAATATATATAGAGCCATCGGTATATGCCAAAGAGGAGGTGCACACAGAGCCATCGGAGGAGCTACAGGAGCAAGAGGAGCCATCGGAGGAGCTATCGGAGCCATACTTATAGACCATACATATATGCCAAAGAAGAGGAGCAATGGAGCAGACAGAGTTAGCGGAGCTACAGGAGCAAACAGAGCAAATGGAACAGAGCATATATATATGCCATATCGAAAGCATATATACTTGTATCATTTCGGGTCCGCGAAGGACTTGTATCATTTCGGAGGTAACGATCAGCAAAATCACCGAAGGACCTGGAGCCGAAACTCTTATCAAGAAAAATAGAAAGCATATCGTGTCCGCGGAGGACTTGTATCATTTCGGAGGTAGCGATCAGCGAAATCGCCGAAGAACCCAGAGCCAAAATTAAGTTAGGAAGGATTATAAGGAGGTGTCGGGTCCGCGTTCCTTGTCGGAGAACGGAGCAACAGTGCAGTGGACGCGATATGCGACTTAGCGCTGACCGTCCGATTTGAAGGAATAATGGACGACGGAGATCTAATCGGCAATCGACATATCGGAGCGATCGCGTCGGAAGGATCGGGGGAAGTGATATGTGACATCGCCGATAATTGGAGCCGAAATATTATAAAATAGAGCCTAAAGGTGCGTCGGGTCCGCAGACCCTTTGTATTACAAAACTGTCGATGCAAACCTGCCGAAAAGCCAGACCCGGAATCATTAAGAAGCAGAGTATAGAGGGCCATCGGGTCCGCAAAACTATCGCATTGCAAGAGGCCGCGATAACCCCGACATCCCGGACCCGAAGTCATTTTAGGAAGGGATGTAATCGGCATATCGGGTCTACAAGGGCGTCGGAGGTCGGAGTTAAGGGATTAATTGGGATCGCCAAAATCCGGACCCGCCGATAATTATAAAGGCGAGCGGATAAGATTTGAAATCTGTGAATGTTCATATTGAGCAGAATTACAAGGGTTCCCATTTATTAAAATATATGTGACCGTGGGGTTTTATAGTGTTGCCCATATATTTGTATATGTGCATTTCCATGGGGCTTTAAAGCTTAGCCCAATAGTTAACATGCGGTTGGGTGGTGGCTTCCGATGGGTGATTAAAAGCGCCGATAAAAAGGTGGCTCTGATTCTAAGTAAGTCCAAGGTTTATAGAAGGCACATAGCCTAAGGAAAGCTTTCGATAGACATAAAAGCGGTGATAAAAGGGTGGCTCCGATTCTTAAGTGTGGAGGCGAAAATACTGTAAGGAACAGTCCCGATAGCTTGAGAAACCAAATCATGGCGATTATGATTATGATAAGGACGTGGCTGTCCGTTAAAAAATTCCATCCCTGTGTATAGCCACAATCATTGGCAAAGAAACGTTGTTACAATTTTTTGAACTTGTGTTCTCTACGGATGACTCGATCCTTGCTCATTGATTCAACGTGTCTTATGAAAATGAATGGACAGAGGAAGCTACAGCAACAAACAAGCCAACAAGTGAGGAAGCTGAAGCAGGCGAGAAGGAAGCCGAAGAGCCAGCAAGAAAGAGGAAACGAATGGACAAAGACAGGTATGCATAAAACAGTAAACAGAGGACTGCATGTGTAGTGATGGTTGTTGCAAACAAACTAGAATATGAGGTAGTAGAAGCAGCAGAGGTGGCGGAGCATTGTTTGAATTTGCTAGTGAACACTGCTGCAGCTGTTGAACACTGTTGGAGCTGCTGTGGGGGTGAAGAACCAGAGTGTGAGGTAGTAAAAGTAGCAGAGGCTGTAGAGGCTACAGAAGCAGCGGAGGTTATAGAGGCTGTAGCAGCAAAAAAGGCTATTGGAGACTATGTGTGGGCAGTGTGGAGAGCTGTGAAGACTCATCCATAAGAAGACATGGTTGTCATTGATACTGTAGTTTGGAGACTACAGTGAAGCTGTAAATAGACAGAACTCAGCAGAGAAGAGTTCTGAGAGCAGAAGGATTGGAGTCCTTAGGGTTGGAGCCTTAAAAGTGAGAAGGATGGGGGTCCTTGAGGCTGGTGCCTCATAAGTGAGATTGGATTGGAGTCCTTGGGGTTAGTGCCTCAAAAGCAGGAAGGATTGAAGTCCTTGGGAGTTGGTGCTCTGGAGGTTGGAGCCTCACCAAAGTCCAAGTTGGAGCTTGGCAACCGATTGTGACCACCTATATATTTTATTTATTTTACTGCATAGTTATATTAATAAAAGCAATTATTCTTGCTGTTCATATTGTGTTCTGAATATATATGTTTTAACTAGTAAAACAATAGTGGGAAAAAGAAATACTGATTCACCCCCCCCTCAGTATTTCCAACAATTGGTATCAGAGCCAAGTTCCTTCATTCAAAGCTTAACAGCTTGAAGGTTGACTCTCAGAACACAAATGGCGAGATCAAGGAAGAAAGTCTCCAATCCTCCTAAGGATGTGTCTCCCTCTACTACTAAAATAGAAGACAATGAATTTGAGGAGGCTCCAAGGCTCAATGGGAACTTTAGTATATGGGAAGTAAGAATGAGGAAATTCTTACAGACTCAAGGCTTTGAAATCTAGAAATCTGTGATTGATGATAGCAATATGGATGAAAAATCCAAGGAGTACAATGCAAAAGCAGTAAAGGCAATCTTGAATGGGCTACCTGATTCTATAAAGAACAATCTAGGAAAATGTTCATTAGCAAAGGGTATATGGGACAAACTTCATGACCTTCACTCAAAAGGAGCATTGACCATGAACATCAATCAATAAGATAATGGAAATCTAGAAGGAAATCCAGAACCCATCATAGAAGCTAAAAATAAGAATGATGACATCAAGACTGTAGCAGACCAAAAATATGAAGAGAGTGAAAAAGACTTCGTAGAAGAACTCCTTGCTCGACTTATGACTGTTATGGAAGAGAATAATAATTTGAAAAAAGAAAATGAGGCACTTAAGAAGATAGCTCCAGTTGGTGACCAAGATCAAACAAGGAAGAAAGTTGATCTCATCAAGCTTCAAGTACAAGAAAGGGATGAAGAGCTTTCCAAGCTTAAGAAGGAATATCATAAATCAAAGAAACAGGAAGATATCTTGTCAAGTCAACTTGAACAAAGGCACAAGAGTGTGAAAAAACTTGAAGAAGAGATTGGTCAGTACAAGGTAGAGGTCTCCTCCCTTAAGTCTCAATTACAAGAAGCCAGGAAACAGGCACAAGGAGTTGAGAAGAGAATGGAGAGCAGTTAAGCAAAGAATGAAGAAATCTTCAAAATGAAGTCAGATATCATCTCCCTTAAAATAGTAGCAGCTGAAGCTACTCGTAGCAAGGAAGAAACTGAGGAACAACTTGCAAAGAAGAATAATGAGTGTGAAAGATTGGAAGAAGAGATTGTCCTCCTCAGGAAAAAGGTTGAAGGGATGAACAAAATCATGAAGAGCTCTCAGGCCTTGGATGACATGCTCAGCTATCACAGATGTCCATCTGATAAATCAGGTCTCGGATATGTAGGTGAATCCTCAAACAAGAATGAAAATGCTTCAAACAAAAGAGATGTGAAGAAGCTAGAAAGAAATAGTGATGCTCCCATTTCCAGTAAAGGCAAGGAGAAAAATCAGGGCTACAATAGAACAAATCCTGCTCCAAGAAGAAATCCTACTCCAAGAAGAAAACCCGCTCCAAGAAGAAATATAGATGATGACAAAGATGCGAGAGGCAATGGTTATCATCAAAGGATCTCAAGGCAGCAAGGCTTCAGAAGTACACCAAAGAAACCTCCATCTCCCAGGTATCAAAGTTCATTTTTTGGTCATTGTTATTCTTGTTCAAACTTTGGTCATATGGAAAAAGACTGTAAAGTATATCATAAAGATAGATGTTGTGGTCCCCAACCATCTCATAGAGATAGATGTTATAGCCTCCGACAACCTCCAAGAAACAATTTTGCAAGAGGAAACCATGAATTCTTATTCATGTACAATGTAGAATGCCTCAAGTGTCATAACATTGGTCATATGGCACGAGATTGTAACTTAACAGGGGCTCTTACACAAGCTAGAACCATGCAAAAGAAGAAAGTTACACAAGTATGGAGAAGGAAGGAAATACAATCCGAAAGTCCCTTGAGTTCTTCAGCCAACAGCATGTATCATTGGCCTAAATTCTGACAATCTAAGCATTTTATAAGAAGACTCTGCCAAGAGGAGATGATGCATACAGTTAGGGGGAGCCTATCATGTTTCAGAAGCACTCCATTGAAGCATATGATCCTGTAACCATTCTTTGGACTGTTGTTAAAGAAATAGGGAAAACATACATGGTGCTATTATCACAGAGGTTTATGTCTTAACTCAGGAATTTAATGTGAGAACAGATAAATTCTGGACACTAATAGAGGTAGTCTTCAAACAAATAGATACATCTGGAATGGAGGTTGAAGTAAGAGCAGCTAGCAGCATATAACAAATTGAAGCATTGTAAAAGGATGCAGATCAGCAATTGGATTTAAAAGGCAGTCACAGATTGGATATTTGAATCTGCAGAGATATGTACAAGAACGCAAGGAAAAGATGGCTCACAGGAAGGAGAATGTTGTGCAATCAAGCATAATTGAAGCTGATACAGATCACTTAAGGAATATAGCAACAACAAGGCACAACCCCTCACATTTTTTTTTGTCCAAATGCAATGATGATTGAATACTAGATGGCAGTAACTTAAGGGGAAGCACAAAGATACAAATAAACTTAGATCTGAAGAAAGACAATCTCAGGAGTAGTTTCTATCTTGATTCTAACTCTGAAGGTCTCTCAATTCTACCTATGGAGACATCAATATGGATTGAGCATGAAAGCCTGGACTTGGACACCTGTGTATGGCCATTTGCAATCTGAATGAAAGCATTAAAGTAGAGCATCCTAAAGCATTGTTGAAGCCATGATAAAGCAGTTCTGAGACATGAATATGATAAAGCATCAATCCTTCTATCTTGAAGAAGAAGAGCACTATGACAGGGGGAGTCACAGACTCGTGAAGATCTACCATTCATGAAGAACAGAAGCAGTTTTATAGGGGGAGTCCCAGAGCACTCCTTTGCCATTGATGTCAAAGGGGGAGAGAAGAAGAATATTGCCATCAATAACAAAGGAGGAGATTGTTGAACTAGGTTGTCATTGATGTCAATATGGCAATATTCTGGATACTAGAGGATGACATGAAGCCAAGGGGATACATAGCAGATTCATGAAGAGACAGGAGCAAAGGCCATCAGGATAGCCTAGCCATATATATATATATATATATATATCTTATATATATATCTATATATCTTATATATATGCGGAAACAGACATATATGCAAGGAGGTGGTCTTTGAAAGACACTACCAAGCCAAGAGGAGTAGATGGAGACAAGAGGAGCAGACAGAGCCACCAAGCCATCGAAGAGCCATGTCAAAGAAAGAGGAATGCTCCCTGTAAAACAGGCATATCGGAGCAAATGGAGCAAATGGATTGAGAGGAGTAGATGGAGCAAGAGGAGCCAAGAGGAGCAATATATATAGAGCCATCGATATATGCCAAAGAGGAGGTGCACACTGGTTGAAGGGAAAGTACCCCTAGGGTCCTTTGGGCTAAGACTCTACCAGACTGAAAATTGCTTATTCAAAGAAACACACACACAGCCATTATCTTTACTTTAAGCAAATTCTAATGTTAAGGGTACATACCTAAGGTCCTACGTTCGAGAAGGCCTTTAGGGTCCAAACCCTTCTTGGAGTTCCCTTCTTCTTCTTTGACCTGTAAAACAAACAAATCAAAGAACACAACAGTACATGGACCAATACTTATACATAAACCATCTTCATGCTATAAAGTTAGTTATAAAAATCTTTAAGTAACTACTTGCATAAGAATTCAAGACAAGAATCTCATAAGCATAAAGAAAGATTGTTTTGGGAACCAAGACGTGTTTCTTTTATATAAAGGCAAATAAAGTACATATAACGGAAAGATATCACCTGAAACACCTTCAGCAGGCTCCAAGCAAAGCTTCCTCCTGGATTCGTTCCAGCCTCAAGCCTCCAACAAGAGCTCCTTCCAAGTCTTACTCAATGATGACATAAAGGATGAATGATCACCAATACACATGGAAACAAGGGTTTCCTATGCAAAATGGGGGAAGTGCAGAAAGCACCAAGGACTTCAGACCTGGTCTAAGGGGAAAATCTCAGCATAATAATCTTGCTCTCTTTTCTCTCTCCCTTAGGCCTTCCCTTTGATGTCTTTTTATACCATCTCCAAAGTAGTTTTTTAGTTAGGAGTTGGTTGGGAACAGTTGGGCCACGGGCACTAATAGGTGATCAGCAGGTAAAACTCGCGATCTCCACCTGAAAATAAGGAATTATTTATTTTTTTAAGTGTTTTAATACATACACGCGGGTTGGGTATACACAGACCCGCATGTACACGCGTTTAACTCAGGGCAATGTCGCGTATAGGGAATAAAACACTGTTTTTTAAATTTTAGGACCAGGTCTGGAAGGAGGGGTTGCCCTAGGCCATGAGTGCAGCATCACAAACCATAAGAGTGAGATTTGGAGCTATAACAGATGCCCCCTAATGTATGAGGTCAGAAGGGGAACATGATGGCCGAAATATATTATGTAAGTACATGGAAAGGAACTCTGCCGAAAAACCGAGGAGGACTTCACCAGAATTCAGCCTGCCAAGCCACCAAAAGGAGATCAGAAAGAAACACTGTCTGAGGCGGGCATACCCATGCTCAGAAAAAGTAAAGCATGTCCGCATATCAAGTACAAGCGGATCCACTAAGTATACAAGTATAAATGACTGGAAGATACATAATGGATCATCTGATCATAAGGAGCAAGTACATGTCTGAATATCACATATAAAACTGTCAATGATGTTGTAAGATGCAACGGATCACTGAAATCAAAGACTGATCTCAAAAGGTACCAACTAAACATGATGGAATAGGATGGTACTACACTGCAAACTCAGGTGCCAGCATATAGAATTTCGCCATGACTGACTGCAACATATAAGATGGAATGGTATCAACTAGCAGTAACAGGAGCAACTGTCAAGTGAACCAATGAATGTTGATACAACCTGAGGTCTTCACCGACTGCCGTGGTACATTTCTACACCATGGGAATAAATGATCTGAAGTCGACCATGTGAGAAATCGTTTGATTACTGGTCATTGATGTATACTGTTAGCAAACGCGAGACTACTCACCGATAATGATAATGAGCGTCAAGGTACCCAGTACAATCTAACAAGTGTGAATAGATGAGCTGAAGTCGAACACCTATAAGAATCTATCGATCAGGAGACAATGATGGTTTCCCACTGTCAATAGCGAGGAATCTGCCACTAATGACTACAAACCCCAACGTACTGCCAAATGGACTCTAGATCTTTGCCCCAGAGCAATGAGTCGGAGTCGATAGGGAAAGATCCGCTAGAAGGAAGGCATTAAGGCATCCTCCATCAATCTAGTGCGAGTGTAACCCGTAGGCCAATAATGTGGAAGGAATCGGACGAAAAGATGTAGTAACCCAATCGAAGTACATTTCCGGCGTACACAAGATGTGGCTAGCGCACGACAGAAACCCTCTGAACCAACCAATAATGAAAGCTGACATAGAGGCAAGGTATCCACCAATAGGGTCAAATGGAAACCAAGGTACTGCACGAATCCCAATGTGTGATAATGTATGCTGATGTCGAACACAAGGGAAACCACTCAGTCAAAGACCCATGATACTGATCGATGCTGAGCAGAAGGTGACCTATCAATAATGAAAATAGGGCCAGGGTGCGGCTCTAGGCCTATCCTCAGAGCAAGGTGTCGTCATCGATAAGGACAAGACCCGCCAGCAAGAAGTCAGTGGGGACCTTCTCAAACCGGCACGAGTAAAGGACCAATATAACTGATGTGATGATAGACATGACACTGACAACCAGGGATGGCCGACTGAAAAATGAGTCAAGAGACACCGCAAAAAGGCCGACTCAGGCTAACTTCCCTTGAACAAAAGCACGACTCAATGTGACTATGTGGCAGCATATGATGAATCTGTATAAGTTCGTCATGCAGGAGGCACGAACGAACACTCCATATGATTGGAAGAGATAACCAATCGGGGGAGAACTGACTCGATAACAAGGTTATGGCATACCTAAGTCAAACTAAATCCCACCCATGCGGAGGAGACTTTGTTTTGAGTGCTTTGTTCAAGGGCGACACAACTGACTCTAGCTGCCAACAATAAATGGAAATAATGTCCCTATTCCCGCTCTTTTTTGGAATATTTAATTTTTTTGTCTTTTTCTGATAAGCCGGAAAAAGAATAAAAGAATGCTATGGTACAGTGGAAAGAACGAGTGTCGGTGAAACAAATGATCTAGTTCCTGGGAAAGGAACGTTCCTATGCTCAATGTAGGGAGGTGAAAACTGGTCAGTGACACTCAGAGGTATGTTCCTTCCACGGATGTGGGTATGTCAAGCTGCAGAAGTCAAAGGTATGCAAGGTTGATTTTGCAGACGTCATGGTCAAAAGTTGGCTTAAACACGAGTCCAAGTGAAGCCGGCTCTAGGCCAAAAGGTGCAAATGGTCAACATGCAATGCAGAAGTACAACTCAACACACATAGGAGCCTCTAAGGTATAAGGCCGGAACGAAGCGAAGAAGCAAAGAGGAATGAGTCTTCAACGCATAAGTCATGGCGGGACTAAAGAGGACTCCCAAGCCTAAGGACAAAAAATCTGCATGAGTGCCAAGTGACAAAAAGGTACTAACTAGGGCACCCATGATAAGGTAGGCTCTACCACACAAGTCATGATACTTCTAAGCAATGAGAAGGTTCCGCACCATAACTTGGTGGGGTCGATCCTAAGGCAAAATGGGAAAGGAAACTGATAAATGCACAATGCAGGTGGAAAAACCTAACCTATATGCCAGTTTCGAGAACCAATACCTGTCAGAACGGACCAACCATAAACTTCCAAAGGAGAAATCTTCCAAGTTCTGTAAACATAAATAGGAACACTAGACACGAAGTTAATACATCCCACATATAAACTTCATATAAGATCTTGTGTTATAGAATACAAAACTTGAAAATGTGTACCTCATATATACAATATGGTACAGGGAACCACGCAGCCTTGTAGCTTACGCATAATAGTTCTGTGGAACAAACCCCTTGCAGGGCTCAGACCAAGGACTCCTTTGGTAGTCATAACTCATGGCTTCAAAGAGTTCCTCCTGTGAAGTCAAAACAAGTTCTAAGAAATCATGAGAACTACAAGGATCTAAAGAGGGAATTAAAGGGTCCCATGTCCCTATAGGATGAATCTCTTGGTCAACTGTCGAGACCAAGTCCCAAGAAGGAGAATAATAAGTCAAAGGATCCTTCTCAGAAGCGATTAAACATTGAGGACTCAATGCCACATAATTGACCCGTGGCTGGGTAGAGTCTACTTGAACACTTGGAACAAACCAAGGGGTATTCTGTAGTAAAGTCGAATTAGGGTGGTGATTATCAGATGCAAGCTGATCAATAGTGACAATATTCCCGTTATGAGGACAGCACATTACTCGAAAGAGTGAAGACACCACAACATTCATAGCATAGACATAATCACGCCCAAGTAGCATATTAAAGTCTAAAGGGCTATCAACCACCATCATATCGATTAAGACAGTCTTCCCACCTAAAGTGATAGGCACTTGAGGAAGAACCCCCATAGATTTACCAGGCCTTCTATCATAGGCTAACAACTGACTCTGAGCTGTCAACAACTTTGGGGAACCCAAAGCTTTCCAAGTCAAAGAGGATATAATACTTGTAGAGGATCCTTCATCCACCATACATCGATAGACATTTGTGGAATTAACCCTGACCTTTATTTGGAAAGGTGCAGCGGAAGGAAGACGAGACTCAACAAGACTATCCCAATCAAAGGAAACACTCTTAGAACTTGGAGGGGGAACATTTGAAGAAACCGGAATGCCCCCTATACTAGAAGACTCTGTACTAGAGATCAAACAGACTCTTTTGTTAGGCACTTCATCCCCCAAAAGAGGAGTGTAATCGGCCAGCGATTGCACTAGCTCTACCACATTATCAACCAATGGTTGATGGGATTGATGAGAAACCATATCAGATCTAGGAGCAGAAGTACTTTCAGACTCGGACCATATCCTTTGAACCTCTGGAATACCAGGGCATAAATGAGTAAGATGGTCTCCCTTGCATATCTTACAAGGGAACTTAGGTTTAAAACTTCTACGTCCAGGTTTCTTATCAACCTCCATTCCGCCAACATGACTAGCAGTGGTTTGCGGAGAGTCCTGAACATGACTTGCAGAGGTCAGTGACTCTTTGCTAGTATGACTCGCAGTGACTAGACTCATGCCCCCAGCATGACTTGCAGCGGCTGAAGACTCATCTCCAACATGACTTGCAGAGGTTGAAGATGAAATGTTAGTGTGACTTGCAGTGGCTAGACTTGTGCCCCCAGCATGACTTGTAGCGGCTGAAGACTCATCTCCAACATGACTAGCAGAGGTTGAGGATGAAGTGCTAGTGTGACTTGCAGTGACTAGACTTGTGCCCCCAGCATGACTAGCAGTGGCTGAAGGCTCATCTCCAACATGACTTGCAGAGGTTGAAGATGAAGTGCTAGAATTATTCTTCTTCTTTGACTTCCTTTTTCTCCTCTTTTTAGATTTCTTGTGACAAGAAGGAGGAGAAGAAGGAACCCCAGATTTCTCTTTGAGAGAAGATGAACAATGAGCACCCATGTGATGCCCTTGAAATAAAGCATTCAACTGAGAAGCTTCAAGAGCATTCGGAATATTCGGAGTGGACCACAGCCAAACGGGTAGTCCAACATTCAACCCAGGAATATTCAAAGTGGCCATCAAGGGAGTACCAACGTTTCCAAAGAAAGGAAAAGCACAAGGATCCCCTTTGGGGAGGGTACCTTGGTTGGTTTCCACAGGAATATTTGCCATATCTAACTGATCCAAAGACCCTTCCCTTACGGGAATGCAGAAATAACTCTTCAAGGAATATAGATAAGCAATCAAAACCTTTGCCCTTGAGGAGGCAACTCTACAACTTCTGAAAGAACGACCAAAAGCCTTTCAAGATGGGTAGAGTGGTAAGCCGGTCACTCAGAACACAAAGTCCAAAGGTGACTAGACAAAAATACCTAAATCCAACTATATACAAGGAACAAAGAGCACACACTATAAAGTCCCTAAAGATATCAGCCAGTCAAACAACTTCCAAGTATTTCCGTTCCGGGTGATGAGGACCAGACACCAAAATACAAGAAAGTGGAGACAAGGGCCTTCCAAAGATAGTCTGGGATAATGACGGCCCAGCCCTATCAGCGAAGGTAACAGAGGAAGTTACGCTGACCTCATAACAACAGCCTGCGCCGGTGCAAGCCCCCAAGCTTCGCAAGGGTGCCCTCCAGTAGTACTGTCGAGAGTGATACAACGTCAACCTCAAGTGCCATGGGATTCCCCTCCGCAGCCACCTGTGTAGATCCCTAGGAGAGGCAACTATGGGTACCAACTCGTCGCAGAAGCCAGGCGGAACAGTCGTGAGGTAAGTTCGGACAAGTAGGAGAGGGGGTATCTCTCTTCCCTGTCTTCACATACCCTCGTGCTTAACTCCCAGATCCGGAGCTTTCCTGGTCTTCCTAACGCTATTGGATTTACTCTCGTTAATCAGACTCTTATGTTTGACGTTTTATGTGGCCTTGGAGCGTTAACTCTCCACTCGCCTAATCCAAGGCCCTAAAATCCTAAACTTGTTGGTGTAACTGACTAAAACAAAAAGTTCTAGTGGATTTTAATTAGCGCTTGATTTTATTAGGCTGTTCTTTAAGTCACAAGGTAATGGAAGTGAAACTAGTGGTGTTTTTTGACGCAAAAGAAGTTAAACAAAACTTAACTACATGCACATGCACTTTTCGTTTTTCGATGAAAGGTAATCTCTACAGGGTTCAGAGGAACTTCAAATAAAACAAAGTTTTTTGCTTTCTTTTCAGACTCCACACTCACAAAAGCTAACAAAGCTATGTATGCATAAAAAAGGATGCAAATCTATCCTAATGCAACAACTATATGTGAATGCAAGATTTTAAGACTACTCTGCAAACAAAGAAGGAAAGTTGCTCACTTATCAAATTTGTCTTGCCACTAAAATGCTTAGATAGAATATGATGTGCTACCAATCATTTCGTCCAAACAATAAAAACAAGTTCTAAGATAAACACAAAGCACTTTCACTTCGCAAAAAAGGAAATCAAATGAAAAGCAAGTTTAAGAAAGCGAAACTCAAAACTTTCAAAAGATTTTCTTTCAAACAACAAGAAAAGAAGTCTTTTTCAAAGAATGCTCTCAAAAATACTGACATTAATGATTGAAGAATAGGCAACCAAACACTTTTGCGAATTGACACCTTTCAAATGATGAAAACCCAACCAAAATAAATGTGTTTGAAATCGCTCTTAACAATCAAAAGCAGCAATGAAAGTCCAAAAGATCAAAAGACAAGTCTCAAGAAAGTGATAACAAACAACTTTCCCGAAACGAAGGAGAAAATGGTCACAAAAAATGGTTTCGTTAAGCAAACAGAAGGGTCACCAAAACAAAATGAACACAAAGATTGAATCCAATCTTCCTACTCTGCCAAAACAGAGCAGTCAAGATTCTTAACCAGAAATCTTGTGTGTCAAAAAACAATGACGCTTGCAATCAACGAAAACAAGACTAATACTCCTTATAACTAGAGAGAGTTTAGAACAAGATGCCCCCTGTTAAACAGAGGACTGTTACTGGAAAATGACTGCTTGAAACTGACCCAAAGCACCAGACAAACATTCAGCAAAAAGAAAATTTATAAATCTTGAAAATTATGTAATATACGCGCCTACAGTGATGTGCAGAATGCGTGTACACGCTACTGTAACTGAGGAAACTCGCGTATACGCGGGTTTACTTAGTACAACTTGCGTATATACGCCTCTGTAATCCAGAAAAACAGCGTGTCTGAAGATTTTCAAGAAAAATAAAAAATACAGACTAACAAAACTGGAAAAGCTTAGAGTTCAAGAACAGATCAGACAGTCAGAGCCAACAAACAGAGGGGCTGAGCCTTGATTGGCTTGAAGACTACCCAAACTAGGAACAACAAGAGTGTTGTCCCCAGCGGAGTCGCCAATTCTGGTTGAAGGGAAAGTACCCCTAGGGTCCCTTGGGCTAAGACTCTACCAGACTGAAAATTGCTTATTCAAAGAAACACACACACAGCCATTATCTTTACTTTAAGCAAATTCTAATGTTAAGGGTACGTACCTAAGGTCCTACGTTCGAGAAGGCCTTTAGGGTCCAAACCCTTCTTGGAGTTCCCTTCTTCTTCTTTGACCCGTAAAACAAACAAATCAAAGAACACAACAGTACATGGACCAATACTTATACATAAACCATCTTCATGCTATAAAGTTAGTTATAAAAATCTTTAAGTAACTACTTGCATAAGAATTCAAGACAAGAATCTCATAAGCATAAAGAAAGATTGTTTCGGGAACCAAGACGTGTTTCTTTTATATAAAGGCAAATAAAGTACATATAACGGAAAGATATCACCTGAAACACCTTCAGCAGGCTCCAAGCAAAGCTTCCTCCCGGATTCGTTCCAGCCTCAAGCCTCCAACAAGAGCTCCTTCCAAGTCTTATTCAATGATGACATAAAGGATGAATGATCACCAATACACATGGAAACAAGGGTTTCCTATGCAAAATGGGGGAAGTGCAGAAAGCACCAAGGACTTTAGACCTGGTCTAAGGGGAAAATCTCAGCATAATAATCTTGCTCTCTTTTCTCTCTCCCTTAGGCCTTCCCTTTGATGTCTTTTTATACCATCTCCAAAGTAGTTTTTTAGTTAGGAGTTGGTTGGGAACAGTTGGGCCACAGGCACTAACAGGTGATCAGCAGGTAAAACCCACGATCTCCGCCCGAAAATAAGGAATTATTTATTTTTTTAAGTGTTTTAATACATACATGCGGGTTGGGTATACACAGACCCGCGTGTACACGCGTTTAACTCAGGGCAATGTTGCGTATAGGGAATAAAACACTGTTTTTTAAATTTTAGGACCAGGTCTGGAAGGAGGGGTTGCCCTAGGCCATGAGTGCAGCATCACAAACCATAAGAGTGAGATTTGGAGCTATAACACACACAGAGCCATCGGAGGAGCTACAGGAGCAAGAGGAGCCATCGGAGGAGCTATTGGAGCCATACTTATAGACCATACATATATGCCAAAGAAGAGGAGCAATGGAGCAGACAAAGCTAGCGGAGCTACAGGAGCAAACAGAGCAAATGGAACAGAGCATATATATATGCCATATCGAAAGCATATATACTTGTATCATTTCGGGTCCGCGGAGGACTTGTATCATTTTGGAGGTAGCGATCAGCGAAATCGCCGAAGGACCGAGAGTCGAAACTCTTATCAAGCAAAATAGAAAGCATATCAGGTCCGCGGAGGACTTGTATCATTTTGGAGGTAGCGATCAGTGAAATCGCCGAAGAACCCGGAGCCGAAATTAAGTTAGGAAGGAGTATAAGGAGGTGTTGGGTCCGCGTTCCTTGTCGGAGAATGGAGCAACAGTGCAGTGGACGCGATATGCGACTTAGCGCTGACCGGCTGATCTGAAGGAATAATGGACGCTGGAGATCTAATCGGCAATCAGCATATCAGAGCGATCACGTCGGAAGGATCGGGGGAAGCAATATGTGATATCGCCGATAATTGGAGCCAAAATATTATAAAATAGAGCCTAAAGGTGCGTCAGGTCCGCAGAACCTTTGTATTACAAAACTGCCAATGCGAACCTACCGAAAAGCCGGACCCGAAATCATTAATAAGCAGAGTATAGAGGGCCATTGGGTCCGCAGAACTATCGCATCGCAAGAGGCCGCGATAACCCCGACATCCTGGACCCGAAGTCATTTTAGGAAGGGATGTAATCGGCATATCGGGTCTGCAAGGGCGTCGGAGGTCGGAGTTAAGGGATTAATTGGGATCGCCGAAATCTGGACCCGCCGATAATTATAAAGGCGGGTGGATAAGATTTGAAATCCGCGAATGTTCATATTGAGCAGAATTACATGGGTTCCCATGTATTAAAATATATGTGACCGCGGGGTTTTATAGTGTTGGCCATATATTTGTATATGTGCATTTCTGTGGGGCTTTAAAGCTTAGCTCGATAGTTAACACGCGATTGGGCGATGGCTTTCGATGGGTGATTAAAAGCATCGATAAAAAGGTGGCTCTGATTCTAAGTAAGTCCAAGATTTATAGAAGGCACATAGCCTAAGGAAAGCTTTCGATAGACATAAAAGCAGTGATAAAAGGGTGGCTCCGATTCTTAAGTGTGGAGGCGAAAATACTGTAAGGAACAGTCCCGATAGCTTGAGAAACCAAATCATGGCAATTATGATTATGATAAGGACGTGGCTGTCCGTTAAAAAATGCCATCCCTGTGTATGCCCACAATCATTGGCAAAGTAGTGCTATTACAAGCTTTTGAACTTGTGTTCTCTACGGATGACTCGATCCTTGCTCATTGATTCAATGTGTCTTGTGAAAATGAATGGACAGAGGAAGCTACAGCGACAAACAAGCCAACAAGTGAGGAAGTTGAAGTAGGCGAGAAGGAATTCGAAGAGCCAGCAAGAAAGAGGAAACGAATGGACAAAGATAGGTATGCATAAAACAGTAAACAGAGGACTGCATGTGTAGTGATGGTTGTTGCAAACAAACCAGAATATGAGGTAGCAGAAGCAGCAGAGGTGGCGGAGCATTGTTTGAATTTGCTAGTGAACACTGCTGCGGCTGTTGAACACTGTTGGAGCTTCTATGGGGGTGAAGAACCAGAGTGTGAGGTAGTAAAAGTAGCAGAGGCTGTAGAGGCTACAGAAGCAGCAGAGGTTATAGAGGCAGCAGCAGCAGAAAAGGCTATTGGAGACTATGTGTGGGCAGTGTGCAGAGTTGTGAAGACTCGTCCATAAGAAGACATGGTTGTCATTGATACTGTAGTTTGGAGACTACAGTGAAGCTGTAAATAGACAGAACTCAGCAGAGAAGAGTTCTGAGAGCAGAAGGATTGGAGTCCTTGGGGTTGGAGCCTTAAAAGTGAGAAGGATGGGAGTCCTTGAGGCTGGTGCCTCAGAAGTGAGATTGGATTGGAGTCCTTGGGGTTAGTGCCTCAAAAGCAGGAAGGATTGAAGTCCTTGGGAGTTGGTGCTCTTAAGTCCAAGATTGGTGTCTTGGGAAAATAGAGTTGGTGCTCTGGAGGTTGGAGCCTCACCAAAGTCCAAGTTGGAGCTTGGCAACCGATTGTGACCATCTATATATTGTATTTATTTTACTGCACAGTTATATTAATAAAAGCATTTATTCTCACTGTTCATATTGTGTTCTGGATATATATGTTTTAACTGGTAAAACAATAGTGGGAAAAAGAAATACTGATTCACCCCCCCTCTCAGTATTTCCAATAGTTCCTGAAGGAATATTAGAAGATATCATAGTCTCTTTGGATTCATGGGAGTATCCTGTTGACTTCCTTATCCTGCAACCAAAAACAAATTTGGGACGACATCCTCTAATCTTAGGCAGACCATGGTTAGCTACCACTGATACCTTCATAGGATGCAGATCAGGAAGCATGATTATTTCACATGGAGATGAAAGGAAACACATTGCTCTTTATTCACCTGCACAATCAACTTCTTTAGAATCAGTGCTTGAAACTCAAGAAAAACAACAGACTAAATCAGTTTTAAGTATAAATCAATTCTTTGATTTTAGAGAAGAAGAAGAGAATGAAGACTTAATGGATCTTTTCATTTCAGGACCAAGTATTTCAGAGCAGCTTAGAGAAGTCCAATATGAAGCTGCAAGTAACCTTTTGAATCAATGCTTTCAGGAAACTTGTACTATTCAAACTCTGTGGAAATCTTTTATAGACATATTTCCTGTAAACACAATATCCAATCCAACAATAAAAAAATTTGAGGTATATCCTGGAAAACATCTAAACATTGGAAACGAATTGCAATCAGCACAATAGCAAGAGGTAATTGCATTAATACAAAAATATTCAAAAGCTTTTGCCTGGGATTGTACTGACATGCAGGAAATCCATCCTAGCACATGTATCCACCAAATCTATACAGATGATCAACTTAAACCTGTAAGACAACCTCAAAGACGAATGAATCCCATGATGAAAGAAATAGTGAAAGAGGAACTGCAAAAAATGTTAAATGTTGGATTCATCTATCCTATTTCAGATAGTGAATGGGTTTCTCCACTGGTTATTGTACAAAAGAAAAATGGAAAGTGGAGGGTATGTGTAGACTATCGGGAACTAAACAAGGCTACACTTAAAGATCATTTTCCTCTACCATTCATTGATCAAGTGTTAGACTCATTAGTTGGAAAGAAATTTTTCTCCTTCTTGGATGGGTTTAGTGGACACAAGCAGATAAGAATAGCAACAGAAGACCAAGACAAGACAACATTCACTTGCCCATGGGGAACCTATGCATATAATGTTTTTCCATTTGGTTTATGCAATGCACCTGCAACTTTTCAATGAGCAGTGCTTGCCATATTTGCTGATCTAATTCATGAATGTGTAGAGGTTTATATGGATGACTTCACAGTTTATGGAAACACATATAATGATTGCCTAAATAACCTTGAGAAAGTTTTGAAATGATGCATTGAAACAAATTTGTCATTAAGCAATGAGAAATGTTATATGATGTTGACAGAAGGAATGGTTCTGGGACACCATATTTCTGCTTCAGGAATTAAGGTGGATCCAGCAAAAATCCAAGTCCTAGTAAACTTAATGCCTCCTACAACACAGAAAGAGGTAAGAAGCTTCTTAGGCTATGCAAGCTATTATAGACGATTCATTGAAAACTTCAGTAAAATAGCCCAACCTCTGTTCAAACTATTAACAAAAGATATTGAATTTCATTGGACAAATGATTGTCAAAATGCATTTCAAATTCTGAAAGAGAAATTATCAGTTGCACCCATTCTTCGTGGGTCAAACTGGTCTTTGCCATTTCATATATCAACTAATGCATCTGATACTGCGATAGGTGCCTCTCTTGGATAGAAAGAGAACTTGTTCAATTATGAAATATACTTTATAAGCAAGAATCTAACACCTGCAGAATTGAACTACACAGTCACAGAGAAAGAAATGTTAGCCGTTATACATGCAGTAAACAAATTCAAGCACTATATAACAGGATATCAAGTTTTCATTCATACAGATCATTCAGCACTCAAATACTTGATGAGTAAACCCATCACCAATGGAAGAATAACAAGATGGTTACTGTTATTGCAAGAATTTAATATCACAATACAAGACCAGCCAAGCAAGGAAAATCAAGTGGCTAACTTTCTGTCCCGCATACATTCACCCAACGATCCAAATCCGGTTGCAGATAACTTTCCAGATGAACACCTGTTTTCCATCACAGTAAAAACACCATGCTTTGCAAACATTGCAAACTATTTATCTTCTGGAAAGTTTCCAACTCAATTCACTAAAAAACAAAAACACAAAATTGTTAGAGAAAGCTCTAGGTATAGTTGGGTAAATGGTGATTTATTTTATACTGGTTCAGACTTGATAATTAGAAAATGTGTGCGAGAAGATGAAATATTAGACATTCTAAGGGCATGTCATGATGAACCATGTGGTGGCCATTTTACAGATAAACGAACAACATATAAGGTGGTGCAACTGGGCTATTACTGGCCATCCATCTTCAGAGACTCTAAGAAATATGTCAAGCAATGTGACAGCTGCCAGAGAACAGGGAGACCAATCACAACAGATGAGATGTCGCTGAAGCCATAGGTCCTCATAGAACCATTTGAGCAATGGGAACTTGACTTTGTTGGACCTATCAATCCACCATCAAATGGAAAGAGGTACATCTTAGTATGTACAGATTATGTAACCAAATGGGCAGAGGCTAAAGCAGTGAACAGAGCAACAGAAGATACAGTGGTCACCTTTCTTTTTGAAGAAATCTTTGTCAAATATGGAGTACCTAGACAAATTGTAACAGATCAAGGAACACAGTTTACATCAAAGCTAGTATGAGATCTAACAGAGAAATACAAGATCAAACACAGGAAATCTACACCATATCATCCTCAAGCAAATGGGCAGGTTGAATCAACAAATAAAGTCCTAGAAAATATCATGACAAAAACAGTACAGATGAACAGAAAAGATTGGTCTGAAAAATTAAAAGATGCACTATGGGCCTACAGAATCACATGGAAAACTACAACTGGTTTTATTCCATACCAGTTAGTATATGGGAAAGAGGCCTTATTGCCTATAGAGTTTCAGATACACACATACAGACTAGCAGCTGAACTAGGACTAGAATTGACAGAAGCACAACAGCAGCAGATCATGGAACTGAATCAATTAGATGAGCATCATCAACAAGCCATGGAACATACTACATTGGTGCAACAACAAAGAATGAAGTGGCACGACAGATATATCAAAACAAAGACATTTCACAAGGGAGACTGGGCATTGCTTTTTGACTCCAAATTCAAAGACTTCAAAGAAAAGTTCACAACACACTGGCTAGGCCCATATGAAATTGACGAAATCTTTGAAAATGGAGCAGTCAAGATCAGGACAATCGACCAGGACTCCACCTCATTTATAGTGAATGGACATAGGCTCAAAGTTTATAATAGGCCTATCAGTAAATAAGCATTTATGAAACAACTGATAGGAGATACAGAATTGGAACTCATGGCACACCAGGATCAGCCATCTTGCAGTCTTGTAGTTGAATAAAAAAAAACATATAAAAAAAAAATATATATATATATATATATATAAACATATAAAAAAAACAAATAATTTGTTTGCAAGTGAAAACCAAGCAACTGGCACTTAGCAAACACGAATTCAATGCAGGCACTCTCCACCAACAACTGACTTGAGGACGAGTCACATCTTAAAGAAAGGAGGGACATGCATCAGATCTTTAGCTGGAAAGCTGAAGTATAGAAGGAACTTGTATTGTCAACAGAGGGACTTGAAATAAGGAATCATTGCCAAGGGACCTGAAAGACCTGCCAATGTCAAAACAACATGTGCATATTTTAAGCAGTGCAGAGGAACCTGAAACAAAGAATCATTACAGAGGGACCTGACTAACAATTCAAGAACCAGAGCATGAAGAACAAGGAGCAGCAATAAAGTTTACTTTTTGACCCATTTACAACATCTAATCAATTGATTTCATCCCACTTGTACATCCATCATCCAGGGGAGTATATGTATAGTCATTTTGTGCTTGAAAATTCAAATTTTTCTTAGAAATTTTTAGTTTTTGTTAAGTTGAAATTAGTACCTGAGGATATTCATTATCATTCATATCCTATATTCCCTATACATATCCTATAACCCTTATACGTCATAATCCTATTCCCTTTCATTTCCATACATATTTCCTATTTTCATTAACCCTATTACCCCTAAGTATTTTTCTTTAAGAGCTTAAAAAGACCAAACTGGGACAACTTTCAACCTGCACATACAACTCAAGCATTAGTGATAGTGATAATTTTAAAATATGACCCAAGATGGTCATTTTAAAATTATAAAGATATGCTATACAATTCAAACAAAACTCATGCGCTGTATGGAAATCAAAGTTAATATATACCATATCAAATTATATATCATAGTCCAAATGATGTGAATGCGCTATAGTCATATATATAACCCAAAGCGCATATGATATAAGGTTAATACATACGGTATATGAAACAATGGCGCATAACATATGGTATATGATATAAGTGAAGGCATATAAAAAAGGCGCATATGATATAAAGAATGGTGGACGGCCGTGCGCAAACCATATGGCACGACTGTGCATATAAGCATTGCGGCGGGGTGTTGTTAAAATGTAATTGCATACACATCATTGCAATACAAGCAATGCTTGAATATCATTGCATGCACACGACGGTGGCAATAATGTTAAACGCAACAGCAATGAATAAAACGATATACCCAAAACGACAAACGGCCAGCACACAGGTACGGGTTCAACACGGTGGCATGGTAACCGGTTGTCATTGGGCAGTGCACTGTGCAAGGGTTATGCACATGCCATTCAAAATAAAATGATGATTTGGCCATCCTCATGACACAGTCGGGCGACTGGTCAAACAAGACGGCCATACCAACCACGCACTGTAACACCAATAAATAAGAAGTGCACAATACACCAATGAAATGGTCATGAACCGACTGAGTTCTTGCACTGTTTAAACCACATTCCTCATTGCCAAATAGCTCAGAGAGATGGCGTTTGGAGCTACAAACTAGTGAAAAGAAGGGTGAAGTGAGTATAGGTGAATTTAAGAAGGAAATCATCCCGGTTCTAACGTCCAGTGATCACCGATTTTCGGGATTCAATCAGGTAATGGAATAATTGTTTAAGCTCGGCACATAGTGGAGTAGAAGTTATGAATTATCTATTATTAATGGTTACGTTACTCTGCCCTTGCCACCAGTCAATTGAATGGTTAAACAGGGATTTGGAGTGCCGGATATTCCTCAAGCGCTCATTGATAACAGGTGTTTGCTTGCATGAACAGGGAACTAAAACAGTGCTGTTGCAGAAAGAAGAGTAAACAGAGGTTAAGGAAATCGGAGTTAAGTTGTTGAGAGGAGGAAGGTAAGCTTCTTTGCTTTCAAAATTTCATTTTGAAAACAAACAATAGTTGTATTTTTATTGTCAAGATGAAATTAGTAACAGCAGAGGAATTCATTCACTGGTTTTCAGAAACAATGTCAGTTAGAGTAGAGACAAAATTTCAGATAGAGAGTTGGGGGAAGGAAACTATAGAAAAACTTTACCAAGCGGGGATGATAAGCTTTTTACAAAAATTTGATGGACATTCTGAATAGATAACTAGCAACTTTATAAATAACTTCAGTCAAGACCAAACACGGGTAAGAGATGTCATTATTCCTGTAACCCAGGAATATCTTTCCCAAGCTTTAGATCTACCCATGATAGGTGAGAAGTATTACAAAGGCCTGCACTTCAAGGAGAAAGCTTGGACTTTCTTTCTTGAGAAGAACCGGAAAGGGACATTTGATAGAACAAAATGGATACCCAGGGATTGGTTCAATAAACCATGGGGTGAGTTGGTTTTGGTCATCCAGAAGTTTTTGACTTGTGATAGAGGATATAGCGTTGCCCACTTGTATCATGTCAGACTTATGTAGCATATTAAGGGAGAGGATAGGATTAACTTGCCTTATTTCCTATATAGGAGCCTCTTGAGAATGATTGAAACAATAAAACATGAACACAGGCCTAAAGCAGGATAGATTTACCACCAAGGATTGATCAAAATCCTAGTTGAGTATCAGGTGAGGTCACAGGGCATAGTGTGGAGAGAGTTCATGTCTAAAAATCATTTCATTGAACAAGTTAATGAAGTACAGGATAAAACAGAGCAGGAAAACAGAGGATTGATGAACTCACCCTTGTATCTCAGAACAAGAGCTAAACAATAGAATAACATGGCCATGCAGGAAAATGAAACATATGTCATGTCTATTCCTAGAAGATTTAGGAATAAAAGTCCCATTGACTTAGACAAGGAAGTAGAAACATATTCCCCAAGACAACAAGAAGAAAATTATATTGCGCAAGAAGTATTTGAGAAGGATTCTTCATATGATGATGCAGTAGCAGCATCACTAATGAAAACAACACAAGATTTTGAGAGAGAAATGAATTTGGGAAGAATCAGGGACTTAACTGACCAATTGGAAATTAGCAAAATCTTGGAGAAACAATTAAAAGAAGAAAACAAGGAAAATAAGAAAGATAATGCTAAATTGGTTAAGGCAAATGAAGAATTGGGGATACTGAAAAGGAAAAATGATCTACTTTCTAAGCAAGCATTTAAATGGCTAAAAGAAAAGAACATGTGGCAGGCAAAGTATGAAAAACAGAAGGTCAAAGCAGCTTTGTTCAGGGAAAGACATGACATAGGTTTGGATTGTTTGGTCAGGGCAGCACAATAGGAAGCATCTACAGGTACAACATCTACTACAGAGAGAAGAAGGTCAAAGAGGAGTAAGCAAGCATGGGGACATGCTTGATGATAAGCAAGGGAGAGATGTTGGGCCTTAGTTTTGGTCTTATTTTTTCTCAAAGAAACTTACCTATCCATCTATTTTCCATCCACTTTCCCTTCATTTATCCCATTTTGATGTATATTTGATATCCATTCAGGTATTTAATTTTAATTTCTCAATTTCTAAAGTTTTTATGAAAATTTGGTTTTTAGTGCAAAATTGGCAGATTCAGAAATTCCCGTAATATCTCTATGGTTGATATGGTTGCAGGACACTTGGACATGAATGGAATGCATGGATGGATAGCTTGGGAACTAGGACTAAGCCAGCTATGCTTAGTTCGAACAGAACAAGCTTTATTAGGCCCATTTGGTGCTAGTTAATCATGACTAGTCATTCAGAAATCCCATAGAAATAGGGCAGTTTTGAGATTCTATAGGATTGGTCATCTTTCTTGGGATGGGAGTAATGAATTCGACTTGGATAGGTGGATGAGAGTAGATGGGTTTGTTTGAGTGAATATAGATCAGTTTGTTTCATGAGACTTATTATTTAAAGCCAAAACTTTGATGGCTTATGTATTGACTTATTATATACTTTTATGTTGTGACATCTTTGGATTGAGGAGTTAATTTGAAGACTTGTTTTATTATTATTTTGTTGTTCAATGCTATGGATTTGTGACTGAATTTAAGCTTCTGATATTACCTCTCAAGTGTGCAAGGCAAGGGTGGAGGGCCCCCATTCCAAGCTAAGTACACTTCCTTGTTAACTAGTTTTATTTCCTTGTAATCTGGTTATTGTAGAACTAGTTTTTCAAAGCTTTATTTTAGATTTCTTTATGGTTCATGCATAGTGATAGATTTCATTAGTTAATATCTTATTCATCACTTTATCAAGTTGGAAAAATAGGCGTTCAAGTTGAGCATCCCTTCTACTAAAATGATGAATTAAAAATAGTTTCCTTTGTTTGCATGCAAGTAGTTTCTTATTGAGATTTTGATATTGAGATGAATGAATTATGATGGAATACCTTATGTGTCTCTTAAGTTAAGAGCTTCTTTCATTAATAATTTATCCATCTTAAGTTCTTGGTTTTAATCTCTGATTCATTAAGTGGTAATTGAGGTGAAAGTGGACTTCTTGAGTCAAGAACCATTTCAATGTTTTTCCTCTTTTTAAACTGATTGAATTAGAGTTATAGAATGTATTACTTTTAGCTTTTGAATAACTTATCTTTCAAGGTTTGATTACATCTGATCTTCACATATAGTGAACTTGCCTCAAAGCATAAACAACCCAGATTGATAAGAAATAATTGTGTTAATTTAGGTACACAAATTAGCTCAACACTCTTTGAGGGGGAAACCTCCTTTACGTTACACAAATGAACAATTCTTGGATGAAAAAAATGACTAAACCTCCCTTCTATATATAGGAGTCTAAGGGGTCATAATATATTCAAGCCGACATAACAATAATAACATAAGGGCACAATAATAACAATAAGGGATAAAATGACAATAGTAATTGGGGAATCACTAGCATTATGGGGACCTAACATGGAGTAACAACATCTAAGGAGTATTAGCAGCCGAGGAATAACATCATTGGCAGAGTAACAATAACCGAGGAGTAATAGCATCGATGGAGTAACATCATCCGAGGAGTAACAATACCCAAGCAGTAACATCATCCGATACTTAGAAAATTTCAGGGAGTCATAACAACATCGGAGTAACAGCATCTGATACTTAGAAAATTTTTGAGAGTAACAGCAACAACACCCTAGGAGGAACAATATCTGATACTTGAAGATAGAGGGCCAATAATATTCCATCTATAACACCTTGTGGCCAATTCGCTTGTCAAAAAAATGCCCCCCACAAGGGCCATCATGAGCAACTTTAAAAATGTCATAGATATTACTTTCTGCTACAGAAGGAAGGATCAGTTGATCACCCCCTATATAAAAGAGATATCCTACTATCCACGAGTAATGGGCACTGTGATGAATAATCCTCCATTGTTCCCTATATGACAAATGTTGAGGTACTTTTACTATAGCCAAATAGTTAGCAATGTCTACATACCAAGGGGTATTAGTAGAATTGCAAATAAATTCTCATCGGAAAGCTATCTTCTACAGGTTCTCCTTCACTATCAGCATTTAATCTAAACAGAAAATCAGCAACTACATTATCCTTGCCCGGTTTATCTATAATGGTGATATCAAATTCTTGAAGTAATAAAAACCACCTTGTTATATGGCCAGGAGTTATAGATTTTTTCATCAAATACCTGATTTCTACGTGATCAGTGTGTGTAAAAGTTGGATACCCAGTAATATAGTGTCAAAATTTATTATTAGCATAGATGATAGCCAAGAACTCCTTCTCCATTACCGTATAGTTTAGCTTAGTAGGCATTAAATTCTTGTTGACGTAATAGTCCGCATACGGATTCTTATATTCTTACTGTCCCAACACTGCCCCTACAACCATTTGACAGGAATTTGCATGGTTATGAAATGGGAGTTCCTAGTTGGGACCACATAAGATTGGAGCTTGGAAGATTAGTTCCTTGATCTTCTCAAAAGCTACTTCACAATCATTTATCCACAAAAATTTTGCATCTTTATTTAAGACATGAAAAGGTGGAAATGCAATCTTGGAAAAAGTTTCTATAAAACGCCTATAGTAACCAGCACAACCAATAAAACTACGTACCTAATTCGGTGTCTTTGGAACAAGAAAATGCAAAATTACCTTTACCTTGGCAGGATCAGCTTGTATTCCAGCAGCCAAAAGAAAATGTCCCAACACCACTCCCTCTTCTCTCATCATACGAAATTTTGTTGTGCTCAGAGAAAAATGCATTTGTTTCCACCTTTTAAGGACTTTCTCCAAGTTTTCCAACCCCTCTCCGAATGACCCCCCATATGGTGTAAAATCATCCATATAAATTTCAACACTATCATCGAGTAAATTAGAAAAACCTCTAGTATTGACCTCTAAAAGGTAGCAGACACATTATAAAGACCAAATAGAAGGACACAATAAGTGAATGTTCCCCAAAGGCATGTAAAGGTAGTCTTGTCCTGATCCTCAGGAGCTATTTAGATTTGGTTATACCTGCTAAACCCATCCAAGAAAGAGAAAAACCTCTTCCCGTCTAGGGTATCAAGGACTTGGTTGATAAATGGTAGAGGAAAATGATCTCTCAAGGTATCTTTATTCAATTCCATATAGTCTACACAAATCTTCCATTTACCATTATTTTTAGGAACAAGGACCAGTAGGGAAACCCACGGGCTGTCCGAGATTGGGTAAATAAATCTTGCATCCAATAACTTATGGATCTCCTCTTTGACAATGTTCTTCAAGGCAGGGTTCATCCTTCTTTGGGGTTTTCTCACTGGTTGACAATTTTCTTTAATGTAGATATGATGAGTACAAAAATCAGCATGGATACGTTTCATATCAGTATAATCCTAGGTGAAAGCTTCTTTCTATTCTCGAAGGATGTTTAAGAGTTTTTCAGTATGGGCTGGTGAAAGATTTGGGTTGATATTCAATGTCTTCCCTGGCTCAATATCCACTGGTATGCTATTAGAAATTGTTGTTACAAGAATGTCCTTACCTTCAGTTTTAGATCTGATAGTTTCCTGTGTTTCACAAGTCATGATTGATTCCAAAAACTATCGAGTTGGATTTGCAATAGCATGAGGGCTGCTAATAAAAGTTTTGATAGTATCATCCTCTATCTCATTCTTAAAGCAGATGGCTTGCCCCATGGTAAGCACTGGATGGAGTTCCTGCTATTTAGTGTCGATCCCATCCAAAGGCAAAGAGTTATGCATTAGATTTTTCTGTGGTCTTGATTCAGCAGGGGGATAGAGAATAAGATTTTTCATATTTTCCCCATTAGAAATTATCATGTTCCCTGACCGACATTTGATATAAGCATCAGCGGTTTCAAGCCACGAACATCCTAAAATAAGGGGATGACCACCAACTGGGGACTGTGTATGTAAGACTAGGAGGTCAATGGGATAGTGCCAAGAATCCACTGAAATTATTATGTCTTCCAATTTCCCTATCGGTCTTATTGTAGATCTGTCAGCTAATTCTAAGATTATAGGGGTTGGCTTAAGATCACGCAATCCCAGTGTAAGCATGGTTTCAGAAGTAATTACATTAATTATAGCACCCAACTCTACCAGAACGTTCAAAAAATCTACCTCATTAATCTAAACTATTAGAATGGGGTTCCCATGATCCCCATATTTTATAGGCATAGCCTTTCCTAGCATAATGTCAGATAACCTCCCCATAATGTGAATTGTAAGCGATCTTTTTTTTTCTTCCTAGGTCTCTTAGAACAATATTCTCTTATGGTTTTAGCATAAATTGGTACATATTTCATGGCCTAAAGTAGGGGGAATTTTAGAAACAAATTTTGCAATTCTCCTAAGAGATCAAATTCCAGTTGAGGGACCTGTTTACTCAAGGATAGTTTTTTTGGATAAGGAGGATTGGTTTGATAGGCCTGAGTAATAGTCAAATGAGAAGGAGAATACTCCACAGATGATTGGGTTGTTTCATCATTGACTGCTTGAGATTTTGGATTCTCATCATCAAGATGTCCAAAAATAATGTGTGATGTAGGAGCATTTACTACCCGACCAGATCACAGATTTATCTCATTAAACCCTGCGGTAGAAATGTTCTACAAAGGAATGTTGAGGGTGTCTGCTTGCTGAGTGATGTTACTGTTTGGATTTGGGTTTGGCTAAATAGGAAGTTGAGGCCAAAGAGGAGGATTATTGGAGGGAACGTTAGAGGGCAGTTGTAACTGCTGTTGCTGTTGTGTACGTTTTGGAAATTGAGCAGCAAGGGGAATAGGATTACGCCAGCCTTAAGACAATGAATAAATTGAATTAGGTTGAGTACACCATGGTTGCCAAGGTGGATATCGATAATATTGATGCCAAAAAGGAACTGACTGAGGTTTCATATTATAATATTGAAAAGGATCCTGAGACGTACTTGGATTTAAGCCTAATGATCATAGATGCCATGGTTTTTTAGACCCCATGAATCATATTTGATCTACTTCTTCATTCTCCCTCTGAAATATTACCTTTAGTGCTATAAGAGATGGACATGCAACAATGGAGTGACTATGTTCATAGATAGTACATGTCTCTATAGTGTCTAGTGGACACTGCTTAAGTGAATGTTTCTTTCTACACCATGGGCAGAAGATAGACATAGTTTTTTCCAACTCCATCTGTTTCTGCTTTGCCTGTAATGTGTCCATTTGGAGGATAATGTACTTAGGATATCAGTTTTTCAAATTATCTAGCAGGCTCCCAATTTTTTCTTTCATCATTCCCCTGCTTGATGCTTTGAAAGTTTGGATTCGTTGTTTATTCATTGCAACTCCCCTTGAACATTGAATAAAAATCTCACAGATGATGTCAAATTCTTCCTTAGATATATCTCCCTTTACCTTCTATGTTTAACATCTCCAAATATTCTTCCCTCAAGGTCCAAAGAAAAATAATTTTCAAAATATCCTTATCCAGGTCACTGTAGCCAGATCTCTGGAGGTTATACTTAAAACGTTCCACACTGTCCTCCATGTTTTCATCCTCCTTCTTCATGAATTCAAATTTCTTCCTTAATGTCCCGAGATTTATAGTAATCTCGATATTTTTCCAAGAAAGCCTTCTTCATGTCATCCAAGGTAGAAATGGTATTTCCTCCTAGACCCATAAACCATCGCAATGTTGTCCCTTTTAATGTAGCAAGGAAAATTTTCAACTTCTGAGAATCATTGACATACTCATACCCTCTACAAATGATATCAAACTCGAATAGGAAAGTGTTTGGGTCCTCCATGGAAAGCCCATGGAAGTTTGGCAATGCGGTTAGTGGAATAGGCTTCATTGGTGCATCACCCATAATTTCGCCAACTAGGAATTCAATTGAAGATGTTGTTGGTGCCATAAATCTCCTCCAATACTCACTTGGAACTTCAATAGGTTCTTGTTGTGTAACAACTGGTGGTTGTGAAAGTTTAACAACACTCTCTTGATCGCGAGTTCTTCTTCTAACCCTATATTGGAAATTTCCTCCTTGCCTAATACCAGAGGAAGTGTCTCTGCTTTCTTTGATGCCCTGCTTCTTGCAGTTGTTGAAAGGGATACTTCTACCTCTGGAGGTTGTATAGTTTGTTCCATAGAATGTCCTTTCGATCTTGTGTGAACCTCCACCCTAGCAGCAGTTCATGAAGAGGCTTCTGATGTAGTTTTTGTGATAATTTCTTAGATATAGGTATTCCTCCCCAAATCCTTCCTTCCTTTCCTTTGGGGTCCTCCTCTACCCCTTTTATTCTAACCATTGTTTATATGTTTATTGGAAAGAAAACATTAAAATTTTTACAGCTCAAGACCTAGAGCAGGGCGAAAAACTCTTTTGCCTCCCCAAGTTGAGAGGAATATTTGAAAACAATAAATCAGCAGAAAGAAAACTAAAGGTCAGGAACTGGAGCAGGGTGAGAAAACTCTTCCCCTCCCTAGGATGAGAGAGTGGCCCCTATGTAAAAATTGAAAAGAAAAGAAAAGGAAAAACCAAAAAGAACAACTAAGGCTCAAGATCTGGAGCAGGGTAACAATTCCCCACCCCCGACAAGAATGAGAAACTCGTTTCTAGGAAATCAGCAAAACAAAAAGCATTCAAAAAGAAAAGAAAATAAAACAATACACTCAAGACTTAGAACAGGGTAACCAATTCCCTCCCTAAGATGAGAGATTGATCCATAGATTATTGTAGATCATGTTCTTCCACCTTGTTAGCGTCCCCAGCAATGGCGCCAAAACATTGGTGTTCAAGTGTGAATACATATTCAACCCTTTTCCACATTTAATTCATCAATCAGGGTGTGTACATTATTTCAAGGTAATGCACAAAATATATGCAGGTATCAATGACACAATCAATCAGCAATCTTAGATTCAATAACTGAGTTAACGAAAGAACCATTATGACAGTAAATAAGAATAAATTGTAGAACTATAAAAAGAATTCACATAAGTTAATTAAGGGACTGTAACAACAATCAAAATAAACCAACACAAATGAAATAACAATGCACAAAAATAGCGCAACACCTGATCAGAAGAGTGGACCCAACTCCCTAACTAGGTCTACGGTGGATTCACAGTTTATATAGAGAACAACAAAATAACTTGCATTCAATTAATTAATCAGTCATCTATTACAATCTCAATCTCTTGCACGGCTCACCCCAATTCATAGCATTAAAACCCTTCTTATCCAATACACAGAGAAAATTGTCTCTCAATATGGCAGCTAATGTCTATCATTATACAATCTTTGAAATGGCCAACTAGTTGCCGAGAGAAAGACAAGAAAGGTCTGGAATAGACCTAAAATCTGTTATGATGTTACAACACTTGCCGATATGGTGTTGGAAGCTCTGAATCGCTTATGTGATTTGCACACGTAACCTTTGACCAATGGATCCACGGAAATGTCAAAACTCACATAGGTAAAATCTCCATGCCTATTACTTCATTAATTAAATATTCCAGGAAGATAGTGGAAGAGGGCTTACCTTGTGTGTTTAGAACGATTAGTGAATATAAATGATACAAAAGGAGTGAGAGAGAGAGTGAAAATGGAGGGGAAAAGTATGCAGATTTGGCACCCAGCAACAGTCTCACCCAAAGTGATTATGGGAGGTTCCAGAACCAGGTTTCTACAACCTTAAGGAATACTGCGATGTGGTAATTTTGTATTTTCTTATGCTTTAACACTTATAAGCTACTTCACATTCATGAACTACTTCACTCTTATATATTACTTCACAAAATTACATTCATCACTTAAACATATCATAAACATCCATAAACTTCTTAGCACTGAAATAACGTGAAGATAATAAGCAAATCAACACATGAAGACACATATTTTACCATGGTTCATCCCAATGTGAGACTACATCCAAAAGAACTATTGCTTATAATAGAGAATTGAGTACAACAAATAGTTATTCACCTATGCACACAGCTGCAAGATATCTATGCACTACGTTGCAAACCTATGCCTCTATGCACTCAGTTGCAGAGCCTTGCCCCTTTCTCTGAAGTACAGATCATAGAAATATAACCATAAACATATATTTTGATCCAATTCATGCCTTCCTTATTTATTATTCATCCCTATATATACTATTACATTGAGATATTACATTGCTACATTACCATGGACCCAATACCATGGTTTCCAAAATACAAGGGACTATGGTCCAAAACTATTGAACTTTTACAATAATATATGCTTTTACAAAAAGGGAGGGGCTTTGTTGTGAAGCCCCTATACTGTGCGGTGAGTTTGTTGTGTGGTCCTCATTGTGCTCTGGTACTCTGCTGCACATTCTAATTCACACTTCATGACATCCTTTCCACTACACGTTCTACCCACAAAATTTGGATTCCTTTCCCAAAATCTTGCTAGGTTTGGTTGTTCCCAACACTCATCCTTTTGTCAAAATATATATTAAACTTTAAAACGGACTCCATGATTTCCCCCAATTTTGCATCTGTATTTTTCTATAAAGGTTCATTTGTACCACTTTTTATGTGGACTTATCCCTCCTACGGACAAGAGCAATCAACCTAGTCCTCAACTAAATCTAGTAACAAACAACAAGGAACTGCTACCTTTCCCTAGATTACGATTTACTAAAACAAGAAATATGATAAAGGCCACATACCATTTAATCAAAATGCCTGATGAAGTCCCTTGTGGAGGTTTAGATCATCTGCTTCTTCTTGATTCTTTAGATATATTTCCAGCTCTTCCAATAGCTTCTTCATGATGTCCTGAAGGAGATATGCATAGACAGAAACATGCAAAAGATAAAAGCGTCAAGTATATAGCATAAATGATAAATGAACAAATTAATCCAATCATGTATCATAGATTGATCAATATGTAATCATAATCTATGTGAGTGATCAAGGAATCCCACAAATTGTGTCAACAATGACATAATTGAGAAAGAATAGTTGATTTTATATTAATAAAATGGAGAATAGACTTACAACCTTGAAGCCTTGATGTTGCAAGTCCCTTCCCATAATCTCCAACCTTGTCCTTGAATGAATAACGTCCTAGCCTTATTACTGCATCATAAGCCTACTTCCAATATTCCTCTCCAATATTTAGGCCTGTGTTAGCTTTATAGGCCTAGGAGGGGAAGTCTCGGATCCATTTCCCAAGGGATGAGATCCATTAATGGTGGGATATGGGTTCCAAAAAGAGAGAGAGGTAGCTCCATGATGGGAGGGATCAGGGCTGAATAGGAATCCATTTGAAGCTTTTAGTCTGGAAAGATATGACTAACAATGCTTTTAGACTTTACTTTTTACTGTTACATTCATTAAGTCATGTATTCAAGTCATAGTGTAAGGCGAAGTGCACTTATGCGCAATTTCTGATGGACTTTTCTGTGTATGCACATAGATTGATTAGGGAAATACACAGAAATCCAAAAATAGGGTTTTAAGCCATGGGATCTAGAAAACTCATTCTCTTTGGGAAAATTTGGATTCTAGCCTTGCAAGGGGATGCTTTGGAATACATTTATGGATAGAAAAAGATCCAAACCGATGGTTATTTGCCTAATGTGACAAAATTATGTGTAATAAATTTCCCCATAAAGTGCAAATTCATAATAGATGTTTGATGACTAAAATGCTTTATCATGCCAAGGTTTGGGTTAGAGACTGTAGTTAGAGACCTCAAACAATCAATCAAATATTACAATACAATATATAATAATCATTGTTGAGGTAGGCATTCCCATACTCATAATATAAATGTCTCAAAGAGATAGTACAGTAATACATCTAAAGATCGATGTCAATAGATGACATAGTATCGACGCAGCCATCAATGGATCCATGTTTACAATCATGAATATTTAATAACTCCACAGAGCCTGGATGGATGAAACTAGATCTAGGGTCTTGATCTCCATCTCTCTATCCATAGTACGAATCTAACCATGCAAGTGAATGTCTCATAGTTTAACGTGGTAGAAACCATTTGATTACGGTCAATGATGTAAACCATTACTAAGTGTGAGAGAGACCACCAGTAATGACAATGGCTCTCAAGGTACTTCCAGTATAATCTATGAAATGATAATAGATGTGTTGATGTTGAACACTCGTAGCATCATTCTATTGAAAGTCAATGATGAGAACCTATCATCAAAGGAGTGAAAACTACCATTAAGGCATGCAAGCTTCAAAGTACTGAAGGTTTCTAGAACAATTTCCTAGATAATGAGCTGAAGTCGATAGTAAGTGACCTGTCGTAGGGGGGCCTATGACATGAATCTCATGTCAAGTTGATGAGCCTCATCATTGGTTAACTATATGGACCTTAATTCACCTCCTAGCTTAGTGAAATCAACTCTTTTGACAATTTATTACATGTTTTGATTATATTTTGTTTATTGAGATGAGTTAAAGTGAGATATTATGCCTAGTGGACTAGTGTGCATTGAATGCAGGGTTATGAGAGAATATCAAGGAATTTTTGCAAGATTAAAGGCTAAAACTCTAATGGGACAAGGAAGAGAAATTGTAGGAGGTAAATCCTCCTCATTTACTCCTCCCCCATTTGAATATTCCTCCATCAATCACACTAGCTTGGAGTACAAGCAGCCATGTCATGAAGATCAAAAGGTAGCCGAGCAAGTGACAGTCAAAGAGTCAGTTTATCTCGTGTTTGGGAGCTGAGAATCCCTAGATTTACGGAAGTCATTGGGGACTTCAGTTTTATAAATAAAAAATCCTAGATCCTCATTAGGATTCGAATTATTGTTGTAAAAATACTAGTTATTTTTTATCTCTAGACTTGTGGAAGACATTGCTATGTAATTTTCTATTTTGATAATGAGAAAGAGATTTTTCTTGATCCAACACTGAGCTAACTCATAGGGATGAAACTCTTGGGTTAGGGCCCAACCATAGAAGCAAAGGCTCCTCTTCATGTATCTGTATGCTTAGAGTAATTTCATAGATTCATGGTTAAATTGTCCTTAGAAGTATTTCATTGCAAGTAGTGTATGTTTGATTAGTTTGTTTATTATTTTTCTTCCATTTGTGCTTTACTTCAACAGTAGGTTAAAAGGGATAAAAGGAGCATCAAAAAGCTATCAGTAGGTGTCTTGGCCTCACCTATTCCTTCAGGGATCATGATTTGAGGAAAGGACCCCTATGGAACCCCAAAAAGATAGAATTATACTTTCTCATAGAAGTTAGATTTTATTGTACCTGAACCAGCATTTGATTAGTTTTCAAGAGTAGGATTTAATTATAATTTCTTCCAGATTCAGTCTTACAGTAGATCTCTTCAATGATTTCATCTTATTTTGAAAATTTTCCTCATGCATGAAGTAGACAGCTAGCTCATTAAACTTTATTTTTCTAGCCTATTCAAATTCTTCTTCTTTACGTGATTTTTGGGAAAATATCATTGTTTGATGTAGTGCAGGTGTTTCAGAAGTAGAGAGATACCTCATAGCAATAAAATTCCTTCCAACATCATCCATCCATGATCATTCCTCAGTTTCACTAAGACCCTCACCAATTTCATCATTTTTCAAGGAAACTTCTCTAAGCATGTTGAGCAAATCCAACCATCTCCCAACCTTAGTTTTGAGTTCTGAGTGATCCTAGGAATTTTATCACTCCATTCCATACACCAACCACCTTCCATATGCCTTCCATCACCTTCATCACCCATCATTTTTCTCTCGGTTGTATCATGTAGAAATACAAGGAATCTTGTAGGTTTTTAGGACATCCCCTAGGCTTTCCTGTAGTGGCCTATTTTGAGGCCTAATTGAGGCAAAACCTCTAGAAAGCCACACAAGGTCACCTAAGGGTCTCCTAAACCTTCCAACCATCCACCAACATCCCTAAACCACCTGACACATTACCAAAAGAGATTAGCCTTCACACTTATCCATAAAAAGGGAAAAAGAACAAAAAGAAAAAACATATTTTTTGTAGCCATTTACATGCACAAAAGTAGAATGTTGATGCTTTGAATTTGCATGCTTAAGATAGTTGAATTTCATACATGTTAATCTAACATTCTTTCTAAAACATAGTCTCTTAGCAGTTAGGTAGGAAATGGTGTGTTTTAGCATTAGATTTCAGTCTTTTTCCTTACTACAATACACAAGTTTTCTCTTAGAGTAGATTTCTCTTTCCCTTATCAGTAATCAAGCTTCTTCTAAATCCATAGAAGTCTGGCTTGCAAAACCCTAGTGGGCTCTCACCAATTAAACAGTGACAAAAGGCAGGACCATCACTTTTACTTGTGTATACAACACTGTCACCTCCAAGTTTGTACAAACCCTGGGTTGATAAAGTAAAGTTGATATCCCCAAGAGTTGCAACATTCTTGTTGCAATATTGGTGCTCATCACAAGTTTTGAAGAACAAGAGTTTTGAGTAATCTAGGACTAACTTAGGGATGGTCAGTGCAACTGTAGGCTATGAACGGCAAAGTAATTGGATTGAGGTTGGACTTCTCTTAAATATATTGGAGACAAAACATTATGACTTGGCAGCATTTGACACAAAAAAGAATACCCAAAATCAATTGAAGACTTTCAATGAGGTATGGTGAATTGAGAGGTAAATGGATTTCCCGACCTAGACACAAAAGTGATGGAGTGTCATGTCCAAGAACTCTAATGCAGGAGAGAACTCTATTGACCATGATTATTCAATGTATACCATTTTCATAAATAGTCTAGTTCAATCTATAAAAGGGGTAAAATTATATTGAATAGGTGATTGTTAATTTACTTTTACGATTTCGAACAATCAAGTATTCAATGATCTTTTCATATTTAGGGAGTCTAAAAATGGCATAAACAAACTCCTTATTTCCCTTTTTCGTAAGTTTTTAACAAGTTCGAAAAAGTGATAAAAATATACTCAACACCAAAATGATTTGTTTTAAAAAATGAACTAAATAAGCTCCTTAAAGAAAAAATCATTTTTCCAATAAGGAATTCCAAATGGGTATCTAATTTAATACTAGTTAGGAAGAAGAATGGTGACATTAGGATTTGTATAGATTTTCACAATTTGAATAAAGCCTATGAAAAAAAAATCCTTTACCACCTATGGAACAGATCTTGCAGTTAGTCATCAGTTCTGAGCTTATGTCTTTACTTGATGGTTTCTCAGGGTACAATCAAGTACTTTTCCAGCCGTATGATAGATTAAAGACTACTTTTAAAACTAAGTGGGGAACTTATATGTATCAGAAAATGTGTTTTGGATTAATAAATGTAGGAGCTACGTTTCAAAGGGCTATGAACATCGCTTTCAAAGGTCTGATTAACAAAATAATTGTTGTTTATTTGGATGAAATTACCATATATTCTAATAAAAGAAACAACCACTATCATGAATTGAAGCAAATATTTGAGAGATGAAAAATATATGGGATTTCTCTTAATCCTAAAAAGTCCTACATCGCTTTAAGTGAAGGGAAACTTATAGGGTTTATTGTCTCTAAAGAAGGAATATCTATTGATCCAGGAAAAATTAAGGATATTTTAGAAATCCCTTTGCCCCATAACAAAAAATCGATGCAATCTTTTTTAGGACAAATTAATTTTGTAAATATATTTGTTCCTAATTTTTCCCAAATTATTTTACCTTTGTAGATCGTGATCAAGAAAATTTATGTTTTTAAGTGGGGAAATAATGAAAGGGAAACTTTTCAAGCAATCAAACAAGCTATAATTGAAGCTCCCTCTTTAATCACTACCAATTTTTCTGATCCTTTTATTTTGTATACCTTTGCTTCTAAATTGTCTTATGCCGCAGTGATAACACAAATCAACGATCAAAATATAGAAGCACCTATCTCTTTTTTCAGTTCAAATTTTCAAGGAGCAGAACTCAATTATTCCTAAGTACAGAAAGAGGCCTTCATAGTCTTCAATATTATCAAACATTTCAGACCTTTTCTATTAAAACCTCATACAAATGTTATTGTTCCATTCTCAGAAGTTAGGTCATTTCTTGTACAGAAAGAGTTAGGAGAGAAAAGAGTGAACTTGATAACTACTCTGCAAGAATATGATCTTGACATTAAAACTACTAGAATTGTTAGAGGACAAGGTTTTTGCATACTGATCACTAGAGCCTCAAATATTTCAACAAACAAAGATTCAGGTAAAACAGTTCAAATATCTGAGGTATCTCTTACTAACATTGAATCCCAATATGTTGATCCTTTATTTTATTTAAAGAATGGTTATGCTCCACCATAACTCAATCATAAAATAAAAAGGGCTCTAAGACTTAAAGTAAATATGTATGAGATCATTGATGGTGTGTTATTCAGAAGAAATCATGATTCTATTTTATTAAGATGCTAGAAAGATTTGAGGCATAATTTTTTTTGTAGGACCTCCATGATGGGCCAACTGGAGGACATTTTGGAGGAGATACTACTGCACATAAAATACTTCATGTCATATATTATTGACGAACATTTTTCAGAGATACACATACCTATGTGAGAAAATGAAAAATTTGTCAGATCGCTGCAGGAAGAGAAAGGAAACCAACCCTACCACTCCAGCTAGTCAACATTGAACAAACTTTCGAACAATGGGGACTAGACATAATAGGTGAGATCATTCCTCACTCTTATAAGAAGCATAAGTTCATCCTCACTGCCATAGATTATTTCACAAAGTGGGTAGAAAAATTTCCACTAAAGGTAGCTAATTCTGATAACATTATTGAATTCATCGATCAATTTATTTTTACCAGATTTGGATTACCTAACGCACTCATCTTTAAAAATGCATCTTATTTCTCAGGAAAAAGTATGATTTAGTTCACATTAAAAAGAGGATTTATGATAAAATACTCTGCTAATTGTTATCCTCAAGGAAATGACTTAGAAGAATCCACTAATAAGAACTTCATTAGGATTATCAAGCGAACTATTGATCAAAGCCAATTGAATTGGCATAGATCTTTGGTGTTTTCCTTATTTGATGATAGGATAACTATGAAATCTTCTACCAGAACTACTCCTTTCAATTTATTATAAGGTAAAAAGGCTATTTTCCCTCCCAATATAGCTCTTCCTTCATTGGCCTTAGTACAATTTTTTGAAGAACAATGTTCATCTTCTATACAACTAAGGATGTCTCAAATTCTAAAATTAGAAGAGGAAACGGAAAACGCTAAATAAACCCATGCACATCATCAACAATTAGTAAATTCTTTCTTTGATGCAATCTCAGTTAGAAAAAATGTTTTCAAATTGGTGACTTAGTTTTGAAATGGGACAAGGCACATCAAGAAAAAGGAAAACACACCAAATTTCAAAAATTTTGGCTTGGGCCATTCCAAATCATTGAGTAGTTAGGACCATCAAATTTTGTTTTACAAGATCTACAAGGTAAGAGAGATGCTCTTCCTGTCAATGGACTAATCCTCAAACAATTCTTTTTGTAGGACTTCCATTCTACTGTATTATATGTATATATCCATGTTTTTGTTATAAATAAGATTGAGTTACACACTATTGGCTTTCATTAAGATCTCTATTCATGACTTTTACCTTGAAAGGTATCAATTTTAAGAGAAACAAATTTCAAAATTGAAGATCAGATAAATACTTTAAAACTCTGAAATTTTTATACATTAAAATTGTAAATCCTTATCACTTCAAACTTCATAAAATCTTTCATTTTTGATAATCAGTCAAGAAAGGTTCCTTTAACAAAGTAAAATTCTATTTTGAAATCTTAGTATCTTTAACTTCAATTGTCATCCATTACTCTTAAGGAGTAGGTGGACCTCCCCACTCATTGTTCATGTATTTTTTAGAGTGTAATTCAAAAATATAAGAAACTTAGAAGATAAGAAGTCTCATCACGAGCTTACTTACCATGATCATAAGGAAATAATAGGTTGACATTATCATTACTGGCCACCAAACCAGGATAGTGGCTTGTGCTTAAAAAACATAAGACAAGGAGTCTCATCACGAGCTAGCTTTTTCAATTCTGTTATCACTTGTGAATGGCATTGTCATTATCTAGCCACCAAACCAAGATAATGGCTTCTAAATATCCTTGAAAAGGAAAATGAATCCTCAAAATTACCTCTAAAGATTTACAAACATGGATGGGATACTAGTTTTCCATTTGGTAAAAGATAACCATGTTGAGCCTATGCACACCTGCGGGTAGTAGTGGCTCTATCTATGACAAAATAAGTTCGCCAAAAGCTAAGTTTCAAATATTTTTCTGCTTTATCTTTATTATCAATTAAGGACTGATTCAAAGGATTAAATATTTTTATCTATAAAAGTGATAAGGAACCTTACCATTAAATGGAACTTTTGATTCAAACTAATTGTATTTATCTAATTTTCAAAATATGTTTCTTTCCTTAGGATCTTTACTTTTAAGTTTAAAAGTTTGTTTTACAAACTCTCAGAGGTAACTAGTTCTTCCAATGAATCGCTATCTGTTGTGGTACACAACAATCCCCACCTAGTTATAGTTAGAACATTTAAATAATGGGGACCCTTTTAATTTTTTTCTCTAGGTTTCATAATAAATAGATTAATCATAATAGATTTATATTTCAAAAAATTCCAAAAAACCCAAAATATGTCATTTTTTATTATCTTTTAGGTCCTATTTGAATAACTTAGGTTTACTTTTTAAATAAAATTATGCATCACAAATGTTTATAAGCCATGATAATATCCCTTATCAAATGATGCGATGCAAAATATCCTTCGCAAATAAAGTTTTTCTCCATAAAACGAAGAAAAACAAAGGAAAACACTCTCCTACACATAGAGCTTCATATGACCACCACGGAGACACATTATCATCGCAAAATCACAAATCATGAATAGCATATCCCTACTAGATCTTTCTTAGCTCATGCATTTCTATGTTGTGATTTCAATAAAAAAGAAATGTTGCGTGATCCTTGATGCGATGTATGCAATATCACATATCGCAAATCGCACATCGCATATTGCAGTGTCACTTTAAATGAAACACTTCCAAAGAAGATTTGCAATGTGAAAATTTTGACTAAGCTCCACTTAATGAAGATTCGTGTGTACTTAGATTTTCATTAAATTTCAAATCTAATGGTTTTAATGTCCATTGTTTGATGAAATATATTTAATTGGGAGGTTGTTATTTGAAAGGTATGTATTTACCCAATGTGTCCTTTCATCCTTGGAGATCTAAAACATTCCTCTGTGTTTCCTTTCTGCAAGCTAATACTAATAAACAACATTTCGTTGAAATGTCCAAAGTAGGAAAGAAAGGAAAAGGTCTATTTGTCCAAACAGAAGTAACTCAGTCCAAATCGAAGCAACAATGATGCCTCCATTATTCACATACACTACATGCATGCTAGATTCTAGAACCTCCTCCTGGGAATCAATGTATAATATATTTGAAAAACAAATCCCCAGGGTAGTAGCAGCCAAGAAAGAAACTACGGATGCCCCATCATCATTTGAGGCTACCTTCTCTGATGTCACCAATTCCTTTCAATGCCGAATTGTTGCATAACATAAAATCCTACCCTAGGCATATATGATCAAATGGATGATTGATAATGTGAATATCAAAGACATGACATTCTTGACATCAAGGAAAACGATAGTAGGATCCTTCAAAGCTACAGATTTGAAGAGAATGTATCATTTGCCAGACCCCCAAAATATTTACGAGAAGAAATTTCTTAAAAGGTTCGTAGAGAAGAACAAAATAGATTTGGATGCCACTAAAAAATAGAGACAAGACCCAAGCAAGCACAAACATGATAATAAGGGTACGTATTCTTTAGATTCTCTTGCCGGTTTGTTTTGTTATGTTGCTGCTATGATATGTAGACTATTCAGTTCTCCAAATACCAAAAAATTTATAGTTGAATGGGTTCCCTTGATTCAAATTTATTCTAATTTTGAAATTATGGATTGGGCTACTATCTTTTCAAACAATGTTGCGTCCAAAATATTAGAATATAGGAAAAAGAACAATGTTTTAGAAAGAATCATGCCATCATTTTATATGTGTGCCTATATTATGGATGCCATTTGTTTCTCTTTTGATTTTCCTTCAATGGGATGGAAATGGACACTTGATGATCCTACACCAATTCACTTATATCATGATATATTATGGGAATTTAAGTACCAACCCCATTTTTATATAATTTTCAATAAATTAATGTTTCCTTTGTACAAAGAAATTCTTGATCGAAATGTCCCCAGGTTGTCTCAAGAAGCCACGACAAACTTCACTATTGTTGGCAGCTAGTTTACTAAAGAGAATTGTACTTATGTCAGAGCATTTTAGAGTGTTGCAGCCCCACATGTTATTCCTATTTATGTTCTCGATAATCTTTTGGCCCAAGAAATTGCCTATCATACCATAGGTCATGGTGTTACTAATGTCTTGAAAGACTCCAAAAAGGCTATTTGGCCACAAGTTCCTATTCAATATGGAGTCTATGCTCTTGACAATTACAATCATGTTGTCCTTTAAATCAAACAAATCAAGGGCATGAAGCTCCCTACTATTCCTCCTAGATATTACGACCCTAAAAAACTCATTCATGATTTCATTAGTCAAGTTAAAATAAGGCCATTTGTTCATGAACCTAACGAATTTGCTGATTTGTTTGAGACACGTGAATCATATAGACAGGTGTAACATTTAGCACAAATTCGAATGGGCCCTGACGATTTTGTCTTATTCCAAGAATATATAAATAAAAGGCTACAGAAACTTCCTTCTGAATGTCTGATTGCATTACAACGAGAGTTTCCTACAGGAAAGCGTTTGCTGCTACAAAGGAAACAGAAAAAATACCCACTACTGCAATTTCAAAGAAATAAATAGAAGATCTCCTGTCTACTAACAAGCTTGATAAAGTGTGGTATCAATTCAAAAAGGATCTAGATAGCACAAAGGAGAAGGAAGTGCAAAATTTAGCTTCATTGGAGATAGATATGACTCATGTAGATAGCAAGACAAATTCTGTTGTGAATGAGTCGTCAAGTCAAATGGTGAATAAATAAGTCATCCTGACAATCCCCACATCTGAGATTGTTCTCAGAGTAGAAGAAATTCCACCTCTTGATATTTTCTACAGTCCTGAACACCATGACATTGTTAGTCGACAAAAGAATAAAATAAGAATGTAATATTCTCAAGAAATTCTTCCTAGAAGGTTCCATTAAATGTGGTATGGAAAGATTATCAAGTTAATTCATCTAATTATTTAGTTAAGCTATCGCAATATGTAGGAGCCTATGATATTGAACCATTTTCAAAGTTACTAAGGTTCAACAACTAGTTAAAGAGAAAGATGAAAAAATCTTGCAGTTAAAACAAACACTACTTAATTGAAGACATGATATTGAGAAGGTGTGGCAACTCAAGTTATCAAAGTTACAAAATGAGTTTAATCAATTGAAAGTTCAAAACAAGCTCATATTCAAAGAAGAAATGCACAGATTGACCAAATTCAACTTAAAATAACTCAAATACAGAAGGACACTAATATTGAAGGATTCAGAAAATAAGTTGGAGAGATCAATGCTCTCTTCGCCCAACAACAAGTTAACTTCTGTAAGAAATTGAATATCATCAATGACCTCTGCAAAAACAATGACTCATTGACTGATGAAATGTCTGAATTATGAACATACTATGAAGATATCAACAACAAGATATCTGATTTCATCATTTTGCGAGACAATATAGATGGAATGAAAGAAAATCTTCCCAAAATACAAGAGTAATACAAGGATATTCTCTTCAGAGATTGGAATATTATATTAAAGAAGGATGAAAAAGCAATCTACAGAGCAAGAGACCTAGCAAGCTAGGTTACTCAATGGTTAGGAGAATGCCTACCAGACACTAAAACACTCATAGAGTATTGGCATAAAAAATCTAAGGAAAAAGAAGATAGCATCAAGAAATTATCTAAGTTAAATCTTGAATATCACAAACATTTCTTGATAAAGCCCTATGGTCAATGGTTAGTTCTTTGTAACCTTATTAATGAAACTAAATACATGCACCGACCTCTTTCATATGCGTTGTTTGTGGGATAGATTTTGATCAGACCAGATCATCCCCCAAAATTGAAGCTGATGGAGGCTATTTACAGTTTACGAGAGAAAATGGGAGAGCATTCAACTTCCCATATTTATTTTCTTGTTAAAATTGAAGCTAATTCTGTCTTTTTGTTTCCTATTTTAAGGCATATTTCTTTTGACCTCCTCAGCAAACTATGCATTTTCTATTTTGATAGTATAAATTTTATTTATAAATACCCTCTCATGCCTTTAGAGAAGGGGTTCAAAATTTTTGTAGGAAGATTCAAGGAACTTGCACTTTTGTACTTATTTGATAATTTTAATAGAAATCTTGGGCTAGAGACTGTCTTCTTCCATGAGCAAAGCACTAATATATGTGGTACCATTAGCTTTGTATTGATGTTATGTTTTATGTTTGAAATTCAGTCAAATTTTATTACTGTTTTATTATATGCAATATCATGACTCAATTAAGCATTGTTTCACTATTGAAAAGTGTCTTAATTGTTATCATTAGTTGTATGTATGAAATGGTATAATTTTATGTGATGTGTGCCTAACAATTAAATTGGTTAACTATTTAATCAATTTAATTATCTTTAATTCATTTTAACTCTTTTAAATGTTTGATGATCTATATTGTCTTTCATTTATAAAGAAATATTTATAAAATTGCATATGAAAAGTCAGTTATATCCCAAGAATTAGATAGATAGATATAGATTTATTTATTTGCGTTCGTATTTATTCTATCAAATCGCTTTCAACCCATCTATATCACACCTCAAACCCCATCATATATTTGAATTAGAAACGAGTCCCTATATCCCCAGTCAGAACTGCTATCCCAAAAAGGAAAAGTAATCAAGTTCCCGACGAGGTGGTATCCCCAATGTTGAGGAAAGGACATTTTGAGCCTTTAACAGACCGTCGCATGTTGAAGTGGGTCACGTTTATGGCATGCCTCGAGGGTGGTGGAGGATCAATAATTTGGTATACTCCTAATTTCCTTGAGTGGATGGAAATTAAAATCATCATGATTAAATATTTTCCGTACACAGTCATGGATTACATAGGTGATCCAAATATGGCAGTTCCATCCGGGCAGCTCTTACGCCTGCTATAGATGGACAACAGATCACGCTAGATGGGATGGATGGGATTAATGGAATGGAAGAAGGAATCACCTAAACTTCTTGTGATTCATATTCGAACCCAATTAATAATAGCTCGAGATTATGATTTTAGAGAACGAGCTGAAGTACCATATCAGAACAAAGGCTACTGAGTGTGGGTGACCAATTATTCCCCTCCTACTTATAGAAAGGCCTTACTTACTTTCAGGGGGGAAGCCATATAGCTTCTTTCTTTGGCTCTGGGGGATGCAGTGGGGTGATCTAGGTAAAAGCTTCACACTTTGGTTATCTTTTAATTTTTCAATTTTCGTTGTCTTTTTGGCAGCCAAAACTAATTGCCCGAAATGACCATGCAGATGTGGCCGCAATGATACCAACATGGTTACAAAAAAATGATAGATGCGGTGAGCAGCCAATAGCTCCTGCAGTGAAGAACCCTGACATAGTAGAGGCATTGATTGATTTGGAGCATAATCTTGAGAGGTTGACTATGGACATCCCAGATGTTTGGATTTATGACTTGCATTTCCTCTATCAAAGGCACATTGTGGGAATTCCTAGACCTATTAATTGCTTGCTACAATGAGTAGTTTGTGATGTTGTCTACTACATCATACATAGCCACTAGTCCTATGGCTAGATTTTAATTTTCGATGATGTATCCGCATGTATGGATAATAAAGGCCACATGGCCTCATGTATTTTGATAACATTTTTGTAAAAAACACACTTTTTACATACATTTAATTATTGAAAGCTTCTAATTCTATTTTAGTGTATCTTTTACAATATATGGATGAATATTTCTACTGATTTTCTATAGTTTTTTTGCAAATGCCAATTTAACACATAATTAGCCAATGAATCAGTTAATGTGTTTAAACTTCTCAAAATGTGTTGATATTCGATATAATCAAACTCTCTTTCCAAGAAACGAACCTGCAAAAACATTTTTAACATTGAAGCACTTCTAACTAAATAGACATCATTCAAATGTAATCCTATGAGTTGAGAATCTAACCTAATGATCAATTGAAGAATGCCAAATGAAATGGCATCAAATAATAACTCAATTGGTACACTATACTCTGTAATGTTATTCGTTGTTCGACCGAGGCATATCCCATGAACAGAAACTAACTCATCTATGGGCAAATAAATGACCCAGGCTGCGGAAGAGAAATTATGAGTACTATGACTAATGTCGTCAGAAAAGCCAATGTAAGTTTGAGGGAATGTCGACATCTGCAAATCAAGTGTAACATAATACAAGCAAGAGAAGTAGTCGAAAAACATAAAATGATGCTAAAATTTCAACACATAAAATATGGTACAACAATATACAAATTCTTCACTAAACAATATAAGCATAATATTCTTTAGGTAAATACCATTTATGGGCTTTCCTAAAGAAATTCTATCACAATCAACTAGCTCCTAGGGCCCTTTTTCCAATGCATGTTTTACAACATAAGGGCCATGCCACATGAGCTTGAATTTACCAGCGCCTGACGTATCATGCTCTTGATCATAGAAGAAGAATAAACCCCCTTCTAAATATGAATGAGGTTTTACATTTTGATCATATTGTGCCTTAACTCTTTTCTTCTGGACCTCTCTAGATAATGCACCATTACGGCGAGTCTCATCGAATCATGCTAAGTAGAAGAAATGTTCTTCCTCAACAAAAGTGGCTAGTAAAAATTCAATTTCCAGTTTCAAAGATGGCATTTCACATTCAATAGGTAAAACTGTTTCCACACTGTAAACGAGATAGAAGGGAGAAAAACCATTTGAAGTTTTTGTTGTGGTACGGTATGCCCACAAGGCTAGAAAAATAGTTAGATGTCAATCTTGTTTATGAATATTGATAATCCATTTAATCATGGTGGTTAAAGCCTTGTCAACATCTTCTACTTGTCCATTTGCCTGCAGATAATATGGAGTGGAACTATCATGACTCAGGCCTAGCTTCATAGTAAGACCAGTCATCAAGATGGCTTGTGGAACTCCGAACCTAGAAATCACATTATTGAAGATGAAAATGGATGTTGTTTCACCATCATCCTTATATGTAGGCATCGCCTCAGCCCATTTTGTAAAATAATCTACCGCAATGATAATGTACCCATGCCCCACAGCCGAGTGAGGATTACATGTAAGGAAATAGATGCCTCATTTAGTGAAAGGACTAACAAAAATGATTGGGTGAAGAGGAGTTTGGTGTGCACGCATTTTTTTATCATAGATCTAACAATTGTAGCATTTCCAGACAATAGTTATACATTCCTTGAACATAGAAGGCCAAAAATAGCTTGTACGTTGGATATTTTATGCAGTGGAAAACCTAACATATAATCACCACAAGTTCTAGAATGGTAGTAATTTAATTAATTTTCGGCTTCACGTGATTTAAACATCATCTGAAGATGGAATCAACACCACAATGATAAATTATATTACCAAATATATTGTATTGTTAGGATTGGTACCAGATACTATGATGATCATTTCGAATCAGTTATGGCCAAAATGTTTGGGTTTGAAGATAAATGATGATATCTCCATACCAAGGGTCTAAAGTACTGATAAGAAAGAGGAATTCATCTGGAAGAGAATCCTCTCCCATAATTTTCATCTCAATATGGGGAAAGTCACACAATAATTCAACACATACTAGTGATTTCTTAGATTTAGATTTTATGAAATCCAAATCAAATTCCTATGGGGTAACTATCCATTTAGAATACTTTCCCTTAGAAATTATCTCGTGAGAATGTGAACCATGGGGTTGCAATCATAAATCGCAGTAGTTTTACAAAATAGAATGTAGTGATGAAATCATTGGACATCTTGAATGGCTACCAAAGCCAATTTCACCACATGCATATTTTTATTCAGTTTTGGTCAAATTTATGCTTAAGTAATATATCATATGCTCTTCATGTTAGCTTTTGGTAGCATCGGAAGTGATCTAGCCTTGAAAATTGGTGGAGAGGCTAAGGCACATGAATTCTAAAGAACTGAGAAACCGTTTGGTGACATTCCACCCAAATTGAATTTTATTAAAATAATTAATATTTTTAATGGGGTTCCTAAGTCTAAACTTAAAGAAATTAAAATATTAATGGGTATTAATTAAAATATGGGTGAGAATGATCTAGAAGGTGGATCAAGTCATGTTTTAATATTAGCCATTTATTAGAGACTTAATCTCGATCTTTGAAGTCTCAACAAGAAAAGTAGTAGAAGGAGGCTTGGGGTTCATTTAGAAACACATAGAGAGATTGAGGGAATCGATTTTCAAAGGTGAGAAGTTCTCATGAGGAAAATCAATTGGGGAGATCTTGCAGCAGAGGGGTAGTGATATTATGGGAGGAATTTCTGGAGAATACAAGGTAGATAAAGGATAAAATATGTCCAAAGCATGACTCACACTGGCTTAAGCAGTGATGATGCAAAGGCAGTGCAGTCAATGAGGAAAAATCGAGTTTTTGTATAGGGAATTCTAAGTTTCAGTGCTGGAAGCCAGGGTGTAAGACTGGAAGCAATAAAGTCGAATTCTCGGCCTAGAGGAGATCCAGAGAAGAGAAGCAGTGTAATACCCAGGAGGGTTGATGTGAAAGCTTCCCAGGGTGATGCAGTTTGACAGAGTGGCGATCAAAAGGTGATGCAAAGCTTCCCAGAGTTGAGGATCAACTATTGATTCTCTAGCGACAGCGTGAGATTATATCACCAAGCTTTTGTCTAGTATTTTCTTTGTAAAGTATTTCTAGTTTAGCATCCTATCTTTGTATTCAAAATTTTCTCTTACATAATAATAAAACCTTAGAGCTATTGCGCCAATTTTCCCATATTGGGGTTTTTCAGGGACTATTTTGTCAAAAAAAAAATGTGTCCTATGTATCTTGTTCTTTTCTCAGTTTCCTTGTTTCATGCAAATCAAATTTAAGTAGTGTAGGCTGCGGTAGTAATTTTCTTTAGTATTCAGAAGAATAACTTGGTGAATGTAACTAAAATCAAGTAGGTGAAGTAGATTCAGATTTGCTGCAGTAGGGGTTCCTTGAGGATTAAGAATTTTCACATGGTATGAGAGCATTGATTTTGAAACAGGAAGAGAAGATCCAACAATAAGAAGAGAGGCAAAAAGTTACACTTAGAATCAATTTGAATCCCTTTGAAGGGATTGCACAGTCCTCACTGGGAAGCAAAGATTTCAAGGAAATCTCTCTCTAAGAGAGTTAACAGAGAGGTACAATTTTCAAATTGTGAGCTTGCATAGGCAGAGGAAGTGACACAAAGCCTCAACACTGTGCTTGAAGGATGCACTTTCTACTGAGGTAGAAATTTGTTGGAAAATATAAAAGACATATAGAAGGGGAATTTTCTCCTCACATAATGTTTTTGCCAGAAAGTTAAAATTTCTCACTTGTTGAGCATTGACTGGAGGAGTTAGTTTGATAGTTTGCATGAGATGGAATCACATGGGATCAAAGATTAGGAAAAGTTGGAAGGAGCTTCCAACTATGTCATATGGAAGACTAAAAGCTTAGTTGTTCTAGAAGAATACGATCTCGAAGCCTATGTCAAAAGTGTTGTAGCTATTCTTGCTGACAATAATCAAAGGAAGAAGTACAAGGCAGAGCAGCGGAAGGTGAAGAGGCATATTCTCGATTAGTTTTTAGATCATGTTGTCTCGCACTTGCAGGGCAAGGATACAACCCAAGAGATGTGCGAAGCCCTGTCTTCACTGTATGAAGGCTCTTCCGAACAGTGGAAGATGTACCTAAAAAAATGTTGTAGCAGACATTGATGCAGAAGGGAGAAGGAGTCAACTCTTATCTTCAACATCTTTAGGACAATAGAGACTAGCTTACTGCAATGGGGTCCACTCCTCAATCAACCATGATGGTAAGGATAGACTTGAATGGAGTCTCAGATGAATGGCAAGTCTTTATCCAAAGCATATTGAACAGGGAAAGACTACCTTCATGGGAGGAGATGTGGGAAACTCTTTAACAGGAAAAATTAAGGAGGGACCTAGTTAGGGTCAACCTCAATGGAAATAGTGGGAGTGGCATGAAGACCAAGGAGGAGGAGAACGTAGCTCTAACATCGAAGGGATAGTATAAGCAGAAGTGGAAGAAGGACATTTCGAAGGTGAAATGTTTCAATTGTGGCAAGATGGGCCACTATACATCCTAGTGTCCTTTGAAGAAAAAGACTAAGGATAAGAAACATGATCCTAAGGCTCCTCCAACAAATATTGATGAAGGTGAGTTTTACATGAGTGCCCATGCATCTCTAGGAGGGAGATGGGGTGATATTGAGCTGTAGTCATGAGGACTACATGTGGGTAGGATCCTTGAGAAGTCCACCTCTTGGATCAATTCCTTGCTACAGGTGACCAAAATTCAGTGGAAATGAGATGGACTTAGTTTCAAAGGATGCAGTGGATTTTTGGAGGATAGATGAAGTAGCCAGAGACCAGAGACTGATCAGCGCAGAGCAAGGTTGGCAACAATGTAGACGGCAGAGTGCAAAACTCAACAGTAGCATAGAAGATTCAAAGGGTCAGAGAATCGTAGCAGTGAGATTCCAACATTCATGTTATTATGCTAAACATAGTTAAGATCACTTAATTTTCAATGTTTTTTAGTTTCTTCTCTCAGCAACTGAGTTGCAATACAAATGCAGTGTTAGCAGTGGCAGTGATAGCAGCATAGCAAATGCATCATTTGAGAGGGATTTCTCATACAGATGCAATAGTGGCAGTGGAAGTGTCATGGGAAGAAGTATAGTGGCACTAGCAGCACAATGTTGGTGGCCGCAACAGTGCAGAAAGGAGGTGCATCAAAGACAAAGCAACATGCAGGTAGACATTGTTGCTAGACCACTTTCCTCTCTAAGAGGGAGTGTTAGGTTCTGGTAGCATCATAAGTTATCTAGCCTTGAAAATTGGTGGAGAGGCTTAGGAGCATGAGTTCTAAGGAACCCAGAAACCATTTGGTGAAATTGCACCCGAATTGTATTTTATTAAAATAATTAATATTTTTAATGTGGTTCCTAAGTCTAAACTTTGGGAAATTAAAATATTAATGGGTATTAATCAAAATATGGGTGAGAATTATCTAGAAGGTAGATCAAGTCATGTTTTAATCTTAGCCATTGATTAGAGACTTAATCTCAGTCGTTGAAGTCTTAACAAGAAAATTATAAGAAGGAGGCTTGGGGCTCATTTAGAAACACACAAAGAGATTAAGGAAATCTATTTTCTGAGGTGAGAAGTTCTCAAGGGGAAAATCGATTGGGGAGCTCTTATAGTAGAGGGGCATTGAAATTTTGGGAGAAGGAATTTATGGTGAATACAAGGCAGAGACAGGACATAAGACATCCATAGGAGGGTTGAGGCTAGTTTAAGCAGTGCTGATGGAGAGACAACACAGTCAGTGAGGAGAAATCAAGTGTGTGCATAGGGAATTATAATTTTGGGTGTTAGAAGCTACGGCATGAGACCGGAAGCAAGAAAGTCAAATTCTTAGCTAGATGAAAATCCAGAGCAGAGAGGCAGCATAATACCCAGGAGGGGTGATGTAGAAGCTACCCAGGGTGATGCAGTTTGACACAAAGGCCATTAGAAGGTGATGGAGAGCCTCCCAAAGATGTGGATTAGTCACTAATTCTCAAGTGACATGGTGAGATTATTTCACCAGCATTTTGTCCATTATTTTCTTTGTAAAGGATTGTTAGTTGAGGATCCTAGATTTGTATTCACAATTTTCTCCTACATAATAATAAACCCTCAAAACTGCTACACTTGTTTTCCTACATTAGGTTTTTCTAGGGACTATTTTGTCCAAAAATAACTGTCATATATATCTTGTTCTTTGCTCAGTGTCCTTGTTTCATGCAAATCAAATTTAGGTGGTGTAGGCTGTAGAAGTAATTTTCTTCAGTATTCAGAAGAATAACTTGATGAATATAATTAGAATCAAGTAGGTGAAGTAGATTTAGGTTTTTTGTAGTAGGGATTCCTTGAAGATTAGGAATTTTCACACTTTGTTCAATTCGTCTTCTTGAACTAAAACCATTCCAATAGTGGCATCAGATGCAGCTAAGTATAAAAAGTAGTCTCGATGATAATCAGGAGGATGAAACAACAATGTATGGGTCAACACATATTTAAGTGCATCAAAGTCATTTTGAGCCATTTCTTCCCAGGTAAATGAGATTCCCTTTTTCAATAGTCAAGTAAAACATTTAGTTATCTTGACATAGTTCTAGATGAATCTTTGTAGAAATTTTTCTTTACCTTGCAAGCTTTGGAATTGGTGGAGATTGGAAGGAGGAGGTTTAGAATAGCCTCAACCTTGAGTCGATTGACACTAATTCCTTCCTTTGAAACAAAAAATCCTATCAATCGACTAAATTACACACAAAAAACAGACTTGTGAGGTTTCAAGCATATATTGTAGTGATGCCATTTGATAAAGATAGCACTCAAATGCATTAGATGGTCTTCCTGCCCCAACGAATAAGATGGAAAGTCATCCAAATAAGGTTTCAAAATATGCTTGACATTGTGAAATGCATAATACATAGTTCTTTGCAAAGTTTCACCAACATTCTTCAAACCGAACGAGCGTTTCCCATAGGAAAAATTCCCCCATGGATAGATGAACGTAGTTTTATGCTGATCAGTTGGGAGTACGTTGATTTGGTTGTAGCCATAAAATTTTTCCATAAGTTAAAACATTTCATTTATGGCATAATCGTAAATAATTTGATCAATATAAGGAGTAGGATAGTTGTCCTTAGGACAAGTGTTATTGATATCCCTATAATCGACACATACTCTAATGGTTCCCTGCTTCTTGTTAATATGTACATTATTGGACACCCATTTAATCAAGGGAACCTGGTATATGAAACCTACTTTGGTTTATCAACCTCAACTTTAATCAGAACAGCCTTTCATGGATTCACTAGACGTAATCGCTTTTTGATAGGTTTTTCATCTGGATAAGACTTGATCTCATGCATAATAATGCTTGAGTCAATTCTTGACATTTCCTCACAAGACAAGGAAACAATGTTGTGGAATTCTTGAAATGGGGCTTTATACGTTCGAATCTCTTCGAATGAGCATGAAGCACCTATGTGAATATTTCCAATAATTCTTTTTTTGACTAAGATATCAATGGAAATCATTGTAGATATGTTTCCCAAATTCCTTTCAGGTTCAACTTAAAAAATGGACATGGACTATTCTGGACTATCAACAGTCTTAGGTGAAAACATAGTTGAAAAATCATTCTTGATCTTATCAAGGTTAGGGAGAAAATATGAACTTATTTCATCCAAAGTCATGACCTCCATAATAATTTCGTTAGTCGGAAATGTATAGTCAAAAGGATTAGGAAGTGAAATTGGTTCTAACCAAGGGAAAGGAGAATAACCATCATTGATCGCATTCACATGATCAATCTCAGAAGATGGTGGGATGGAAAATGATTGAACTGCCTGGTAAGCCAATTCAAGTGGGCTCAAAGGCATCTCATTTCCATAGCAATTCAATTTACACTTTGAAGGCACTATCCATGGATCAGAAGATTCTGTAGTCCTTGGTGTAATCATGTTAACCTCAAAAAAATTAGATGGAAAATTTGGAGGGAGTGGAAAGGTTCCCATTAGTGATGAGTCTTTGAGCAAACAAACACCTATATCTTCATAAAGAGTACTTTTTTTCCAACAAAGGGTATGCTACCCATGGAGTTAGGGTCAGAAGTGTACTAAGACAACTGGTCTACTTTGACAATTTTCCCTTTGTGAGGAAATTGTATCATACAGAAAAGCGATGAGACCACTGTTGACATAGCGTAGGTCCAAATTCGACCAAGAAAAATGTTGTAATCGAGTTGAGAATCAACAAATTCAACTTCGATCATAATTGTTTTACCCTCTAACTCTATGGGTAGATCATTTAGGATTCCATAAGGGTGAAAACATATTCCATCAAAGTATTTTAGAGTAGTAGGTGATTGATTGATAGTTTGATAACTTAAAGATTTCCAACAAGATATTGACGTAATACATGTAGAAGCTCCTTCATCAACAGTTGTGCAAAACACTCCTTTGGGTTTGACAAAAAATAGAATCTGAAATGCGAGTTGAAGAGGGAGTCTAGGTATATGACTCTCAATATCAAAGATAATTATATTAGAATCTTGCGGATCAATAGCTCCAATGGCTGAAAAGAATAAATTTTGTTGTGTTGGGCATGTTTGTAGCACCTAAAGAGCTAACATTATTGAAGGATACCTAGCCAGGTATTCAACAATGTTGTAATTTTTTCTAACTCTAGCATGTGGATTGAAAGTTGATTTTCGTAGCACACCTTTGGGAGGTGGTTGAATCATCATGTCAGGATTTTTCTTCTTGGTATGTAATGGTTCAGAAGGAGGAGGAGGAATTGAATTGGAAGGTTGACCAGATGAACTAGTCTCATTCTCATTGACCACATGACCCTTAGATCTGTAATCTTTTGATCTTGTAGCTAGCATAAATTCTTGCGAAGAAATCATCATGATATCTTGCGATGTGGAAGAGGAAGATGTGAAATGCGTAACCACTTTGTTGTCTTGAGAAGGAAAGGGATCCTTCAAAACAACATGAGTTGGAGAACCTTTAATGAATTTGGTAACCTCTACCTGATGTGGGCATTCCTTCATATAATGATTATCATTACATATAAGGAAAGGATAGAGAGCTTTCCTATTCGTTCAATTTTAGTGGGTTTCTCTTTCGGAGAATAATTTTGTTTTGATTTACCTCTCCCCTTATTTTTACCTCTAGATGATTGACTCTTTCCTGTAGGTGATTCTATGGCATTAATTTCAGAAGTAGCTTCCAAAAAATGGCTTTCAATGAGTGAATCTTATATGGTGAAAATCCGAGTAATTTTAGAATTTTTCTTGTCCCCGTATATTGTTCGCTCAGAAATCCTATTATACCATCAGTGACATTAGATCCTGTTTAATCATTCGAAATTGTTGGGCATGGTATATTCAAGTTTTTTCGTACAAGGTGCCGAATTGGGTATATATTAAGTGTAAATACTCAACATGAGATATTAACTTCTCCTCCGTCACGACACTGCCCTTGGAAACATCCTCCGTAGTAACAGGAGTTAATGAGTTCATAAACCATTCAACTAAAATATGATTTGGAATAAAAACTTTGACTAACTGATGCCTACGTCTCCATTTATGTATATGATCAAAAATGTGGGTGGTTTTTGAATGTTTTAAGGAAGTCAATAGTTTGGTACCAATATCATATTGAATCGGTATCTGGAAATGGGTCATAAATGTTGTTTCTAAAGAGTTAAAGTTATGGAAAGAAGTACAAGGTAGCTCAATGTACCATTTAGCTTCCGAACTGGCTAAAGTTCATTGGAAAAGGCGAATCTAAATAAAATCATCCATCAAGAAATTTGATGCACACCAAAGATGATATGTCATTGCATGATTCAATGGGTCTTCTCCTGATTTTCCTTCAAATTCGGGTATGTCACTCAGTAACTTGGTGTGAATTTCTGGCCAAAAAGGATAATAATAAATAGGATTGTTCATTAGTCGGGATAAATCAAGTAAGTATAGGGTTGTAACTAATGGTAATTTTTGGTTAGGGTCTTGCTGCAGAGCTTGATAACCTTGGAAGTTAAGTCCAACCCCTGGAGGAGGATGCCTAGGATGTTCCAGAATATCCTGTGTAGTTGGAATTTGAATTCCACTAGGAAAACCAGGATGGAGCATACCAATTTTTGGTTGAACATGGACTTGATAAGTATGAAAAGGGTATGGTTGACTCTTGAAAGGTTGAATTTGACCTGAGTAATATTTCCCCTATATAGGTTGAGCTTGTAAAGGTTGACCTTGGAAACAATGACGTTGAACATGTTGAATTTGGATAAATTGACTTTGGAAAGATTGGTTTTGGAAAGCTTGACCTTGGAAATTCTATTTTTGGAAAGCTTGACCTTGGAAAGGTGGACTTTGAAAAACTTGCCCTTGAAAAGGTGGAACCTGATAAGCATGACCTTGAAAAGGTGGGCTTTGGAAAGCTTGCCCTTGAAAAGGTGTTTGCATTTTTCTTATACCAGGTCATCCGATAGGAATCTGTGGTGTAGACTGGACAATAGGACCAATTTCATAAACAAAATCTTGAGGGATTTCTTGTGTATTTTGTGGAATAGGTATTTGACGGGTAACATCAACGGTTGTTTGCAATATTCCCAATATAGGTGCTTGAGGTGAAATTAGAATTGGTTGCAAAACAGGTGTTTGAGGTGCACTCTGAACATGTTGTTGAATTGGTTGTTGAACAAGTTGTTGAGTTGGTTGGTGAACAAGTTGTTTGATGAATTCATTGGACAGGATGTCGGACAGGTGTTTGTGGAATTCCCTAAACAATTTGTTGGATAGGTACAACAATACTTGGAATAGGTATTTTAGGAATAAATTGTTTTTTAGACTAAAGAGGTTGACAAACCGGCACTTGTGGAGCAACTGGAGAAAACTGTTAAGAAAAATTAGGGTTCCAAATAATGTTCATCTCAGGGTAAGGAGTACCAATCAAAGGTTGAGCTATAGCAGGTTGACCCAGACCGAGCTAAGGTATCTAACCATAATTTCTAGTAAAATGTTGACGTCCAATAGTAGGATAAGATTTGACAATATGCTTTCCTCCAAGTGGAGGATAAGGTGGTTTCCCACTAGGAGATTAATAAAAACCAGTTGGGGTTACTTGAGGGTTACCTAAGTTACTGGATACCATGTGAACATATTGGTATAATGGCATAGGTGCTTCAGACATGGATTTCATGCTATGAATAGTAGATGTATATAAACTAGATGACCAAGTAGAAGGTTGAGGAGAAGGAGTAGCTCCTGAAAAAGTCCCAATATGTGACTGGTATCCAGGAGGAACTGATGGACCACCATACAATAGTGATTATAGGGAGATGGTAAACATAGATGAATCATTAGCTTGGCTCCCAAGAGGAATTTATGACATGGTTATTCTCGGTCAATAAAAAGGAATGTGGTGAGGTGGAAAACTAGGACCTAAAAAGTTCAAAGGGGTAGAATACCAAGGATCGGGTTGGAAAGGAACACTTGGAAAAAAACTTGGATCAAAAGGTTCACTAGCGGTAACTGGAGTACGAGGTGATTCTTCGTCCTCGTTCCCAGTAATATCTTTAATGCTAATTAACTCGGAAGGTAATCCAGTCATAATTATTAGTTTCCTTCAAGGTGAACACGGAGTAGGAGTAGTAGCTATAACACCTAAAGGTGATTTAGGTTGAGAAATAGCATACTCGGATTCTTCTACTTTTGGTTCGGTTAGTTTAGTGTTTGAAAGTTCGCTAGTATCAAATTCAGTTTCAACTGCTATGGTAATTTCTGGGCGAGAATGAACTAAGATTGATTGTACTTATTGCATTGGATTCACTTCGGTTTCTACTGTCTCATACTGTAAAACTGTAGATGTTTTAGGTTGTTCTAAAGTTCCAGATCCTGTTGATTTTTACCTTTCAGTTTTTATCTTTTCTAATTGACTATGTGTATATTCATGGGGTTTACCCTGCATTATACACAAATACCTTGGTGAATCAACCAAGATGAATTTTTTTTATCAATAAACCAAATGATATTCACAATCCAATCCTAAAGTCTCTAGAAAGTAAAAACAAACAATTAAGATATGCTAACAAATTCGAGGATTCAAAACCATGCAAACAAGCTTTTCACAATGAAATCACTTGTTGGTGATGAAATCCAACATCACAGAGATCAAAGTGAAAAGTGGCTATAGATAGATTGCCTGGAACCAGTTACGCTGACAACCTTCTTAATGTACATGATCTGGTGCAAGCAAACTTCATTTATGCCATATCGGATGAAGAATACCCTCCAAAAAGGTCCAAAAAGTCTCGCCAACATTTTTTCCAAGTATAACAGAGACTTCCCCTCCACTGTCACCTAGGGTAAAAGCCCTAAGAATATGGTCTCTAATACTACCATGTAAAACAATTTAACCTGGGGTCCCTTTGTAGTTCCTTAACATGGTTAATCTAAGGTTTACTTCCAAGTGACTCCCATGTATCTTTAAGCACCATTTTTAATATGTGTAGATCACTCTACCTTAGTTGATGAAGTGGGGTCAATCACTCCACTGGGTCCGATATGATCTCGTGCTTGACACCTTTATAAGGGGAGCATCCCAAAGAAAAATTGCAGTAGATGGATTTTTCTCCCTATCACAAGATTCTAATGTTTGTTTGCAACTTTGGAAAGTTAACTCATGTTCCTATTCCAAATCCCTACAACTTAACCTACTATAGGTGGAAAAGAGCTGTAAAAAATAAAAAAATTCTAGATATTTTTTATTAGCATTGATTTTAAGAGTTGTTATTTAATCAAAGGTAATGGATGTGAAACTGATGGAATTATGAATTGACACAAATCCTAATGCAATAAAAAGTGAAACTGTAATCTTTTCGTTTTAATGAATTTCTATCTGAAGTAAGGAAAGAGTCTTTCAATTTTTCAACGGAAATGTAAAAAAATCTTAAATACTAATATATCCTTTTTCTTGAAATACATATGTCCAATTTCGAATTACCCAAATGTAGAAATTAACTTCAAATTTCACTTTGCCTAATAACACAAAAATCAAGAAATTTGTTTTTTAATATACAAACACTTGGAAATTTCCAAAATGCAAAAATAAATTAATGAATACTAAAATGAATTTTCCTTAATTGAATGTTATGAATTCACTTGCAATAAAGAGTACAGTTCATAAACACTTCAACAAAGGAAGGAAAATTGACTTTTCATTTAAAAACTAGCATAAGGAGTACTTTTCACAAACAATACTCAATATCGTAAACCATCGTTTTTCACTCACAAAACAATCTTTCCAAAATAGAAAACTAAACTCAAGACCTGATATGATCGAAAGAATAAAGATAGACAGAAAGCAAGGCAAGACCAACTGATCTCTCTTTTGATAGATCGATGATTCACCAGATGAGACTTTATCCTAATTTGCAAAAATAAGAAAATCACAAACAACTATTTTCAAAACACTCAAGTGGACTAATAGCGACACAAAGAAGGTACTGACAAGTGTATTTGAAAAGGAAAAATTAAAATCTCTAGACTTGATGAGGATAAAATTGAAATTTTCAAAAAATTCAGATCTGTTTACAGGTCATAGAACAGACCAGTGCGCATACACATTGTTTCAAAGAGAAAGGTGTGAAAATATGCGCCTTATGCCTAAAACTAAAGTGCGCGCAATGCAAAATTTTAGAAAAAATAAAAAACAAGTCAAATAAAACCCAAAATTCAAATTTTTAAGATTTGAAAACACTAAGAGAGGGCTTCTACAGAAGGTTCAAAAGGTAAAACAAGGGAAATAATGGAGAATGATATGAATCACCAGTGGAGTTGCCAATTTGTTATGCAGACTTATCCCTCCTGTGGACAAGAGTGATCTCCCTATACCTTAGATAAATATTGTAACAAACATCAAGGAACTGCTACCTTTCCCTAGATTACAATTTACTGAAACAAACGGTATGATAGAGGCCAGTTACTGTTAAATCGAAGTGCCTAATGAAGTACCTTTCAGAGCTTTTGACCATTCACTTCTCCGCGATGCTTTAGAGATCAATATGCAATCATAATCTATGTGGGTGATCAAGGAATCCCACAAATTGTATCAACAAAGACATAATTGAAAAATAATAGTTTTTTTTATATTAATAAAATGGAGAATGGATTTACAACCTTGAAGCCTTGATGTTGCAAGTTCCTTCCCACAATCTCAAACCCTCTCCATGAATGAATAGCCTCCTAGCCTTATTCCTGTAGCATAAGAATACTTCCAACAATCCTCTACAATCCTCAAGCCTATGTTAGATTTATAGGAAAAGGAGGGGAAGTTTGGGATCCATTTCCTAAGGGATGAGATCCACTAATGGTGGGATAGGGGTTCCAGAAAGAGAGGGAGGTATCACCATGATGGGAGGAATCATGGCTGAATAGGAATCCATTTGAATCATGTTAGTCAGGAAAGATATGACTAACAATGATTCTATACTTTTACTTTTTACTTTTACATTTGTTATGTCATGTGTGCAGGTCATCATGTAAGATAGAGTACACTTATGCATAGTTTCTAATGGAATTTTTGCGTATGCACAAAGATTAACTAGGGAACTCCACATAAATCCAAAAATAGGGTTTTGAGGCTTGGGATCTAGAAATTTCATTCTCTTTGAGATAATTTGGATTCTAGCCTTGCAAGGGGGTGCTTTGGAACACATTTTTGGATAGCGAAAGATCTAAACCGATGTTCATTTTCCTAATGTGAAAAAATGATGTGTAACACCATTTTGTTTATTTCCAAAACAAGATATTTTTTGTCCTCAACCTCCATAGCTCTCAATTCTTAAGTTGATTTGGAATTGAGGAAATCAATCATTCTTTTTTCCAGTTGGGCACTTCTATGAGATTTCTCTTCACTAGAAACAATATTCGTTTCTAAATCCCTTACAACGATTTTCTCCTCTACCATAATCAAGATGTGATCCCCGATTACCTTCACCTATTGGATAATATCATTCCAAATAATCTCTCTAGCCTATATAAGGTACATATTCCTTTCAATTTCTCCTTTAGCTCTTTGATTTCATCACATGTTCATTGATAGTTTTTCTGATGATGTGATGCACTTTCCTTTTCCATATTCAGCTATCTCTCCTTCATCTTTAAATTCTCCTTTGTGTCATCCAAAATCTTATGTATCTTCTTTATTTCATCTTCTGAAAACTTCAATTCCTTCATGACCATGATAATTTTATCAGTAGGATCTTTGGAATCTAATTGCTCTACAATTGCGTACACTTGAGTATTTATTTTTTGTTGCAAGTTTTAATGCAGTTCTTTTAAAGTGGTCACTTCCTTATTTATTTCAAGTAATTTATGGGTTATGAGCTCCTTGTTTCTCAACTTGAGTCACCTCTGGGACCACAACATGTTCATTTACAGATAACTTTAATTTCTTCCTCAATGATTGAATCTCTGATTCTACCCCTTGCAAAAGATTTTGAACAACATATTTATCTTCAAGGTTCACCCCAATTTGACAATTAATTTCTTCAATTCCTCATTCTGGGTATGTAAAGCGCTAGAATTGGTTTCTTCCAACTTCAACTAATTTTTACCTTTCCCAATAAAGCTTTTGCTTTACTTGCTGCTAATGATGTCTTACTTAGACCACTATAAATAAGTTCCCTGTTTTTCCTGGGCAGGCTTATTTTGTTAGGCAATGGAATATCTCTTGCATCCACAATTAAGTTTATAGTTTTAAATACTACTGTAGAAGAAACTGTCAAAGTAGAAGGATGAGAAAAAGAAAGTTTGAGCTGATTTCTTTCTAAATTCATGGCTGATAGTAACTTGGTATGGTACTCTGATATTGATTGGGCTTCAAGCTGAGAAGCAACATCCTTCATAATCTTCTTATTCTTTTCTTCAATTTGTTCATATGAACCCTTCAAACCAATAATAGATGTATCTCTAGCTTCTTTAGGAATAGGAGAGGAAGGTGTGCTTCTCACTTCTCCCACTGTAATTGAAAACCAATTGTAGAAGAGGAACTTTCAACCAAATGCTCAGATTCCTTTTCCTTTCCATGCAATTTTGATTTTTTGGAATTTTGGCTAGCCCCGTCATCTAAATCAATGACCTCTTCAATTCCTCTCTTAAATCCTTTTTATGCAAGCTGGGGAGTTTAAAGTTCCATCCCCTTTTGTGCTTGAGATTGACCACCATTACCCAATTTTTCTATTTGAAGTCATGATTCATGTATGTATGGAGCATAGGGATTATCCACGCTTCTTTTTTAAACAACTTAATGAGGGTCATAAGACCATTTATCTCCTTGCTAAAACTACATGCCTTGAAGTGTTTCCTTAATTTCCTCCATAGCATGTATGTTATTAACAATAAAAGGCCCAACAGTTTTGGGAAATTTGCACAAGTATCCCTTCTTTGCTGGCACAAAATGAACTTGATATACATTCAGGCTTTTGCTAATAAACTGTACTGCAAATAATCTCATTGGTACAAAAGATGTGAGTTTGTAAGGGGAAACATTTGCTCCATATAATATAATTTCAACATAATCTTGAAATATAAACTAGTCCCCCACTTTGACATCCTTACTGAGCTGCAAAAAGGACTGGGCTATAGGCAAGAGGCATGGTGGAACATAATTTTTTGTAATGGAATAGACAACTAACATAAAAGAGGCAATGAAATATGAAAAACTCTCATAGTTAGGATGACTTCGTTCAGTTTCATTCCAATTTATCACTGACTTTTTTCTTCTATGAGAATACAATGTATTCAAGCCCAAATGCATAAATTTATCTACATGGACCTACAAGAAAAAGTACACCAATAAAGATGAGAATTTGAAACAACTAGTAATACTTAGTTTTGACAATTGTGAATTCACTAAGCCCTCCAAAAAAGTTTGTATATTAAGAATTACGTTAGGTTTCATAATAAAATTGAACATTCATATTACTGCACGATCAATTCTTTCCCCAAAACACTGGAAAGTACTTGTACAATTGGTTTAAAATATTCAACAAAACTATCCAGAGGAAACAAAGTTTTCACTAGAGATAAAATGTGTCTAGGTCGCATAAGATGGAAGGATAAAGTGGCATAATCCTCTCCAGATAAATTTTGAAAACTAGCTACCAGGGTTTCTTAAAAAATAGATTTATAACGCTCAGACTGTGGAAAATCAAGGGTCTGCTAAAATAACAAGGAAGAGACTTGGAAGATATTTCCCCCCAGTGAATTCATCACAAAAAATTTCTGAGGATAAAGAGAAGAAGTCAACCAAGTAATGAATTTTGGGAAAAAGTATGTCTAAGGGACAATTGCAGAGAATAATCCTGATTTTACAACTCTAGAATATATAGGGGAATCTAATTGACCAACTGGGATGTTTTAACACAACTCCATGTCGTTCCGAGTGTATACAGGGTCAAAAATGTCCTTTTGTGTATCCATAAGAGGAATGTGGGTTGCAGAACCCACCATAGAGGTTTTCTTCGACATTTTTGAATAATTGAGCAAGTGTACATGGTGGATAAATACCTGGAAACTCTAAGCTGACATTGGACTTCAAACTGGCAAGCTGGCACATGCAGGTGAACTTTACTACACTCCAGAACAAACAACACATAAATGATTATGAGCATAAAAATAGGTTTTTATGGGTAAATAGGGAAAAACAAGGGGAAAATGGAATTAAATGAGGAAGTGACAGATGTATGACATGATGTCATATTAGTGATGTGGAGGTGATGGTGTACCAATGATGACGTGGGGATATGAGATGAGGTGTCGGGTGACATGGAGTGATATGGAAGATGGTGTAGTGTAATAATCTCGCTCACCTACTATTGAACATGCTCACATGTCTTAGACTCTGACAAAATTGGCTTACCACTCACGGGGGAAACCGTGGTGGTAAGTGGTCCCATCAGCTAGTGATACGATAAACAAACACAATTGTTGAATAGAAAAAATTGGTTTATCTGCCGAATCATCTACAGGGTCACCCAAGCCCATAACCATTGCACTATTTTTGTTGTCAGGTTTCTCCTGTGGGGGGGGGGGGGGGGGGGGGGGGGGGGGCGATGACACTAACAACATCACACTGTCAAATTTTGTGATATGTAATATATTTCTCTATTGGATCCCATCTCTCCATATTGAATGAACTTTAATCCTGCATCACTCTTGGTCCCACATTATTTCTTCGAGAAATCACCATAAACATGTTTTAAATATTCTTTCCTTTTCTATTTTGTCATATATATGAGTTTTTGGCCTTCACACACACACACACACACAGAGGTATGAGTTGAAAAAAATGAGCTAAAACACCATGTATGTTGGGTCGTAGCATCCTCCAATGTGATATGAGTTGTAGCATCATCGCATGGAGTGATATATGTTGCAATGTGATCCTTAGCTTTGCCCTACTAAGGGTCTGCAAATCATAAAAATAATTTAACATATATAATTAACAAAATAGAAGAATAATAATATATACATTAAATTCAAACACATCAGTTGAAGACAATTTTAAAATTAAATACAATTTCAATACATAAACACATAAATTTTAAAAAGGATTTCAAAATTCAGGAGGTGTACTTGAAACAGGTGAATAAAGTCCATAAGAGTAGAATGATCATTAGCATAGACAAAAACACTGCTCTGATTAGCGTCGGAGGCAGGATCTATGAGTGGAATGCACACTCTGAGTGGGCTACATTATCTATCATGAGCCTGACCACATATAACATATCCCCTCACACTACGATGACCTATAGTTGAGGCATGTATATGGGATGCCTCTTCATATTACATATAATACATATAAACTAATCCAAGAAAAAATTATTTACTAAACTATTACATATAATAAATATAAACTAATCCAAGAAAAAAATGTTAACTTAGAAACAATATTAACGAAAAAACATTTAATAGTTATAAAAATATGTTATGTTATAAACAATATATATATATATATATATATTATATATATATATATATATATATATATATATATATATATATATATATATATATATATATATATATATAGATATAGATATAGATATATAATCGAAGGATTTTTTTTGTGGTTTTCATGGTTTTTGTATGGTAAGATTTTTTTTTAAATTAATTTGTTCAATTTTGCAAAATAATAAAAATAAAGAGAAAAAAATGATAAAATACCTACCTTCGTTTAAGTCTGCGGGGTGTTGTTCGGTCCCTATAATACTAGTGATTACCCCATTACTATTGTAGTTATACCCCTTATTTATATTTTTGTGCCCCTATTAACCCCATATTCTTATTTCTATGCCCCATAGAATCCCTCTATTGTTATTTTTGTGGCTTTATATTATTATTGTTAGGTCGGCTAGATTATATTGTGACTCCTTAGACTCCTATATATAGACAGGAGGTTTTGTCATTTGTATCATCCAAGAATTATTCATTTACGTAATGTAAAGAAGGTTGCCCCCTCGAAGAGGCTGAATTCTAAGGCGTTGATATCTTTTCTTGAGCTGGTTTCATAACATTTGGTATCAGAGCTTTGGATTCTAGGGTTTTGCTGCTCCAAACAGGTCATCATGGCATTTTTGCTATAACTTTTTTCTGTGATGTTTCAGAATTCGCAAAAGAAACCCATTTGAGAATAAATTTAGCTGAATCTTGGGTCTGAATTTCAGAGCTTTTTTCATGATATTTGCGGAGATATGATCTGAGGAAGTTGGTCTTTTTGCAGACTCCTGAATTACATTCAAAACAGGTGACCTAGGAAAAATCGTCATAACGTTCTCTCTGGGGATCAGATTGAAATTTCGTAAGAAGGTATAGAAAGAGGACGGACTGTAGTTTCTTGTATGTGTGTTTCAAATCCAAAGGTCAAAACATTGACTCGTGGCACGTCGTACAAGTTCGCTCTACTGAACTAGTCTATAAGCAAGTCACTGTGGGAGGTTTCACATAACTCTTCCTCGGAGAATCCAATTTGGGTCAGACTTGTGGCATTGGAAAGAGGACACAGAGGGATACTACAGCTCACAAATTCAGAACTAGATGATTGGAAAGTACAGAGATACATTAGAGGCAATATCGAGCTCCTACAAAGTGAAAAAAGGTGTGTAGATTTTCTTAAATTTTTGTTTAAGCTTGGTTTGAAAATTTATTTTGAAGGAATTCAAAGGGCATAGTAGAGCATTATTATCGGTAACTGATGCCCCGAGGAAAGAAAATGCAAACACCTAGTAAGGAACATGAAAGCTCTACCATGATTCATGAAGAAGAGGAAGAAATGCAACATGATATATCAAAATTACAAGACCAAGTGCAACAACTGTACCTTTCACAAAAAGGAACATAATCTAAGATGGATGGTTTAAAGAAAGATGTAGAAGCTAAGGTGGATGGTTTAAAGAAAGGTGTAGAAGCTAAGATGGACTGTTTAAAGAAAGGCATAGAAGCTTAGATGATCGACGTGGAAGCTAATATGGATGATTTGAAGATAGATTTGAAGACAGACATGGACGGATTAAAGATAAATATGAATAAGTTGCTACAAGAAATGGTCCCTAAGGGTGAAAGGGTACTAAAGGAAACTCATGATGAGAACAAAAGAAATGTTAATCATGATTCCATAGATGCTAATGTTGGATCAAAGACTCACCATATTCCAAAAATCGATATGAGGAAGTTTGATGGCAAGGATCCCGCCACATTGATATTACAGATGGAGCAATTCTTTGATCTCAATAATGTGCAAAACGCACAAAAGGTACGTATGGCAACTGTATATTTGGAACCAAATCAGTTTGTATGGTATCAATGGCTTTGTTCTCGTAAACAATTTATCACTTGGGCAATTTTTACGGAAGAATTGATAGCACATTATGAGGATACAAAAAGCAACACTTTTTTTAGCCAATTGATAAGTCTCAAACAAAAGGGTTCAATAATGGAGCACATTGAGGAGTTCCAAAAATTGAACATAAGGGTAAAAGATATTCCAGAGGAGCATAGGATTGATGTGTTCATAGGGTCTTTAAAGGATAATATCCAACATGATGTTCACCTTTGGGAACCTGATTCATTAGAGAAGGCATTCAGGTTAGCAAGAAAAATGGAAAGCAAAATTATGGCAACTAGGAAGCATACCACTCACAACTATAAAGACGGAAGTGTTGTTGCCCCTAGTCTTCCACAACCTACAAGGTTGACACCACAAAAATTGGAAGAAAAAAGAGCAAAAGGGCTTTGTTACAATTGTGATAGCAAATACATAAAAGGTCATAAGTGTGCTGAGAAGAAATTATTCTACATAGATTGTGAAGAGGAAGAAGAAAAGGAGCAAGAAAGGTCAAAAGAAGAGGATATACTCCAGGAACAAAGCCTAGATGAAGAACAAATAAATCCGACCATATCTTGTAATGCATTGGCGGGAATTACCACTCCTCAAACCATCAAGATAGAAGGACAAATCAAGAAGAAAAAGGTAATAGTGTTGATTGATTCAGGAAGCACCCACAATTTTATTCATTGTAGGGTAGCAAAAGAATTGAATTGCTTCCTATATCCAGCACCAGAGTGTCAAGTGATGATTGCAAATGGAGGAACAATAAATTGCTCTGGAAAGTGCCATAATATTAATCTATCCATGGGAGAATATGTATTGACTAGCCCAATGCTTTCCATTCCAATGGGAGGTGCTGATGTTGTACTAGGAGTCCAATGGCTACAATCCTTGGGTACAATAGCTTTTAATTTTCAAGAACTTTTCATCAAATTTTCAATAGAAGGAAAGGAAGTTGAATTAAGGGGTATTCCAGGGAAACCAGGAAAGATAATCATCTCTAATGGCATGACAAAGCTTCTAAAAAAGGAGAAAAGAGGTGTAATTGCACAATTATGTTCGCTAGATGTTTCCACATTGGAATCATCTATTTCTCCAGATCTCTAAAGAGTGCTGGAAAATCATTCCAAGGTATTTGAGACTCCCAAAGGTCTCCCACCTATGCGTGATCATGATCATGCTATTCATCTTATTCCAGGAAGTGTTCCTCCAAACATCAGGCCGTACAGATATCCCTATGTCCAAAAAAGTGAAATTGAACGTATGGTTGTAGAAATGTCAGAGGCTGGTATAATTCAACCGAGTCAAAGTTCTTTCTCAGCTCCAGTAGTATTGGTGCACAAGAAAGATGGATCATGGCGTATGTGTCCAGATTATAGGGAGCTCAACAAGATCACTATTAAAGATAAGTTCCCCATTCCTGTCATTGATGAATTACTGGATGAATTGCATGGATCAATTTACTTCACCAAGTTGGATCTTCATTCGGGATATCATCAAATCAAAATGAAGATTGAAGACATTCCGAAAATAACATTTAGAACTCATGAGGGTCATTATGAATTTTTGGTCATGCCTTTTGGCCTTTCAAGGTTTGATGAATTCAATTTTCAAACCATTCCTTAGAAAATTTGTGTTAGTATTTTTTGATGATATACTAATCTACAGCAAGTCTTGGAAGGATCATGTTGAACATGTTGACAGGGTGCTACAACTATTGGAGGAGAAACAATTATATGCAAAAAGATCCAAATGTTTCTTTGGAGTCCAGGAGGTGGAATATTTGGGTCATATTGTATCTCATGAAGGAGTTAAGGTAGACCCTAGCAAAATTAAAGCCATTAAGGAATGGAAAATCCCCACATCCATAAAGCATCTGCGAGGATTTCTTGGGTTGACAGGGTATTATCGCAAGTTTGTTAAGAATTATGGGAGAATAGCAGCACCTCTAACAACATTATTGAAGAAAGATTCATTTTCATGGACTCTGGAAGCAACAAAGGCCTTTGAACATCTTAAAGAGGCAATGTGCCAAGCATCGATCTTAGCTACACCGGACTTCACAAAAACCTTTATTGTGGAATGTGATGCTTCAGGAAATGGAATTGGTGCTGTTCTAATGCAAGATGAAAGACCCATTGCTTTTGAAAGTCGTCCAATCAAGGGAAAGTTTTTAAGAAAAGCTATTTATGAGAAGGAAATGTTGGCAATACTCCATGCACTTAAGAAATGGCGACCCTACCTAATGGGAAGACACTTCAAGGTAAAAACGGATCATGATAGCCTTAAATACTTTTTAGAACAAAGATTATCCTCTGAAGAGCAACAAAAGTGGGTCACAAAGATGTTGGGTTATGACTTTGAAATCATCTACAAAAAAGGGAAGCAAAATGTGGTGGCAGATGCACTCTCAAGAAAGGATGAGGATGTGGAAGCATTGTTGTGTGCCATTTCTATTATCCAACCAGATTGGATAAACGAAGCAAGGGAGGAATGGAAGAATGACGAAGAAGTGTGGGCACTTATTCGAAAGCTACAACAAGATTCCAGTATTTCTGATACATTTAGCTGGCAAAATGATTCATTATGGTACAAAGATCGCTTATACCTCTGTAAGAATTCCCAGCTAAAACAAAAGATTCTTATGGAATTGCACACTTTTCCCTTAGGAGGGCACTCAGGATTTTTAAAAACTTACCACAGGGTTAAGAAGGAATTTTTTTGGGATGGCCTTAAATCAGATATTCAAAAGTTTGTGGCGGAATGTTTGGTTTGCCAACAAAATAAAGTTGAAACAATTAAGACACCGGGTCTATTACAACCTTTATCCATTCCAAGCCAATGTTGGGAGGAGGTTTCAATGGATTTTATCACAGGTTTACCCAAGTCTGAGGGAAAGAGTGTCATCATGGTGGTAGTTGACAGACTTACCAAGTATGCACACTTTTGTGCATTATCACATCCATTTAAATCCAGTACAGTTTCTGTTCAAAAGCTACAAGGAAACCCAAAGATTATTGTAAGTGACAGAGATGCCATTTTCACTGGAAATTTTTGGACAGAATTATTTTCTTGTCTTGGTACTCAGTTAGCTCATAGCTCATCTTATCATCCTCAATCTGATGGGCAAACTGAGATAGTAAACAAATGTTTGGAAGGATATCTTCATTGCTTTGTATCTGATAAACAGACACAATGGGTCAAATGGTTGCCTCTGGCTGAATGGTGGTATAACACTTCCTTCCATACAACAACAAAAATGACCCCATTTATGGCACTTTATGGGTATCAACCACCATCCATCACATCATATTTAAGAGAAAATTCTAAGGTTCACGCAGTGGAACATCACATCGAACATCAACAACAAGTCCTCCAACTCTTAAAGGATAACCTCGTGTTGGCACAAAATAGAATGAAACAACAGGCAGATCAACATCGCAGTGAAAGAAGTTTTGATGTAGGTGATTGGGTATTCCTACGGCTACAACCATATAAGAAAATGTCCCTAAAGCAAGCTAAGAAGGATAATAAATTATCACCAAAGTATTATGGTCCATACAAGGTGTTGCAAAAGATTGGTACTATGGCATACAAATTGGAGCTTCCTGCAGCTTCTCGATTGCACCCAGTTTTCCATGTTTCATGTTTAAAGAAGGTTATAGGCGACAAGCTCCCAATTCAAACAATATTGCCAGAACTTGACGAGGAAGGGAAAATTATATTAGAACCAAAAGCAGTCATAGAAACAAGAACTCGACAGCTACGAAATCGATCAATTTCAGAGTATCTTATCAAGTGGAAGAACTTATCTGCTGAAGATTCCACATGGGAGGATGAGAATTTTATGCAGAAGTATCCAGAACTATTCAAGCGTTGAGGACAACACTTTTTTGAAGGAGAGGGGCATGTTGGGTCCCTATAATACTAGTGATTACCCCATTACTATTGTAGTTATACCCCTTATATATATTGTTGTGCCCCTATTAACCCCATATTGTTATTTCTGTGCCCTATAGAATCCCTCTATTGTTATTTTTGCGGCTTTATATTATTATTGTTAGGTCGGCTGGATTATATTGTGACTCCTTAGACTCCTATATATAGACAGGAGGTTTTGTCATTTGTATCATCCAAGAATTGTTCATTTATGTAATGTAAAGGAGGTTACCCCCTCGAAGAGGCTGAATTCTAAGGCGTTGATATATCTTTTCTATCTTTTCTTGAGTTGGTTTCATAACATAATGTAAAGGAGGTTTCCCCCTCGAAGAGGCTGAATTATAAGGCGTTGATATATCTTTTCTATCTTTTCTTGAGCTGGTTTCATAACAGGTGTTGGCGGGGTCATTGGCGAGATTGGCTGGAACGCTCCATGCTCCAATTTCTCAATCGAGCTCCAATATTTTCAAGTCGATTTATTCAAACACTCTCGTTTGAGCTCTAAATTATCCCACGGTTTGTGCAAATGGTGTGTGCATGGCGCGGGTGAGAAATTTAATAGGAAAACTTGGCTCATCAAGTGTTTAAATTGTTCACCCGCAATATATAATAGAACTATATATATATATATATATATATATATATATATAGATATATATATATATATATATATATATATATATATATAGATATATATATATATATATAGATATATATATATATATATATATATATATAGATATATATATATAGATATATCTATCTATATATATATATATATCTATATGTATATATCTATATCTATCTATATGTATATATATATATATGTATATATATATATATATATGTATATATATATATATATGTATATATATATATATATCTATATATATATATGTATATATATATATATATGTATATGTATATATATATATATATATATATATATATATATATACATATATATATATATATATATATATATATATATATATATATATATATATATATATATATATATATATATATATATATATATATATATATATATATATATATATATATATATCTATATATATATATATTATTTAATGTTGTTTTGAAGGTTTTTTTTTATGGTTTTTTGTGGTTTTCATGGTTTTTGTATGGTAAGTTTTTTTTAATTAATTTGTTTAATTTTGCAAAATAATAAAAATAAAAAGACAAAAAGGATAAAATACCTACCTTCATTTAAGTCTGTGGGGTGTTGGCGGGGTTCTTGGCGAGGTTGGCTGGAATGCTCCATGCTCTAATTGCCTGATCAAGCTCCAATATTGTCAAGCTGAGTTATTCAAACACTCTTGTTTGAGCTCTAAATTATCCCACAGTCTGTGCAAATGGAGTGTGTAGAGTGTGGGTGAACAATTTAGGAAAACTTGGCTCGATCAAGTGTTTAAATTGCTCAGTTAAGCCATCTTTTTTTACACCTAAACGCACCCTCTCTTGCCAAAAAATTTAACTAGCACCATGTTATCACCCACAAGTAGCTCAAATATTTTGTTTTCTTAATTTTCCAAATAAAATGAATGTTTTTGATAGATTCGGTAATGCATTATCATGATCTTTTATGTGTTTAGAATTATAGAAATTCAACAAATCTATTACAGTGTTAATTTTGAAATTTTTTATCAATCTTTGTAGGAATTGACCTTGTACTAGTGATAAATTAGTTAAAAAAGACAACCTAATTGTTTTACTGACATTCTTTCTAACTATTTCATTAGGGATCAAATCCCAAAATCCCTCTCATGTATTTGCATCCAAAATTTCTAAAACTTTTCAACTCCTTACAAAACTAGTATAATTCTCATTTTTTTTTTTGAAACCAAAGATGAGAGAAGGTTCCTTAGCAATCTATTAGGTTATATCCCTATGTCATTTAGTTAATGTTGCATGTACATAAGTTACACGTGAAATAGCTAATGTTTTGTGTATATGCTTTACATATGAAACAACTAATGTTGTGTGTACATGTGTTACATATGTGTTAGAAACCAAGAAAATACCCAGGGGGGTGAATCAGTAATGTGAGAATTTAAAACTTTCTTCCACAAAGTAAAGAATACTTAATCACCAATAGTCCTTTTAACAAAAATTCAAGTAATCATCAACAAAAGAAGCATATATGAAACACATAGATTCTTCAATCTTTTTCTCAATTGCTTTTACATAGGAAAGCTTCAATTTGTTGTTACATAAATTGGTAGGATTCAACCTACTTGAGAGATAAAACCCTTAGTTCATTGGTTTCTCAAGCTCCAACATGAAGGAAGTTACTACTCTCTAATTTATCAGTTGTTATGGAAAGAAGCTACAACCACTGAGTTTATCAGCTACCTCTAAAAGGTGTTGAAATATGCAACTAATTTCAGTCTTCATAATGACATATATAATCATGACTTTATGTAATAAGAAAAATAAATTTATTATTGTTATTCTTAAAGCATGGATTTCTTGCTCAAGGAAAATTATTTTTAGGTAAAGCTCCCATTGTGAGGTCTTAGGGCTTGTCGTTGAGTCTACAAGTCAAGAAAGTAATTGTCATGTATGAATGACCCAATTGGGCATGTTACATATTGTAAGAAGAATTTGTTTGAGTCAAATTCAAGTTAAAGAATTGTCCCATACCAAGTAATAATGCAATGATCAAGTCGGCCTACTCAAGCGACAAGTCAGCCTAAAATGTAGTTACAAGTCAACCTACAATCATGGACAAAAATCCTATATAAAAGAGGACTCAGGCTCATTCAAGGACACTATCATAACTCACAAAAGTTCAATTAAGGAAAAGGAAGAAGTGTGAAGAAGAATAGGGCTATATACTTCACACATGCAATAGTTTAGGGTCACTCTATGTTGTAGCAAAGATAAAAGTTATAGTCATCCTAAGAAGAACAAAAAAATGTGTCAAGAATTAGTTTTTATATGATGAAGTGACAAATAAAAAGAGTAATCCCAAGTGAGGAAGAGAAGACTTGTTTATGTTTCCTCATCTATTCAAACATGCAGAACTACAAAAGATTACAAGTAGGCCAAGAATTATAGACCTGTAATGGAGGATGAAGATTTGAGGAGAAATCAAAATAGGAGTGTTACAGTAATTTTGACCAGCATTGACTTTGTGAAAGAAGAGTTGATAAAAGGGTTGTTTTGACTTGGTCTTGGAAACCATTTTGGTCAAGGGTATAGGACTTGAAATTTGATAATTAAATATTCTAAGAAGAAGAATTCTTGTGGGTTTTCCTCTTATATTGGAGAGTTTTTGTGCGTTTGTTTATCACCTATATGTTGTGTCCTTGATCTCATTTTTATTTGTTTTTTGGTAGATGTTTCATGAAGTAAAACACTAATAATAATAAGTGAAAGAAGAATATAACTAAGTGAGATAAAAATACATCACAAACAAATATGAATTTAGAGAAATCATCTACACTTATTGCCCTCAGATTTATCAACATGGTATGGGAGCTAATGAAACAATATAAGGAAAAGCAGCTTGAAGAGAGACATAAAAAGGAGTATCAAGAAAAGTCAAGGCATAAAATAAAACAGTGAATATTCAAGAATGCTCAAGGGTCAAGTTCAAAAATAAAGCTTAATAAAATTCTAGGCAAAAAAATTGTTAGGTCCCTGTACTACTAGTGTAACCACTTATTGTTATTATTATTATTAGTGCAACCCCTTTATTTTATTATTGTTCCCATATAATCCCCTTGTTGTTATTATTATGCCCCATAGAAGCCCACTATTGTTATTGTTGTTCCCCTACAATATTATTGTTATGTAGGCTCTGATTGTATTGGGACCCCTTAGACTCCTATATATAGAAAGGAGGTCTTGTCATTTGTATCATCCAAGAATTTTTCATTTTGGTAATGTAAATGAGGTTTCCCCCTTAAGGAGGATGATTTCTAAGTCGTGGATCTATATTTTATATATTTTTGGAAGCTGGTTTCATAACATTTGGTATCAGTGCTTTGGATTCTAGGGTTTCACTACTCCAAATAGATCATTTTAGCATTTTCGCTATAAAAGTTTCTCTACAAAGTTTCAGAAGCTAAAAAAAGACCCATTTGAGAAGAAAGAATTCTTAACCTTGGGTACTAATTTCGGATCTTGTCTCACTCTATTTTTAGAAATATGAGCTAAGGAAGTTAGGGTTTGTGCAAGCTCCATAATTCCATCTCAAACAGGTCATCGTGGCATTGTCGCTTAATTTTGTTTCTATGAAGTTTAAGACTCTGAAATTAAAACCCATTTGAGTTGAAAGCTTGGTAAAACTTAGATTTGAATTTCATATCATTATTCACTATAGTTTCGGAGATATGGTCCAAGTCATTTAGGGTTTTTGTAGTATCCAAAATTACATCCCAAATAGGTGACCTTGGGAAAATCGTCATAACTTTCTCTCTGAGCATTAGATTGAAATTTCATAAGAATTTATAGAAATAAGATAGACGGTACTTTTTTTTGTATCATTTTGAGGTCCGAAGGTTGAAATAGTGACACGTGGAACTTCATACAAGTTTTCTCTACTGGAGAATTATATAATCAGGTCATCTTAGGAGATTCGACATAACTCTTTCTTGGAGAATCCAATTTCGATAAGACTTGTGGCATTGGAAGGAGGACACAGAGGGATACCGTAGGTCATAATTCCATACCTTGGATATCTGAACTTTTAGAGATACAACAGATTCAATATTGAGATCCTAAAAGGAAGAAAAAGAATGACTCAAATCAAGAAAATAGAAACACATAGTAATCAAAATTGGATGGATGATTTTAAGAATGCGATCAAATCTAAGATAAATAGTTTTATCTATGCCATGGAAGTTGATACCGATGGTATGGAATAATATTGGAAAAAAGGCATGGAATATTTGAAGAAATACATGGAAGGTTTGAAGGAAGGTGGGACAAAGTTGCTACAAAAAAGGCCTCCTAATGGCGAAAAGGTAGTAGAGGAAACTCATGATGAGAAAAAAAGTAGTGTTCATTATGACTTCATAGAATCTAACATTGGATTGAAGACCCAACATATTCAAAATATAGATATGAGAAAGTTTATGGAAAGGATCTCGTAACATGGATACTATAGATGGAGAAATATTTTGATCTACATAATGTGAAAAACACACAGACGTACGTATTTCATCTTTATATTTAGAACTAAATCATTTTGTATGGTATAGAGGGATTTTTTCTCATAAACAACTTTTCACTTGGTCAATTTTCATAGAGAAAATGATAGCACATTATGAGGATACAAAGAGTAACACCATTTTTAGCCAATTGATAAATCTAAAACAAAAGGGTTCAATGATGGAGCACATTGGGGAATTGCAAAAATTGAATATAAGGGTAAGAGATATTTGAGAGGAGCGTAGGATTGATGTGTTCATAGGGACTTTAAAGGATAACATCCAACATGAGGTTCTCCTTTGGGAACCTAATTCATTGGAGAAGGCATTCAAGTTGGCAAGAAAAATGGAAAGCAAAATTATGGCAACAAGGAAGCCTACTACTCACAACTATAAAGATGTAAGTGTTGTTTCTCCTAGAATTTCACCACCTACAAGGTTGACACCACAATAATTGGAAGAAAAAATAGCAAAAGGGCTTTGTTACTATTGTGATAGAAAATACACTAAAGGTCATAGGAGTGCTGAGAAGAAATTAATTTACATAGATGGGGAAGAGGAGTAAGAAAAGGAACAAGAAACGTCAAAAGAAGAGGATGTACACTAGTAACCAATCCCAGAGAAAGAAGAAATGAATCTAATCATGTATCGTAATGCATTGATAGGAATTACCACTCCTCAAACTCTTAAGATATGAGGGAATATCAAGAAGAAAAAGGTAATAGTGTTGATTGATTCGGGTAGTACCCATAGTTTTATTTATTGTAAGATAGCCAAGGAAATGAATTACTTCCTATATCTAGCACCTGAGTGTCAAGTAATGGTTGCAGATGTAGGAACCATAAATTTCTTTGGAAAGTGCCATAATATCAAGCTTTCCATGGGAGAATATGTCTTGAATAGTTCAGTGCTTTCCATTCAAATGGGTGGTGCAAATTTTGTACTAGGAGTCCAATGGATACAATCTTTGGGTACAATGGCTTTTAATTTTGAAAATTTTTGGGAAGGAAAGGAAGTTGAATTAAGGGGTATCGAAGGGAAACCGAGAAAGATAATCAGCTCTAACAACATGAAAAAGCTTCTAAAGAAAGAACAATGGTGCGTAATTGCACAATTATGTTCACTAAAGGTTCCCACATCGAAATCATCTATTTCTCTAGATCTTCAAAAAAAATTGGACAATCATTCCAAGGTATTTGAGACTCCCAAAGGCCTCCCACCTATTCATTATTATGATCATGCTATTCATTTGATTCTAGGAAGTGTTACCCAAACATTAGGCCTTACACATATCCATATGCCCAAAAGAGTGAAATTGAACGTATGGTTGCAAAAATGCTAGAGGTTGGTATAATTCAACCTAGTCAAAGTTCTTTCTCTACTCTAGTGGTATTGGTACACAAGAAGTATGGATCATGGCGCATGTGTCTAGATTATAGGGAGCTAAATAAGCTTACTATTAAAGATAAATTTCCCATTCCTGTCTTTGATGAATTTTTGGATGAATTACATGGATAAATTTACTTCACCAAGCTGGATCTTCATTTAGGAGATCATCAAATCAGAATGAAGATTGAAGGCATTCCAAAACCAACATTTAGAACTCATGAGGGTCAGTATGAATTTTTTGTCATTCATTTTGGCCTTATCCATGCACCTTCTACATTTCAAAGTTTGACGAATTCCATTTTCAAACCCTTTCTTAGAAAATTTGTGTTAGTATTTTTAATGATATACTAATCTACGACAAGTCTTGGAAGGATCATGTTCAACATGTTGACGGGGTGCTCAAACTAATGGAGGAGAAACAATTATATGAAAAAATATCCAAATGTTTCTTTGGAGTACAAGAGGTGGAATATTTGGGTACTCAGTTAGTTCATCGATCATCTTATCATCCTCAATCTGATGGGAAAATTGAGATATTGAACAAATGTTTGTAAGGATATCTTCATTGCTTGGTATTTGATAAACAAACACAATGGGTCAAGTGGTTGCCTCTGGCTGAATGGTGGTATAACACTTCCTTCCATACTGCAACAAAAATGACCCCATTTATTGAACTTTATGGATATCATCCACCATCCATCACATCATCTTTAGAATCAAAATTCTAAGGTTTAAGTACTGGAAGATCACATCAAGCATCAACAACAAGTTCTCAAACTCTTAAAGGATAACCTCATTTTGGCGCAAAATAGAATGAAACAATAGGTAGATCAAAATCGTAGAGAGATAAGTTTTGATGCAGGTGACTGCGTATTTCTACGACTATAACCATACAATAAAATTTTCATTAAGCAAGCTAAGAAGGATAATAAATTATCACCAAAGTATTATGGTCAGTACAAGGTGTTACAAAAGATTTGTACTATGGCATAAAAATTGGAGCTTCCTATATCTTCTTGAGTGCACCTAGTTTTCCATGTTTCATGCTTAAAGAAGGTTATACATGAGAATATCCCAATTCAAACAATATTTCCAAAACTTGACTTGGAAGGAAAAATCATAGTGGAACTGGAAGCAGTCACAAAAATAATAAATTGACAACTACGAGATCGATCAATTTTAGAGTATCTCATCAAGTCGAAGAACATACATGCTGAAGATTCCACAAGGGAGGATGAGAATTTTACACAGAAGCATCTTGAACTACTCAAGTGTTGAGTACAACACTTTTTGAAGGAGAGGGGCATGTTAGGTCCCTATACTACTAGTGTAACCCTTTATTTTTATTAGTGCAACCCCCTTTTGTATTATTTTGCCCATATAGACCCCATGTTGTTGTTATTATGCCCCATAGAAGACCATTATTGTTATTGTTGTGCCCCTACAATATTATTGTTATGTAGGATTTTATTGTATTGGGACCCCTTAGACTCCTATATATAGAAAGGAGGTCTTGTCATTTGTATCATCTAAGAATTGTTCATTTGTGTAATGTAAAGTTGGTTGCCCCCTCAAAGAGGCTGATTTCTAAGTCATTGATCTATCTTTTCTATATTTTTGTGAGCTGGTTTCATAACAAAAATTCTCAAGGTCTAATCTCAAAAGAAGAAAGAAAATGATAGTGAACTACATCTCCCTCTCAAGACAGTGAGAAGAGTCAAACTCATTCCAAAGGATAAGCACATTTTTGGGCTACAATATTAGCTCTTCATAAAGTGCATAGACATCTGAATTATGTTCATAAAGCAATAATTTTTTAAGATCACTATATCACTATCTCAAGAGGCCAAAGGCTTAATTTGAATATTCAATGAAATCTAATTCCTTTTACAATAAAAGTGAACCTCTGGGCATTGAAGAAAAGGATTGTTTACATCACCTCAAGAAGCAACAACCACAAAACTGAATTTTTCGCCATCCTTAGTGAAGGATCAAACTCCTCAAGAAGATCAAGAATCTGATTAAGATAAGTCATATTTCTATCATCGATTGCATAGCCCAAATTTATGGAGAAACAAATCTACGTGGCACTAAGAAGTGCAGGAAACAATTATCCATTCATACTTGTTCTCTATAACATGATCACTCATTCAAAATAACTGATAACCATTTATACATTTTAGTAAGAAGTTGAACCAAGGAACTACAGGAAAAAAGTAAGTGCAACAAGAAGTATCCCTATTATGAAGTTCTATTTCACATAAGTCCTGTAACCATAAAGGTAGCATAAAGGATATATAATCATTCTATTTATTAAAGGAACTCGTGGAGAAGAATGTCATGTCAAAAGAGCAATAAAAGAAAGTCTGAAAGATAGAAAAATGACAAGAAATATTACAATACCTTTATGAAGGAACCATGGCATCACAGGGAGGTATGCATGAGGTATGAATATTTCTTATTTTCAAGGGTCCATCATTAGATGTTGTAGGGCTCAAATTATGGCTCTTGGGTTTGTATTTTCAACTAGAAATGATTCATAAGAAACCCTAGTAATGAGAAACCCTAGTATTGAGGTCTTCTTCCCTATTATTTGAGCTATAGGGTTTGAACTTAAGAAACCATTGGATGACCTCTAGGTTGCAGAAAACCCTATAAATAAAACTTGACATCATGTTTTGGTATTGTATACTTTTCTTGGGATGCTTGTCAATAAATATTGAAGGTACAAGAAGTAAATATGGATGAGTTGATCCTTTGAAGCATGATGGAAGGAGGGAACTATACAGGCTCTTAGGAAGTATTCATGATGTAACTATGGATACTTGGAAGAAACAGAAGGTTGAGTACCTCTACCATAGTTAAAGAATTGCAGTAAGACAAAGATAATAGTAAAGTATGATAGGATGCATCATATTGTATGATATCATATTAGAATCATACAATGAAAAGAGCTCATCATATCATTATAAGAAGATTGATGATTTCAACTAAGGAATTCATCATTAGAAGGAAGTATCTCTTGGTAACTTCATTGGAAGCATAAGTAGTACTTGTGGGTAGAAGAAAGTCATCTAGGATAGAGTTCATCATACACCATTAGAAAGGATAATTTGTTGAATAAGGATAATCAAGGTCCTCCACTGGAATCTTCATTAGAAGGTTCCTCTCTTAGAAGAAGCAAGTGTCTAATTGAGAATTCCATCTTGGACAAGATTCATTATTTGAATCATGGTATTATGACAAAGGAATACATTAGTTCAATATGATTGAAGTACTTTCAATAATCGAAAATGAAGTTGTCAAAGGAATTTTAGATAAAAAAAGGAGAAAATAGGTATGTATGGATATGTTTAACAAAGTCACGTAATCATGTAGTTGAAGATAGCATGAGTGGATACTCTACCTCATGACTATCTTTAAAGGAAAAGGATTTCTTTCAATATGTATGAAGGCATGGATTACATATTGAGTAGATGAAATAAACATAATATGTCCTCATATGGAATATGATGTGGTTGAAAAAGATGAAGGATCTATGGATAGAAGTTCCTGGGAAGTAATATGTGAAGAAAGAAATTAGAGATCATGAAAGATTCAACTAGAGGAAGTTAACATTCAATAACTAGAATAATCGATCATGACATATCCATGGAGAAGAATAATATAATAAGGCCCATAAAGAAAGGAGACCCTTGACATATGAATTTTTGGAAATGTGTCTATGAATGTGAAGGATGTTGTAAGAATGTAATATGTCCTAATGAAAGGAAATCACAAAAGGTAATTTTTACTTGATGTTTATTTTTTTATCTTTCAACAACATATGAATGGGTCAATGTAGTTCTACGAAAAGGATTTATAGATGTCACCTACAACTAGCACTCATGTGGTTGGATGAAAGGTCCTAAAGGAAACATGACTTCGAAAAGGTAGTTGTATGAAGAAAAGCCAAATGTGGATTAGAAGATCACTTTTTGATGAGGAATAATATGAAATGACTAACATGGTTCCTGAAGGATAGTGGTGGATGGATGATTCCCTATGAACCCAAAAAGAAGAAAGCTCCACAATGATACAGATTAAATTCCTGAGGTCAAAAGGAGGATCTCTTCAAGTAGTTGAAGGTACCATGTTTTGCACCGAACAAAAAATGAGTTGTTGAAAACAAGTCACTAGTTAATAGGGAGCTTGGGTATGTTCCTGTAATACCAAAGGGTTGGTCATCCGTGGTAAAGAGGGAGTGACAACTTTGGTTCTCTACTTCATGTGTTATGCACTATACTAGGATCAATAGTCGTAAGTCTTAGTTAAGGCCATCAGGAGAGATAGAGACATCATTCTTGTCTTCACTTTGGAAGAAAGAATGGATGATTGGGTAAAAGAGAAATATGGCATCCAATACTCTTTGAGTATGAGGTAGGGCATACAAGGTAATAGTAGTCATAGAGGACATATATTATTTGGGAACTAGGAATCCAAGATAAGAATATTCCTAGAAGGACATAGCATGTGAACACCTGGGTTGTGTATGCGCCTTGAGAGACAATGATGATGGTGTATATCAGTCATTTGTCTTTCTAGCATTGTGCTCTCACCTTGTGGGGAGATAGAGTTGTTAGTCAAGGCCTTTATGGATGATATTATGCTAAATAGATATATTACCAATCTGACTCTTCTTATGAGAATTCCTCATATTTATAATGTCCAACTACCTTGATGGATTATGAATACCTCCCTAGTTAAGAGGGAGTGTTGAAATATCTAACTAGCTTTAGTCTTCATAATGACATGTGTAATCATGATTTTATGTATTTAATGCAATAAGTAAAATAAATTGATTATTTTTGTTCTTGAGGCATGGGTTTCATGGTCAAGGAAATTTATTTTTAGATCTAGCTCCCATTGTAGATCCTAGGGTGTGTCATTGAGTCTACAAGTCAAGAAAGTAAATTTCATGTATGAATGACCCATTTGGGCATGTTACATATTGTAAGAATAATTTGTTTGAGTCAAAGTCAAGTCAAAGAACTCTCCAATGATCAATTCAACCTATTCAATCAACAAGTTGGCCTAAAAGGAAGTTACAAGTCAACCTACAATCATGGACAAAAAAACCAATATAAAGGAGGAATCAACCTCATTCAATGACACACTCATCAATCACAAAAGTTGGACTATGAAAGAGGAAAAAGTGTGAAGAAGAAGAGGATAAGAATATAAGGTAATCGAAGACTAGAAGGATATTTCTGGGCTATATACTTCACACGTGAAATATTTTAGGGTCATTCTTTTTTGCAATGAAGATAAAAGTTACAGTCATCCTAAGAAGGTCAAAACAAGGTGTCAAGAATTAGCTTTTCTATGCTGAAGTGTCAAAGAAGAAGAGCAATCCCAAGAGAGGAAGAGAATACTTGTTGATTTTTCCTCATATTTTCACATGTGTTGAACTACAAAAGATTACAAGTAGGCCAAGAATTATAGACATGTAATGGAGGCTGAATATTTAAGGAGAAACAAAAACAGGAGTGTTGTAGTTAGTTTGACCATCGTTGACTTTGTGGAAGAAGGGCTGATGAAAGGGTTGTTTTGACTTGGTCATGGAGAATTTTTTGGTCAAGGTTCTAGGACTTGGAAGTTGTCAATTGAGGATTCTATAAGAAGAAGAATTCTTGTGGGTTTTCCTCTCATATTGGAGAGGTTTGTCCTTTGTCTCATTGTTCTTTATTGTTTGGTACTTGTTTGATGAAGAAGAAAACTAATAATAATAAATGAAATAAGAAGCTAACTAAGTGAAGTAAAAATACATCACAAATAGTTATCAATTTAGATAAATCACCTACACTTGTGCCCTCAGATTTATCAACAAAATGAGATACAACCACTGATTCACAAGCTACAACTTGGTGGAATTCCTTCATTCATATTTCATTCCATTTTCAAACTTAAACCATGAAAGCCTCCTTTTTTAAAAAAATAAATTTTCTTTGTCTCTCAACCACACACACAATCACCAATGAAATCTATGCTACAATATCATTCACCATAGAAAAACCTTCAAAAATATTCTTCTCTAATATCTCAATCATCCACACAAAAAAGTACTTCTTGCGAATTGAATTTCTACTTATAAAGAATTAAAGTTGTTATTTTAGTCTTAGAAATTTAGTTACTTTTAACTCTTAGCATGCATGAATTCTTAATTTGTAGTTATATTCTACTTCTATAAATTCTTCTTGATGTGTTCATGTTGTATTGAATCTCTACTTTGTTGTCTTGATATGAAAAAATGAGTCAAACTTATGATTTCTTCAATTATAGTACATTGTAGGATTAGCAAAGCTTTTATCTGTAGTTCCAAATATTGCAAACTGACAATTTTGACCAAACCACCAAATAGTTGTCAACTCGTCCATGCCACTTTATTCAATTTTTAGCACACTCCTTGTTTAGTGCCAAAACACCAAATATGGAACATAGTTCCAAAGTTTCCAACCTATTCATGTTAATATGCCCATAGAATTTAAATTTGCACCCCCTTGTAATGAAATTATGCCTTTTTCATAGCCCAAAGGCCCAATGCGTGCCTGCAATCACCTTTTAATCAAGGTTGTAGATCAATCATGGGCCCAAGGGCTTATCCACATATCTTAAGCAACCCTTTTAAAACTCTCGCATTTCATGTGTAAGCCCAAAGACCCTTAAATATTTAACACCAGAAACCTCCACTCAAAACCTCTTACTTGACCCCTTTGACATGCCTTTCAAAGATTCATAAATGTCATTTTCTATGAATATTTCTATTACCCCGACTTTCTCAAATTTTCCTTCTTCCAAAATTGTCAGCATCATGGACCTCAAGGGTGATGTCATCACCTTAATTCCCAAAGACAATTTTTTTTTTCCATCAACTGTCTCCAATTTCTCCATCTACCTAGAGTCAACTCCTTAAAAACTTTCAACGGATCTCTTTCTAAATCCACTAGGGAAACAATTTTGAGGTTATGTGTCCTCTGGGGACATCATGTTATCTCTTCTTGAGCTTTTCATTGGTCCTCCTTCATGCCAATTATATATCATCCAGGACCATGTGTCCTGTCATCCCACTATCAGGCATCCTAGAACTTTTGGCTTGAGTACCCTTGGGAACTTTCAGGAAATTATGGCTAGGGTGATGTGTCCCTATGGGATCGCCCACTACAGTCACATGCCAATCAGGAAAATATTGGGATTACTTATACTTGTCAATGTTTCCCACTACTTCGTTTTAAATCATCAGGGTGATGTCAACTCCACCATGTCTATCACCTACACATAATTTCCATGTGTCACTCGCTAATAGGTGTCATGTGTCACATGTTTTTTGCACACATGGCCACATGAAAATTCCAAATATACATGTGATGTATCATCATCCTAAAGTGCCATGTTTCCCAATACTTTTAGATGTTGATGTCATGCTAACATAATCATGCCACTATTTATCCACTTGTGTCTATCAACTCTGTGCCATGCCATACCGCTACTTCTCTTTTTCTTGTTGGTCCATGTTATTGTTTGTGTCATGTCAATGTGCCAACTCATCACTTAATACCCCATCATGTGTTGGAAACCTGTTAAACCTTATGCAAGTTTGTCACCCAAATTGATCCTGGTCATCAATTGGGATCATCATCCACTGTTGGATCCCTTTAGGTGCAAGACAATTCATTAATCATCACACAATTATCCATCTAATAGTCATTGGTTTGTAATCACTTTTGTGATCCACCCACAGACTAGGAGATGTTTTAACCATCGACCTCTTCCAACAACTCCACCAAACCTGGAAAAATGCCAAAGAATCTCCAAGTCTAGAAATAAATAACCTTGACAATTTGTGATGCAGGGAACCCCGATCACAAGTTAATTCCCCCTTCAATTACATATGTCGGAACCTATTGGGTCTGGACTTATAGTTATGTCCATACATCTTTATCGGAAGCATTATAGATTCACTTTATCATTAAAAAGCCTGGCCATACAACTTTATCGAATACAAAGGATTACATGGGAAAAACTTCGCCAGAACACAAAGCCAAACTTCAAATATTATAAGCCCGCTTTTATAAAATCGTCAGGTCTGTACCTTTAGTCACTCCACAACATTGTCCTTCGTTATCCCCGATTTGCAATCAGCTATTAGATCGTGAACGTTCATTACATCCTCTGATCCAATGGTCAGCGCTAAATCACATATCGACACATCGGCATATTACTATTCCATCTCCCTATTGTCATTTGGCTTTGCCCAAACACAATTGCCGATTAAATATTAACCATCAATTTGAAATTGATCTGATGATTGTCACTCGCTTAATCAACCAAACTTGCGCGATGATCATGAACTACTGATCTCCTCTCAAAAGATCCAACGGTTCATAGTAGATTTCAAATATACAATGCGCATGGGGATTAATTGCTTGATAAAGTAGTTTCCCCTCACTCCTCTGCTGCTACGTGTCCTCCGATTAGTGGAATTGGAGTCAAACGCTTCGAAACCACTTATGGTTTTGAGGCTACTCGAAATCCACTTATATTGTTCTGAAACTATTTTCCCCGCGCTAACACGCCTGCATCTAAGCTTGTGATAACCGTCGATCTAATGATCTGATGGTTCTCGTTCCTTGTCACCTCCGTCGTTGATCTATGAGATCTAATCCTGACTATTCTTTCACCCCTTACGGTTTCTTTACATCCTTTTGGAATTTGGAAAAAGTTTGTGTTCTACGTTATAAGAGATATTTTCAATCTTCCTCTGTCTACTGTAAAACTTAATTACGCCCGCTTCCGGCTGGCCCTTCTGTCAATTCAAAGTGGAACCTCGGTTTCTACATGTTGTTACACAAGGTTTGTTAAAAAATTAAATACGCATTCCGTAAAGGAAAGCTCCATCAGACATTCATGCTATTCAACATAGAATTCCACAGTATTCTCAGGTTCATAGTCGATACACCATAAGATTATTAAAACATTTACAGATAAAAATTATCACACATAATACACACAAATTCACACTATTTGGTATTATAGTATTTACAATAAAACAGTCACATTCGACTGTTTCAGTTCTCCCTTCACTCATCCATCCTATCTTTCCATTTTTTTTATAACCCAGCTAACCTCCTAAATTATACAAAAAGATTGTGTTTATACAAAAGTGGATTCATGAACGTTCAGATCCCGAAATCTCTCACTCTCTCCTAGAGAATCTCTTCAACTCCACTCTTTTCTAAAGTAAATTCTAAATGAAGCTTTCAAATCCCTCATATCCTATTCAAAACCAAATAAATCTAACTGCTTGACCTGATCTCCACATAGAGAGGATCAATCAGCCACTATACCTTTTTTCTCATATTCGACAATAAATAAACACTCTCACACATTTAAATAAATAAAATTAACTAAACTATTGTCTTCCAACCCCTTGTTAGTCATAACATGTGATCATGCCATCACATTGCTAACTAGGCCTGAATGCTCCTGCATCAGACTCCCAGAGTTGAAAGTTTTCATGACCTCCTAGTCATGTGTTCCTTGTGCTATCCATCCAATATCCCAAACTTTACTTTGTAGCTGGTCATAACTTTCATCATGCTGTTGATTCAATTCTTCTACCACTGTCATTTCTGTTCTTCCATATTTCCAAATCTTATTTTGTTGCTGCCCTCTTTCCTTACTGATACAAATTCCTTCCGTTAATTTCTCTTCCTTGTTGTCCCTCTTCTTAACTGACATCATCTTCCACAATTTCTCAATCTCCTCCTTGCAATTTATTCTTAACTGAACTCCACTGACATCTGCCTATTGTACATTCTCCTTTACCATATAAATTATAAAATTTCTGCCCAATTCTTCTTCACCTCTGTCATTTACAAATTGTTGTTTGTACTCTATAGCTTTCCTTCCATTATCATTAACGATAATCTTTTCCTCTATGTTATCAGGTTCATCTAATAACTTTTCCAGCAAAATACAAATTCCTTCATATTCAATAAGCATGTCATTTGAATATGACTCCTCCTTCCTGTATAAAACATAATTTCCATCACAATTGTCAGATTCAAAATAACTATGGTGTTCACTTTCCATAGGTAATTCTACCATAAAATCTTTATACTGTCCTTCTACATAAGTTATGAAATTGTCATCAATTCTCATTCCAATACTTTCCTCTACACTATATAGTGTTCCTTGTTCTAATACAAGACTATCATTCATCAATTCTATAGCTAGGATTTCTTGGAGCATATCATTGTGAAGTATCCGTTCATCCTCTATACTTATATTATTGGAAAAAAATGATGTTGTTTCATCTTTTCCTACATTAGAAACAAAATTTTGGTTTTCTAAAGCTTCTTCATGGTTTACAGATTCATAAAAATAATACATTTTAAAATCACAGAATTCCTAAACTTCTGCATCTGTCAACATCATCATATATTCCTTCACAATCTCTATAATACTTCCATTTTGATTCTCTACTGAAAATACCCCATTCTGGTTATCATCACAAACTTTCATTTTCTTATCTTCAACTTCTTTAATCATGACAATTTCCCTATCAATACCATCATTCTCAAGATTATTAAATACATGCTCAAAATATCTTTCTGTTTCAGCCATCTCTTCCAGTAATCTCAGTTCTTCATCAACATGCATAAGGACATTATCCAATTGTTGTTCATCACCTGTCAAACCTAAAAACATACATAACATGTCAGTTTCAAAAATACAAGGCTCTTCATTTGAAGCCTCGGTGATCAGCTCCTCATGCTTCTTTGAACTATTTTGATAGTTCACTAAGTTATTGAGAAATTCTTCCTCGACATCTCTAATTTCTTCTTCATCAAAGAAAACTTTTGGGACTGTAGCTTCTTGACTATGCTTGGCAACTTCATCATAGGTTTGTAGAATACCTTTCTATTGTACAAAATTCTTCCCAACACTCAGTTTATCCAAATAAGACAACAATGTCTCCTCATCTTCTATAATAAGTCTTTGATCTTTCAAAGATTTCGTTGACTTAACTTCTTCAACTAAGTTCTTTGTGTCATCTTTCCTTCTCTTCACTTCATAAATCTATAATGCATCTATTTCCTTTCCTTTTTCCATTTCCCATTGGTCTTCTATCCATGCTAAAATTCCTTCAAATATGATCCAATAAGTTTTCACTAAGAGAAGACACAACCATTTAGCCCTTTTAATTTCTTCCACCGATTGAAGCCTTGAAAGTCTTTATGCATCTCCTTTTGTGTTTGTCTTGCCTTTGCCTCTTTTACCAACACATTTCACTCATTCTAATCTGCATAGATCAGTTCTTCATCACTGTCATCACTGTCTCCTTCCCCAAGGAGAGATCCTTTCTCTGGAAGGACAGATCCTTCATCCTCAATTGTTTGGAGTAGTAATTTCTCAACAAAAAATTCTCTGATAAGCCATTTAACTCTTTTTCCCACATAAAATCCTTGTTTCCACTCTTCTCTAATTTCTTTCAATACCAGCTTCTTCAAACGACTGAGTTCTTCCTTTATCTCAGCGAACTCTATGTCTCTCTCTTCTTCATTCATTCCTTTGAGTCTGTTATCACTCAGGTTGTCCCTTTTGACTCCCAAAGGGATACGGCCGAGGTAACCACAAACCAATCTTTGGACTACAGGTCCTAGCCTACCTGCAGTCAGAGAGGGCTCTCTCTTTAGGATTTAGCTTTTTTTAAGGGATGATTTTAGGCTAGATATGATGCACATGGGTTTTGTTTGAGTTTGGTGGGATGGTTGATCTATTCAAGCAGAGTTGGCATACAAAGTGTAAGAAGTTCAAACCATTGGGCATGGAGTCAATGAATGTGAACTGAAGGGTGTGTTTTCCTTGGCAGAAGAGGGGAATATGGAGCAGGATAGCTACGCATGGCACAATGATTAAATGCTGGAACAAGGATGAAATGGAGGTTAGGGGATGAGAGGCAATTAAGGATCTCTCATCCAGCCAAAGAGGGAAAGTGGATGAAGACTATATAGGAGCAATGAAGGATTCCTAAACAGCATTCAGAAATGAGAAAGAGCTTAAACATGATCAATTAAGTATGCATATTTATCACTAATTCAGAGGAAAACATAGAAACGTTACAAGAATTGAGCATAGAGGGCATGAAAGCCAGCTCTAAACTATTCCTTCTTCCTACAACTTAGATTATGATATATAGATGATACAGATACATATAAACTGATAAACAGAGGGAGGAAAGACTTATTGAACCATGAGCAATCACATGAATTCCACATCAAAGCTCTTCAGCCATTGAAAGCACAACCAACCAGTTCAGATGCAAATATTCCAGCAATCTTTGATTACAGAAGTTCTTAAGCTTATAGCGCAAGTCTGGAATGAGAAATACAACCAACCAACCCTCTACACTATCCAGAGGGTGGTATAAATAGAGAAAATATCTACAACAACAGATCTGATAGCAGATCTGGAGAAATGAATGCTTCTAACCTAACATTTATTGCAAATAAATGAAAGAATGCCTATCTACCAGCTGCATAGGGACTGCAACCATAAGAATGAATAAATTATTAGTCTTTTGAGCAATGCGCTGGCACTTCTGCAATAACTATGCCTTGGGACTTGCTGCGCTTCTCATATGTGTCTTTGTACACTGTCTCTGCAAAATCTGGGCTTTAAACACTTGAATTGCCCCTCTAGGCGGTTCTGCTACTATAGAGTGGCTTTAATGCTCATAATTGTGATCTGGTGGGCTTTGATGGCTCTGAGCTACTTTATTGACTTTGATGGGGGCCTCTTTAATGTTCTGCTGCTTCGGGCTACTGATATTTTGATCTGATACTCTTTGCCACTTCCTCTGATACAATTTGACACTGAATCAGGCCACTTTCTCTCTCTGATACTCTTTAACTGTCTAATCGCCCCTTTATCTGCCAATTTAATGCAAGAATAACTACTGCAAATGCTTCCGTGGCCTTTGGGATGCTATCGGTGCTTGGCCGATCAAAATGATGCTTAAATCTTCAAAAAATGCTGCGAAATGAAGGAGAAATGCATGCTAATAGATTGTTGAGGCAAAACCATGTGTTTGGATGTATTATGGGCATGAAGCGATTTCAAAATAGTCAAGGAAAGCATCGTTCCTTTGCAGTTGTGGCGGGCGGGAGCGCTGTATAAACAAAACTTTAACAAATGCCCCTTTCCTTAAAACGCGTGAATGCTTAAAAAACATGAATTTTCATTGAAAATTTGCACTGCCGCAACACTGTGCATTCTAGTAAATCATGGCCGTTGGATCGCGAGAAGGCAGATCCAACGACTAGCGCTAAATCGGTGATCGGCGGATCCCAAACCATAATTCCTCTGATGAGCAATGAACCCCACGGACCCGAAATGCATTGTAGGCTCCCTTTTGATTTATATCGGGTCTGGCCCATCGGCGAACTCTTATCGGTGGATTTGAATGAAAATGGGTCATCGGACCCGAAATCCCTTTCAACTGCTCTTTATAATTTATCGGATCCGGATATGGGGCGCACAGTACCAATCTTTGCGGACCCAAAATGTTTATAGGCTCCTTCTTTATGGAGATCGGGTCCGGCCCATCGGCGAGCCCAACTCGGCGGATTTTAATAAAAATGATAAGCGGACCCGAAACCCATTCAAACTGCATTTATATACCATTTCGGCTCCAGCCCATCGGGAGCCTTCTTTTCGCTGCATTAGGGGCCCTTACGAACCCGAAAACTTTATAAGCCGCGCCTTATATCTTTTCGGCTCCACTGGTCAGAGCCATATACATGGGGTGATGCGATTAAATATGGGTTGTTGATCTTTGGGCCTGAATGGGCAGCTGAGATTAACTCAGCATTTCGTGTCGGAGGAGAGCATGGGGTGTGACTTCATTTTTGTTTCGATCACCGAAATGGGGGTTGCGACTTAATACGGGCCGTCGGATCTGAGGCTTGATCAGACGGCCGTGATATGTATAATGCGATAAAGGGGAGATATGATAAGGGGGGCCTCCGATAGCGATATCGCATCGGAGGAGAGGGAACTGGTGTTATATATATATGCGGCCAACACTGTTAGCACCTCCGATAGTGATATCGCGTCGGAGGGAGGGGATTCGGATCGGAGGAGGGTTTAGGCCTATAAAAAAGGGGTTCATGCCTTGGGAAAGGTAAAACAAGGCCCAAAGATGGATTTTTATACATATGAAGGGAAACTATGCAAAGGAATGAGTCCTTATGCATTTGGGAGATGGTTAGAGGGGGTATTGAGGGCTCTTCCTAAGTTTCAGATAAACTTAGCAATTCCCGAGGATGTATATGGTTATCTTTCAACCAGGGGGAGGGGATAAGTATATAGGGGAGTAATATACATATTTTTAGTAGGGGAAGGGGAAATAGATAGGGAGCTACATAGTAAAGTTAGTAGTTAACATGAAAAGTGATAAGAAAGCGCTAAGTATGTGAATCTTAGGCTATTAAGAGGGAAAATGACTCATAGAAGCAGTATGGACCTTCCTTGAGTGAAGCAAATCTTCACCAAGGCAAATGATATGGAGAATGATGAAACTAAGAGGTATCAAGCAGATCTTGACCTCTTTGGGGGAAGTTAGTGAGTGATTTGGGGAAAGAGGAAGAAGGGGAGTTAGACATGCCTCGCTTGAAGTCCTCCAACTGAAAAATGCCTCAAACCAAAAATGAATTGCTTATCAAAATTGGAACACAGCAGTGGCACTTAGATTAGCACACTTTCAAGGACAGTTCTTTGGCCATCTGTAGCAAATATGGAGCATTGAAGCATGCATTGTACGACATATTTGGCATGTAAAAATGTCGATCATGAAAGATGATTAACCTGCTGCAGTAGGAGGCTAACAGTGGCTCCACTTGGGGATGGCTTTTCCTTGTGAAAAGCCAAGAACAGCAGGTCAGACTGCCTTGTATTCAATTGTTGCTATGCTCTGCAAAATTCCCTTGGCTGGCTGCCTTATTGATCCTACCTACCTACCTACCCTGACCAACACTTACTTTGCTGTTAGGTGAAGTGAAATAACCAATGCAGCCATTTACGCAAAATAGACATCAGTGAGCTTTGCTGCTTGTGCTTGCCGATGAGAGAAACTGAGATCTTGCAATTTGATGTGGCTTTGTTAATCTTTGAGAAGATCAGGAAGCTACTGACCTCCTTTGCTGTGTTTAAACACTGTACAAAACTGTCCTGCAACATATATATACAATTGCTAGGCCGAAACAAAGAACTGTACAAAAGTTTGGGACAGCTATCATGCTTTGAAATAGGGACAACTTGATACTGAGCCTTGCAGCCTGCTAATGGAGAAGAGCGCTGATCTCTTTCATCATTCCGCCTGTCGGCGGACGAATCATTAAGAACTAGGACTGATACTTGTAACTCATTAAAAACAGGCTCAAATGGAACCTTATTGACCTGCGTCGGCTGCTCCTCTTCTTCTTTAAATAATTTAGATGACTCAAAACAAAGCGGCAGTGGAGCAATTTGAATCATTTGATCACATACTGCTGCTTCCGAGTACTCCTTTTTAATCTGACTTTCAATGGCACTTCGGGGCTGCACAACTAGAGGCGATGCATCTGGAACAATATTTAGATCATCCTCCAGGTGGTCAATAATAAGACTTGCTGACAAATGCTTATTAATTTCATGATAGTTCTCCTTAATAAATTGAAAAGATTCAAAACAGAAAGGTAAAGTTCCTTCGCTGATATCAAAATTTTCTGCGCTTTCCTCCTTTACTTCATAGCTGAACTGGGCAAACTGATCATTACATTCAAGCTGCTGAGCCTGAACTTCGCTTCCTGCCAAAATAGGATCTGATTCCTCTGCAAGGCTGATTTGGTCGTTAGGCTCATAAAAATCATCATACTCGTCGTATTTTGGCAAGCAGCTGAAAGAGGAGAAGCTATTATATTCATATAGCATATCCGGAGACTTCTCCTTCACGTATGTCTGTATGAATACATCATCTGTTCTGTGGCAGGTTTGTTCGTGAATGTCACTACTTTCCTCTTGCACAACAGATGTGTTGTGGTGCTCCAAACATTCCACTTTCATTGTGATCAGCTGCATCATTTCCTCTGTCCTTTGTAACACACTATGAAGTCTCTCTTCTTGCTCTGCTTTGCGCTGTTCCTCCCTCCTCTTTAGATTTGCCTCCACATCCACAGCTACGTCCTGCATCTATTTCAAAGTGGACGGGCATCTTTCTCTCAAACGAAATTCCATTTCTGGATCAAAAGCTCTTGGATATTGCAATAGAGCCAGATCAGGGGGAGGCCTAATATTCAATGGCATAGAGAGATAGACTTGATTGAATCGATCAGAAAATTGCTGAACCGACTCATTTGGAAGCCTTTTTAACTCATCATAATCTTGAATGAGCGAGAGGAAACTAACTTTGATCATCCATCTATTAAGGAAGAGCTTAGCACACTGCTGAAGATTAGAGATGCTAGCCTCAGGCAATGCTTTAAACCAAGTCCTAACTTCGCTTTGCAAAGAAAGGGCATATAGTCTAAGACTGACATCTTCATCTTCCACTTCAAATATATTAAGATAATCTTCAAAAGCCTGGATATGTTTCTGTGTAGTAATACCATTCTCTCCATCAAATCTAGGGAGATACTCGGGATGATTTGCAGGCAAAGGATTCAGCACAGGAGGTAAAATGAGAGGCTTATATCTATCAGGAACTTTACGAGACACAGGAGTATATACAGGAACTGTAAGACTGGGCTCTATTTTTGGTTCCTCCTTGGCTGTATGATGATCTTCAACAGCATTTGAAGACTGCTGCTCTAATGTGCAAGGAGGCTTTTCAACAACATTTTCCAAAGGAAAATCATAAAAATCTGATATAGAATCGTCTTTAAAATACAATATACACAGCAAAACTTTATGGAGAAAAAACATGACCTCTTGGATAGTAATCCAAGTCAAAAGCTTGATCTGCTCATATATCTCTTTTGGATTCATTTCTCCAGTGGAGTCTTTATTCTGAGTGGAGTCGCCAGGTGGATGAATTAACCTTGAAGTGCCTGATCTCTGTCCACCGTCACAGATCAGAGCTAAACATGAGAAGCTCTGAAGAAAAGGGACACTTTCTCCAGAAAACAAGGCAAACTGATCAAAATTGGGGGTATACAGTAATAAACAAATGATTTCAGGTCCCCAGTGGAGTCGCCATTATGTTATCACTCAGGTTGTCCCTTTTGACTCCCAAAGGGATACGGCCGAGGTAACCACAAACCAATCTTTGGACTGCAGGTCCTAGCCTACCTGCAGTCAGAGAGGGCTCTCTCTTTAGGATTTAGCTTTGTTTAAGGGATGATTTTAGGCTAGACATGATGCACATGGGTTTTGTTTGAGTTTGGTGGGATGGTTGATCTATTCAAGCAAAGTTGGCATACAAAGTAAGAAGTTCAAACCATTGGGCATGGAGTCAATGAATGTGGACTGAAGGGTGCGTTTTCCTTGGCAGAAGAGGGGAATATGGAGCAGGATAGCTACGCATGGCACAATGATTAAATGTTGGAACAAGGATGAAATGGAGGTTAGGGGATGAGAGACAATTAAGGATCTCTCATCCAGCCAAAGAGGGAAAGTGGATGAAGACTATATAGGAGCAATGAAGGATTCCTAAATAGCATTCAGAAATGAGAAATGGCTTAAACATGATCAATTAAGTATGCATATTTATCACTAATTCAGAGGAAAACATAGAAAAGTTACAAGAATTGAGCACAGAGGGCATGAAAGCCAGCTCTGAACTATTCCCTCTTCTTGCAACTTAGATTATGATATACAGATGATACAGATACATGTAAACTGATAAACAGAAGGAGGAAAGACATATTGAACCATGAGAAAGCACATGAATTCCACATCAAAGCTCTTCATCCATTGAAAGCACAACCAGCCAGTTCAGATGCAAATATTCCAGCAATCTTTGATTACAGCAGTTCTTAAGCTTATAACACAAGTCTCGAATGAGAAATACAACCAACCAACCCTCTACACTATCCAGAGGGTGGTATAAATAGAGAAAATATCTACAAAATATCTACAACAGCAGATCTGATAGCAGATCTGGAGAAATGAATGCTTCTAACCTAACATTTATTGCAAATAAATGAAAGAATGCCTATCTACCAGCTGCGCAGGGACTGCAGCCATAAGAATGAATAAATTATTGGTCTTTTGAGCAATGCGCTGGCACTTCTGCAATAACTGTGCCTTGGGACTTGCTGCGTTGCTCATATGTGTCTTTGTACACTGTCTCTGCAAAATCTGGGCTTTAAACACTTGAATTGCCCCCTTAGGCGGTTCTGCTACTGTAGAGTGGCTTTAATGCTCATAACTGTGATCTGGTGGGCTTTGATGGCTCTGAGCTACTTTATTGACTTTGATGGGGGCCTCTTTAATGTTCTACTGCTTCAGACTGCTGATATTTTGATCTGATACTCTTTGTTGCTTCCTCTAATACACTTTGACACTGAATCAGGCCACTTTCTCTCTCTGATACTCTTTAAATGTCTAATCACCCCTTTATCTGCCAATTTAATGCAAGAATAACTGCTGCAAATGCTTTCGTGGCCTTTGGGATGCTATCGGCGCTTGGCCGATCAAAATGATGCTTAAATCTTCAAAAAATGCTGCGAACCGGAGGAGAAATGCATGCTAATAGATTGCTGAGGCAAAACCATGCATTTGGATGTATTATGGGCATGAAGCGATTTCAAAATAGTCAAGGAAAGCATTGTTCCTTTGCAGTTGTGGCGGGCGGGAGCGCTGTATAAACAAAATTTTAACAAATGCCCCTTTCCTTATAACGCGTGAATGCTTAAAAAACATGAATTTTCATTGAAAATTGGCACTGCCGCAACACTGTGCATTCTATTAAATCATGGCCGTTGGATCGCGAGAAGAAAGATCCAACGACTGGCGCTAAATTGGCGATCGGCGGATCCCAAACCATAATGCCTCCGATGAGGGATGAACCCCGCGGACCCGAAATGCATTGTAGGCTCCCTTTTGATTTATATCGGGTCCGGCCCATCGGCGAACTCTTATCGGTGGATTTGAATGAAAATGGGTCATCGGACCCGAAATCCCTTTCAACTGCTCTTTATAATTTATCGGATCCGGATATGGGGCGCACAGTACCAATATTTGTGGACCCGAAATGCTTATAGGCTCCTTCTTTATGGAGATCGGGTTCGGCCCATCGGTGAGCCCAACTCGGCGGATTTTAATAAAAATGATAAGCGGACCCAAAACCCATTCAAACTGCATTTATATACCATTTTGGCTCCGGCCCGTCGGGAGCCTTCTTTTCGCTGCACTAGGGGCCCTTACGGACCCGAAAACTTTATAAGTCGCGCCTTATATCTTTTCGGCTCCGCTGGTCGGAGCCATATACATGGGGTGATGCGATTAAATATGGGCCGTTGATCTCTGGGCCTGAATGGGCGGCTGAGATTAACTCGGCGTTTCGCGTCGGAGGAGAGCATGGGGCGTGACTTCATTTTTGTTGCGATCGCCGAAATGGGGGTTGCGACTTAATACGGGCCATCGGATCTGAGGCTTGATCGGACGGCCGCGATATGTATAATGCGATAAAGGGGAGATATGATAAGGGGGGCCTCCGATAGCGATATCGCATCGGAGGAGAGGGAAATGGTGTTATATATATATATATATATATATATATATATATATATATATATATATATATATATATATATATATATATATATATATATATATGCGGCCAACACTGTTAGCACCTCCGACGGCGATATCGCGTCGGAGGGAGGGGATTCGGATCGGAGGAGGGTTTAGGCCTATAAAAAAGGGGTTCATGCCTCGGGAAAGGTAAAACAAGTCCCAAAGATGGATTTTTATACATATGAAGGGAAACTATGCAAAGGAATGAGTCCTTATGCATTTGGGAGATGGTTAGAGGGGGTATTGAGGGCTCTTCCTAAGTTTCAGATAAACTTAGCAATTCCCGAGGATGTATATCGTTATCTTTCAACCAGGGGGAGGGGATAAGTATATAGGTGAGTAATATACATAGTTTTAGTAGGGGAAGGGGAAATAGATAGGGAGCTACATAGTAAAGTTAGTAGTTAACATGAAAAGTGATAAGAAAGCGCTAAGTATGTAAATCTTAGGCTATTAAGAGGGAAAATTACTCATAGAAGCAGTATGGACCTTCCTTGAGTGAAGCAGATCTTCACCAAGGCAAATGATATGGAGAATGATGAAACTAAGAGGTATCAAGCAGATCTTGACCTCTTTGGGGGAAGTTAGTGAGTGATTTGGGGAAAGAGGAAGAAGGGGAGTTAGACATGCCTCGCTTGAAGTCCTCCAACTGAAAAATGCCTCAAACCAAAAATGAATTGCTTATCAAAATTGGAACACAGCAGTGGCACTTAGATTAGCACACTTTCAAGGACAGTTCTTTGGCCATTTGTAGCAAATATGGAGCATTGCAACATGCATTGTACGACATATTTGGCATGTAAAAATGTCGATCATGAAAGATGATTAACCTGCTGCAACAGGAGGCTAACAGAGTCCAACTGCTTCAGCACTCTTTTCCCTCTATCTGTGACTTTCCTTTGTACCCCTGTCATGATTATCAATAGTCAATTCCATTTCTTCCTCTAATGAACTTTCCTTGTTCACTAGTGAGCTGCAACTAGCCTTTTTCATTTCACCTGTAACAAGTCTCCTTCATGCCTCACCAAACTTTCCTAAGTTTAGCCTTTTGGCACCCACTGGTTCTTTCCTCGAACCTTTCACTAACTAACAATTCTTCCCAGTGCTCCTCTTGCTAGAATTATTATCTCCTATCCACAGTCACAATTGTGGAGCTTCCTCAATAACTTCTACTCAACCACAGTTGAAAGTTGTTCTCAACTTCTCTTGAACACTCCTTACTCTAGGATCTACATCTTCAATTGATCACTTTCTTCTTTCACTTAGTAATTTCATTTACTGTTGGGTATTGTCACCTTTATTCATCTGAGAGTTCTTCTTAATCTATCTTCTTTAACATAGCTCATATGCTATGATGTTGGTACAATTCATTCTACCTTTTAGCAATTCCACTACTTCTATTGACCTCCACAATCTTATCTCAAGATACATCAAAATAACCTTTTAAACCTGCAACTTTTCCTTCAAAGATGTCTTAAAACTAATTCCCATTCCATCAGTTAAACCTTTGCCAAAAGATTCATTTGTTCACTCTTTCATTTAGACTTTCCATTCAAAAGGCTCCATACAGCCAACAACTATTTCCCATTTTACTTTCCATAATGGACTCTTCAGCTTTCAAGATCAATTAAGATTAGATCTGAGTTTCAATTATTTTTACCAATTCATGACGGACACTATCAATTCATTCTGATAACCTGTTTATAAGAAAATCCTATTTTGCTTCTACAAATTCCAAAATTCATTCCTTGTAATGACTCTCTTTTCAGATCTATTAATCCAACCTTCAGTCTAACTATTCCTTCATCTATCAATATAATTTTCTTAAACAATACTTTAAACAATCCTCAATCATTCAATCAATTTGCATGGAAATTTCATTTTCCTAAAAGGAAAACATCTTCTCCTTTGAAATTTTAGTCCCTTGTTTCTCTTTAGACATTCGAAACACATCTCTTCAAAATCATAAACCTAAACATTCTTACTAAACCTTCCTCAGAAATTCACTGCTTCCCCATTCGGATATCAGTATCCATTATAGTATGATCCCCATCTGTATCAAATTCAATTTAGAGCAATTATATATATGCAGGAATTAAAATTCAGTTTCCAAACCATTCTTTACAGAGTGTTGATCTAGCTCTGATACCAAAAATGATGCAGGGAACCTCGATCACAAGGTAATTCCCCCTTCAATTACATATGCTGGACCCTATCGGGTCTATACTTATAGTTATGTCCATATATCTTTATCGGAAGCATTATAGATGCACTTTTTCATTAAAAAATCCGGCTATACAACTTTATCGAATACAAAGGATTACATGGGAAAAAATCTTCTGGAACACAAAGTTGGACTTCAATATTATAAGCCTGTTTTTATAAAATCGTCGAGTCCGCACCTTTAGTCACTCCATAGCACTGTCATTCATTATCCCCAATTTGCGATCATCGATTAGATCACGAACGTTCATTACATCCTTCGATCCAACAGTCAATGCTAAATTTATTTCGGCACATCGACGTATCACTATTCCATCTCCCCACTGTCAGTTGGCTTTGCCGAAATGTGGTTGTTGATTAAATCTTAACCATCGATCTGAAATTGATCTGATGGTTGTCGCTTGCTTGATCAACCAAACTTGCACGACGATCCTCAACCGTTGATCTCCTCTCACAAGATCCAACAGTTCACGGTAGGTTTCGGATAGACAACAAGTACGGGGGTTAACTACCCGATAAAGTGGTTTCCCCTCACTCCTCTGCTGCTACGTGTCCTTCGATTAGTGGAATCGGAGCCCAATGCTTCGAAACCACTTATGGTTTTGAGGCCGCTCGAAATCCACTTATATTGTTCTGAAAATACTTTCCCATGCTAACACAGCTGCATCTAAGCTTGCAATAACCGTCGATCTAATGATCCGATGGTTCTAATTCCTTGTCACCTCTGCCGTCGATCTATGAGATCTAATCATGATCGTTCTTTCACCCTTCACAGTTTCTTTACATCCTTTTGGAATTTGGAAAAACTTTTTGTTCTCTGTTATAAGAGATATTTTCAATCTTCCTCTGCCTACTATAAAACTTAATTGCTCCCGCTTCTAGCTGGCCTTTCCATCAATTCAACGTGGAATCTCGGTTTCTACATGCCGTTACACAGGGTTTGTTAAACAATTGAATATGCATTCCATAAAGGAAAACTCCATCAGACATTCATGTTATTCAACAAAAAATTCCATAGTATTCTTAGGTTCATAGTCGATACACCATAAGATTATTAAAACACATATAGATACAAATTCTCACACATAATACACACAAATTCACACTATTTGGTATTATAGTATTTACAAGAAAATAGTCACATTCGACTATTTCAGTTCTCCCTTCCTTCATCCATCCTATCTTTCCATTTTTTTCTAACCTAGCTAACCTCTTGAATTATACAAAAAGACTATGTTTATGCAAAAGTGGATTCATGAACCAATTCTGGTTCAAATCTGGAAATCTCTCACTCTCTCCTAGAGAATATCTTCAACTCCACTCTTTTCTAAAATAAATGCTAAATCAAGCTTTAAATCCCTCATATCCTATTCAAAACCAAATAAATCTAACTGCTTGACCTGATCTCCACATAGGGAGGATCAATCAGCCACTATACCTTTTTTCTCATATTTGACAATAAATAAACACTCTCACACATTTAAATAAATAAAATTAACTAAACTATTGTCTTCCAACCCCTTGTTAGTCACAACATGTGATCATGCCATCACATTGCTGACTAGTCTTGAATGCTCCTGCATCAATTTGCACCTATGACTTTTAACCTGTAACTTTGGCTAGCCATATCTTTTGCTCGAAGGGGTCTTTTTCTGACTTCAATATATCATTGGAAATATTTATTTAAGGTCTATCAATCTAAGAATCTTCCAACTTGGTCTAGACTAATATTTTATTCCAAAAACTGATCTAAAGATGTTGATTCATAACTACCTACTTGAATTCATCAATCTTCCTTCAACCAATGATCTTTTCCACTCAATAATAGATCATTCGACATCCTTTAACATCAACGCCAACATATTTCTAACATTCTCCCCTTTGGAATTTATGGTAACACCAAAAACCTTGGTATCAATCATAAAATCATATGCCATGTCAAACAATGAAAGCATAATCATATAATCATCACACCTTTTAGCATTTGTTAGCTGAATTCTTCCCCTATCTGAATAATTAATGGACTAGTAAATTTTGTTTGTTTGTACTTACTTCTCCTCATAGTTAGGCAATTCTTTTCATACTTCGCCCCCTTGTTTACTTCTTCCCTTCATCATAAATGGCAAAGAAAATAGTATGCTCCCCCTATAACCAATCTCCCTTGTCATGTTGATCATGTGGAACTTGAAGCTCTCTTTTGATATGATGATTGCTTGTTAGCTACATTTCTTCCTCTCAAAAACGATTTAATGGGGGGAGGTATGAGGAATTACTCTAAATCTTTGTCTTAAGTACTCGAATTAGTCTCATGGAAGAGGTTTGGTGAAATATCAGCTACCTACTCTTTTGTAGGTACATACTCCAACTTTACAATTTGATTTGAAACTTTCCCTTATAGGTAATGGTACTTGGTTAGAATATGCTTTATCTTGGAGTGAAAAACAGGGTTCTTGGAAATTTTTATTGCATTTGTGTTACCATTGGTGATTGGTAATGGTTCATCATATATTACTTGCACATCTTGTAAAGTCTACTTCATCTATAATATTTGAGTGCAACAATAAGTTTCTACTATATATTCTACTTTAGCAATAGAGAGAGAAATTAAAGCTTGCTTCTTACTCAACCATGAAACAAGACATTTAATAAGAAATAAAGAACTACCACTAGTGCTTTTTCAGTCATCTACATCACCTTCCCAATCAACATTAATAAAAACATTTAATAAAAAATATTTACCTCTAAGATACCAAATTCCATTCTCCATTATGGCTCTTAGATATCTGAGAATCCTCTTGGCTACTAGGATGTAAGGTCCATAATCTTCTCGTATATAGATATATATATTTTTCTTTTTCTTTTTTTTAAATAAATCACAGCAAAATACAACCAAAAGAGAAACACATTTGAAATTCAAATTTATTCAGCATTGTCTAACACTTTCCTGAAACTCATTTTAGAAAACATATCATAACATTTACATACATTTAACTAAGATCAATAGTATTGAAACACATATGTACCATTCACTAGAAGGCGAGACTCCACTTGCCTTGCTGTTATTGGTATTCCCTTGTTTTCGGTCACCTCCGCGAGTTAATGATGACATACTTGATCCGAATGCGAAGACCCACTGGTTAACCTCCCAGTCGACTCCTTGGGTACTCTTCTTCCCCGCAAACCCCCGAGCTGCAATGGGGTTGTACAATGGAAGAATGCACGAGCTGGCAGAGGAGAGCACTCCTTGGATCAAGAGTCCCCTCTCTAAATTCTTCTACATCACCAAACTCACTATAGTTTCGTAATCACTGCTCTGACATAACCTCATCCATCCAACAATAGGGTTCCCCCAAAAATTCCCTTATCCCATGGCTTGCCCCTTCTTTTATAGGAGTCCTCATAGGTGACACTTGGCATGTCATGCATAATTAACTTTTTTTTATATTTCAATAGCTTTATTATTTACCCACCCGTGTGTCTCTCATCAAGGGTCTCCCAAAATTACTTACTTAATTTTTATTTAAAACTAATATTTTCCTCACCTCAACAAGATTCCTATTTCTTCTCCTATTTGCCTCTTTATCCCCCCTTTTTATTCCTTAATTTGTGTTCATTACTTAAAGTCAATTAATGAGTCAATATTTGATCCCCTATCTACTCCCTAATTTAACTCAGGGTATCTCTTAGATGGATATTCTTATGTTGGTTGTTGCCACATGGAGGTTCTCTACATTTCTCTAAATTTATTTTTTTATTATTATTTTAATTCACCTTCCTCTTTTCTTAATTAGGTTTAATTAGTTTAGGATTAATCTTTATCCTTACAATTATGTCCCTCTTTCCCATTTTGCCTAATTAAACTACATAATCTACCTATTATTTTCCAACATGGGAAGGGTATAGTTTTTAAGGTAATCTATTTTATTTCTTCCTATGATCCTCTTAAGCCAAGTTTTATTTTTGATTTAATTACCTCAGTTTCTAACATCATTTACCCTTGATGTAAATTTACCTAGTTTTCATTCCTTGATTATATTTATTATTTAATTTATTTTTAATCAGTCCAAGGGTGCCAAGTTTGGTCGTGTTGTTCAAGAAATTCCCTTGAAGTTCCAAGGGTGCCACACCTAATAGTTTATTTGTGATGCCAAAGGTGCCAAGTTGGTAGTGCCCTTCAAGAAATTCCCTTGAAGTTCCAAGGGTGCCACACCACTTGCCCTTCAAGCATTCAGTGACTACGAGGGGAAAGTATATATGCAACATCATAGACCACTATCATCTCTTATGTTGCATGCTATAGTGAGACTAATGGTGTCAAGGATCAAGGAATCTGCCTTGATGCATGCCCCTAGTAAAATCCTCATGAGTGACCCAACTTTGGGACTTGCCCTCATGGCATCGTGATCTTGAAGGCGAAGGTGTTTCAACCCTTCCAGCCCAAGTCATAGCGGGAGTGCTAGTGGGTGAGATCAGGGACATTGTCCTGCCCCTCCCATGTAGTTTCATCCACTTGTACAACCCCATCACCCATATGTGAGTCATTCGGTTAAGCAACTGATCTATGCCTGCAACCATTCACATATCATCAGAATATAGTTAAACATATATGGCATGTTTCAAAATTGACTTAGAATTTCAAAGATAAAATAATATGAATTTTCAGGTGTCATCAACTCGTCATATGCGAGTGCCTCTGATGGTTTCCTACCATACTCAATAATCATCAGTAACAAGGTTTCTCAACATTAGTCATTGTCATAATAGCATCATTAACAACTCCTATTCATTCATATCATTGTTCATCGTGAACTAGAACTAATATAAGTAGCCAACATAAGTGTTATAGACATTTTTTGGCACTACAACCCCAATCATAAATGTCCATAAACCAAGGGCTCTTAAGTCCTTAAAAGTGTTGTTCCAACCTCTAAAATAACAAGGTAAACTGATTACATCTTCTCCCAGAAGTTCTCCATGAAAAACTGCTCAGAACTGGTCAAAACTGGACCATCTCACCTGCTCCATGGTCAAAGTGCACTGCATCCCACCTAAATACACGCAGGAGGTGTGATTCATCTTGAAAAGCCCTTCTATGGGGTGCGATGGGCAAGAGTGGACAAATGGCAGGGTCAATCTGCAAGGTGGAGGATCATGGAATCTTCCAGAAACTTCTCCTGTGACACTTGCCTCTCTGCATTCGCCCAGGGATGAGTAAGAGATCATAAATCTTGAAGTGGAATCAAGAACTATCAGAGAGAGGACACTAATCAAATCTCAAAAGCTGACTCACCCCCTTGCAAACATCTATATATGGATCCCTCATCCCAGAGATCCAGAGGCTGGAATTTTGTTTCTTGTAAGGAAGTGTTGTTGGTTTCTTGGTGCAACATCATAGTGTTGGGTGATCTAAGTTTTTCATGAGCTAAAGAAGGGCTTTCTTGCTGAGAGGATGATGTTGGGTCAGAACAATTGGTTGTAATCCTCTTTGCTATTCTTGATTATCAATAAAGCTATTCAAGTTTTCCTCCACATTCTTGTATGATTGATGATATATGCATTTGTGTGGTCAATATATATCTGGTCCTATATTGTTTATGATAATAGATCTATGTTCTTGGATAGTGTTATGCTGCTTTGATTCTATAGGTGCTCTTTGAAGCTGGGTAGACGAGGAAGCTAGTGGAAAAGATCTATCGAAAGGGAGAGGAATCAAACAAGGAACCAAGCACAAGACAGAGGTTGGTCTCGTTTATTCCCCTCTTATCTATTTCTCATAAAGGAAAACGAAAGTGGTTTTAGTTTGTTTGTTTCTAAGGTAGCTACCAGCCTTAGTGGGACTAGTAGTTTTGCATAGGCACTAGATTTCCTGATAACAAAATGGAGACTCCACTGGGGAGTGAATATATTTTTTGCTTATCTACATTTGTTTACTTTATAAACTTACAGACAGAGCTTGAAGTTAAGCCAGCTAGCCTTCGAACTGCATTTTCTATGCAAGTACAAAGTAGATCAATGCTGCTTTAGTCTATCTCTGGGTTTTTTTTATGAACTGAACAATCGATTTACAAGCTCTCTAATTGCCCTTGTGGTGGCTCTAGTAACCTCCTTAGATATACCCCTGTGATTGATTTACTGATTACCACTTGCTCAGCCTAAATCCCTGAACTGAGCTGCAAACTGTGACCTAGAACCCAGTTAAAGTCTCATCCCTAGTCCAGCGCACTGTCTCTTCTTTGCATTCTGGATGCATCACACTTCCCGAGTGTAGTAGGTGTGCTGCATCTCTTTTTCCCTGTGTTACAGGTGCGCTGATCAGACAAGGCCTTTTCTGCTCTTAGATTTTGGTTTCTATGTTCTTTTCAGCTCTATTCAGGAGTTTTGCTGCCTGTAGTCAGTACACCTCTATTGAAACCCCCTTCCTTGCCATTATTCCACCTCCATTGTGCAAAGGACTGTAAATGTTTTATGTATTGTGAGCCATTTTCAGTTCTCTTTTACAAAGAAGTAGCGTAATTGTACTGTCGTTTCTTGATTTGAAAGTGTCGCAAGTGTCGTTTTTAGTCCTAGAAGAGAATCCGATTGTTCTTGATAGTCAATTACAATATTACTCTTGTATTTGATTTGAATTAGTAGTTTTTCAAGTGTCGAAAGCAAGTTTTCAATTCGAAATCGCAAAGTGTCGTCATTGTCCTCATTTTGTCTTGAAAAGAAACTTGCTAGTAATGTTGCTTTGAAAAATAATTCAGATTTGCGTTTAGCTTTCTTTTTATCATTCAGACATTAATAAGTCTGAAAACAAATACATGCATGTGAATTTTCATTTAGACTGTTTGTTGGTTTGATTTCGGACAGTGCATATAGTGTGTGCTCTCTGCTCTATGTTGAAAGAATATCATCTCTCTTTCCTTAGTAGCTAGGATTTTCATTGCAAAAAGAAGATTAAACGATTGTTTATCATCTTAGATTGCATTTTAGGAATTGTACATCTACATCATGTGGTGAACCTGAAAGGCAAATTTCTTAAGAAATATCAACTGTAAAATAAATTTAATGAATCTAAAAACGCTTTGGAACCTAACGCACAACATCTAGAAGTCTAGGCTAGAGACGTATTCTAGCGTCATAAAGCCTGGTAACTATTGTTTTCATTGTTGGTTGGGTGATTCCTCCACTTTGAGACGATAAGTACCAGTACGGACTTGTGCTCCCACGTACTGTCAAGTATATATTGGGAGACCACAATAGGCTTTATCCTTTATCCATAGGAAGCCGTGTCTACCGCCCTATCGATCGCAATGCACTGAACACAACATTCAGGAACATTGACTGCCGTACCGTAAAAAGTATTCTGCAGGTTTGTGATTGGTTTGGTAATCCCTCTATCTAGATTTCCACAGCAGTCGCTTTCGTTCCTTTTTAGACTCCTTAAAGGAAAAGGTCCATTTGAGCACTTGTCACTTCAAGCTCATTAAAAATCGAAGGCGACTAGAGTCATCTTTTGTTTTTTCTCGACTCTTAAAAATTGAAAAAACAAGTTGTGTCAAAGCATCTAAAATTTATTTTAATCAGAATAAATATCACCTTTCCTACGTTGGTCTTAGGTTGAGAAAAATGGAGTCTACCAACCAAGGAGTTCCCCTTGGGGGAAATCCTATCCTTTCTCCTCTTGGGGAGATGTTGGTGCACCGCATATGGCCACATTGTCGCTTCTAGGATTGACAATCAGCTTTCCCGTATGGCTCTTCTCAACCTCTGTCGTTCAGAACACCGTGATTCCTGAACAATCAAGTCAGCAACTAAACGATACCAGAGTTACCCCCCAACTTTCTACTTCATCCAATTCTTCCTCTTCGCTTGATGAAGCTGGTAAAGCAAAAAATCAAGTAACCCAGAAGAAGAAGGAGAAGAAGAAGAAAGAGAAGAAGAAGAAGGAGCCAAAGGCAAAAAGGGGCAACCAAGCATCGTCTAGCTAAAATCCACACACTGCACCATCCAGGCCTAAATCGCCATGTGTCATTTACAAAGGTGACCACTATCATCGAGATTGTCCTTGCATCCCTCGGATCTTAAGGGACTGGTCTCCTCGTTTTCACAATCTAGTGTCGTCAACCTCTGATGATCAGGTTGAAAGTACACCGTCAACAAGTGAAAGTGAAGCCCCTGGACAAAAAGGAAGATGTAAATTTCCTTGTAAACTGTGTGAAGGTGATCACGCTACCCACCATTGTCCCTTCTTAGATAAGGCTAAAAGAGTTTTGGATGACCGTCCGGTTTCACCGTTACGGCTTCCTCCTAGATATAAGAAGCTCTTGCCGAGTCCGTCACTAGTTGAAAATCCAACTGACACGCCCTTGTGGTCGGCCGAAGCGTCTATCATTGAAGATAAACCATCTGAATCCACACCAGACGAAAGTCAAAAGGTCGAGGCGGCAGTTGACCCGGTCTTGCCTTCAGAGGATCCATCTTCAGATGATACAGTCACCGAAGAAAACAAGAATGACACCATTCAAATTCTCTTCGTAAGCACAGACTCCGATGAACATGGGGGCAGTCTACCCATTCCTTTACCACAGGAAGGAAGTTCGTCAGAGTCATATCCGGCCGTCTATTCGGTCCCACCTCCAAGCAACCTAGTTGTTTCCTTCGATTGGAATCTACTAGGTAGACCCCGTTTACTGGCTAGTGTACCATTTCGAATCATTGCTCAAATATATAGAATGGTCATGGCCGGTACCATCATAGATGAAGGGGCTTCTGTGAGTATCCTTTCCTCAACTGCTTGGAAAGCGCTTGGTTCACCATCACTTTTGCCTGAGATGAGAAATCTAAGAGGCTTTGACAAAGGAACTAGTCGACCGTTAGGGATCCTTCCCAATGTGCCGATAACATTGAGAAGGAAAACCGTACACATGAACGTAATGGTAGTCCAAGGACCCCTGGATTATAATCTACTCCTTGGACGAGACTATATTTATTGCATGGGAGCCATTGTCTCCTCACTCTTTAGAGTAATGTGTTTTCCGCATGAAGGAAGAGTGCTCAAGCTCGTAGACCAGCTTTCATTCCCCGGTTCACACATAGAAAATAGTCATATACCAACCCTGAATGGTCTTTTCATGCAAGGAATGTCTCATCAATCCCCAGCCCGTCCTCCTGACGAGCGCGAGTGATTCGGAGGATATGACTGAAACCCAGGGGGCTTGCACCCTGGCCTGTTTCGACAGGAAAACCTTGGGTATAGGGTAGGTTTCCACAAAGGATATATGACTAGTTGACACACCCGTCCATTCAGGAAAATGGGGTTAGACCAGAATAAGACACCTCTGTTAAGGTAGGCCTTTCCCGATAAAACAAATGTTTTATCTGCAAATTGAGGGGTAACCTGGAAACTCTACTTCGCTATACCTGGGGGCATGCAAACCTTTTGGCATGCAAGCGAAGAGCGACCATTTATTTTTTAAATTTGTATGTCCTCTAACCCTTTAAACTCATAGGATTGGTTGTTTCCTAACTTGCATAAAGAAAGGATGTGGGGCAAAGCTTTGAAAAAGTGCCATTTTTAAATGAGACATCCTTATTATATGACTGGATCGAGCAGTTTTAACGCGGAATTCAAGCTCGTTAAAAAATAAACATAAGCAATGAGCAAATGTTCCCCCAGAGTTCAAGCTCATTAAAAAATGAACCAATTTCTGGTAAATAACCATCGTGAATGTATTATCATCAGCCTTTGAAGCCTTGGTCATGTTCTCATCGTCACCTCCATTTTGTTTTGGCCGATCATTCACCTCCATTTGATTGTTTACCCCTTTTGAGGAATAGCTGCGAAGAGTGATCCTGTTAGCCATCCTTGTCACACTGCCGTGATTGGAAAATTCCAAACCTTACTTAGAATCAGCTGCTACCCAGTTGATCACTCGTTCCTCAAAAAACGAGTCTCCTTTAAGTTCTTTTCAACTGACTCATAAAATATGAAAAGATTGCCGAGCAATTGGCCTCTCCAGCTCGTTAAAGGGACTGGAAGTGCTATCCCTCCTTTAGATTTTAATCTTTTTGGACTTGAGGGATCATTACACAAAAAGATTGAGTGCTTGTTTTGTTCGGCTCGTTAAAAGTACCGAAAATTAATCCCTTTTGTATTGTTTTATACTTTTTCGAACTCAAGGGATTATATGACGAAAAAGGATTATTGGAGTTTTCTTTACGTCCCCTTTTCAGACTCTATAAAATTGAAAAGGACCGAGTTATCCTTGTCATTAAACTCGTTAAAACTGAATAGCGACAAACTTGTCCATACAAATAAGAACGAGTTTCACTATTGCTAGGCTCATTAAAACATAGCGATGGGTTTGCCCGAAGGGAAAATTATAGAACAAGCATATGTTATCCTCCTCAAGCTTGACAAAAATAAAGAGGTACTGGTCATAAATGACTGGGGAAAAATTGGGAATAAAACTTGAAAAACTTTGTTGGTAGCAAGTCGCTCTTGAACATGAAACTTTCACTCCGCATCCAAGTCGGGTTGGTTTGTTCCATTCACTGGTCACATCAGCATGGTTCCATCACACCATCCATATTTGGGGTTAATGCTACCGATCCATCATGTCAGTGTCGCTGATATGTTCAAGAGAAGTCGTTCAGAGAATTCACCTGTGTCTCACCCACTGCAATACATTTACGCTCCATTCTTTCATGATCGCCACCCTGAACCTTATATCACCAGATCATTTTCACCTCCATTAAAATAATTTGCTCCGTTTCGTGTCATTGATGTGGGATTCACTAAGGCCCTCCTATGATAGATCGCTTCTTGTCGACATCAGCTCATTATCCAAGAAGTCAATCTAGGAACAACCCTTTCAGTACTTTGAAGCTTGCATGCCTCAATGGCAAGTTTCTCACTTCCGGCGACAGGTTTACATCGATGGCCTTCGACCGAAAGATTTTGCGTGGTGTTCGACGCCAAGTCCCTTATTCACACCACATGAATTGTACTGTAGTACCCTGAGAGTCATCATCATTATCGGTGATTCCTCTCGCGCCTGTTAACAGCTTACATCATTGGCTGGTAATCAGGCGATGTCTTTCCATGTTCGACTCCAGAACATCTCTCACATGGATCGACTTGTACTTTGAGTGAAGATCGAACGAGATTGAAGACCACGGATCTAGTTTCATCCATCCGGGCTGTGATATATACTCAAAAAAATAAAGACATAAAATGTACATCATTACTGCACAGATAATCATCCAACCTAAGGGATGATGGCTCTACCAAAATCATCAGTTTACACTCAGACAATCGTCTGTCTTATGTACATGAAAATGAATTTATAAAGCTGAGCATGGGAATGCCCGCCTCAGCTAGATCATGAAAATATTATGAAGATAATGTATTGTATTGTATCTTATTACAGGTCACCTTCCAGCTTGAAAAAACTTCAGATCCTCATGATAAAGCATTTCACCCGACATCAACAGATTAACGACCTCATGCTTTAGGGGGCAACTGTTATAGACATTTTTGGGCACTGCAACCCCAATCATAAATGTCCATAAACCAAGGGCTCTTAAGTCCCTAAAAGTGTTGTTCCAACCTCTAAAAGAACAAGGTCAACTGATTACATCTTCTCCCAGAAGTTCTCCATCAAAAACTACTCAGCACTGGTCAAAACTGGACCATCTCACCTGCTCCATGGTCAAAGTGTGCTACATCCCACCTAAATACACACGGGAGGTGCGATGCATCTTGAAAATCCCTTCTATGGGGTGCGATGGGCGAGAGTGGACAAATGGCAGGGTTAATCTGCAAGGTGGAGGATCATGGAATCTTCCATAAACTTCTCCTCTGACACTTGCCTCTCTGCATTCACCCAGGGATGAGTAAGAGATTATCAATCTCCAAGTGGAATCAAGAACTATCAGAGAGAGGACACTAATCAAATCTCAAAAGCTGACTCGCCCCCTTGCAAACATCTATATATGGATCCCTCATCCCAGAGATCCAGAGGCTGGAATTTTGTATCTTGTAAGGAAGTGCTGCTGGTTTCTTGGTGCAACATCATAGTGTTGGGTGATCTAACCTTTTCATGAGGTGAAGAAGGGCTTTCTTGCTGAGAGGATGATGTTGGGTCAGAACAATTGGTTGTAATCCTCTTTGCTATTCTTGATTATCAATAAATCTATTCAAGTTTTCCTCCACATTCTTGTATGATTGATGATATATGCATTTGTGTGGTCAATATATATCTGGTCCTATATTGTTTATGATAATAGATCTATGTTCTTGGATAGTGTTATGCTGCTTTGATTCTATAGGTGCTTTTTGAAGCTGGGTAGATGAGGAAGCTAGTGGCAAAGATCTATCAGAATGGAGAGGAATCAAACAAGGAACCAAGCGCAAGACAGAGGTTGGTCTCCTTTGTTCCCCTCTTATCTATTTCTCATAAAGGAAAACGAAAATGGTTTTAGTTTGTTTGTTTCTAAGGTACCTACCAGCCTTAGTGGGACTAGCAGTTCTTCATAGACACTAGATTTCCTGATAACAATAAGGAGCACGTCCATCATAGGTATTATCAACATAACATTAGTAGAAATAATACATATACATCAAATGTATCATCATCATAATATCAAATAGGAAATAAACACATCCATCACATCCACTAATAGTAGAGTTAAGTGTTTGGATCCCCAACCTGAGGTCCCCAAAGAATAATGTGTGAGCCTTGAGGCTAAATCACTGTTAATGTCATGTCATATCAAGGTCAATCAACTAGAGAGGGGCACTACATACACCCCCTCTTAATAATGGACTTCGTCCCGAAGTAATTAGAACATAAAAGGATAATGGTGATGCATCTCCTCCTCGTCCTCCCAAGTGGTTATATTAGGACTATAATCATCCCCCTGGACCCTTTTTTTTTTACATTATTATGGTCCTAATAATGCCACATCTAAATTAATTATCAAAATTGATCATATCTTACAGTCTTATGCCAATACATTCAATATGCTTGGCATATATTTTTAATGGGCTCTCATGATGGTAAATCAACATATTTACCCCCTTTTCTTTTTTTTGTTACCTATATTTAGACATTTTTACTCCCACCTAAATTTATGTATACATTATGGTGGGTAGTAATTGTTGGTAAATATTTTATTACTTTAAATGTACTAATAGACAAAATTTCTTATGTTGCTCATATGTCATGGAAATTTACTAGCAAATTATTTAGAAATAATAGTCAATAATTTTCATTTTCTTAATAAGTAAATTCAACAACCAATTTCATGAGCAAATGATATTCTTATTATGCATAGTCATAAAATAAGTGATATACCATCACTAATATTTGATAAACCTATTTCTCGAGGAATTTCACAATTGCATGAGAAGAAACATGGCATTCAATTATACAAGTAATGTTTAATATAGCCATATAATGTTTAATCTAGCCATATAATGCTAACAAGGTTGATTGTAAAAGAAACAACTCAAAGGCAATACTAGTTTTACTAATTCAATTTATTACTGAAAATATGTATTCATTTGAAAGAATTTTATGTCATTCCACAATCAATTATTAATTCCATCTATCCACTCACTAAAAGTAAATTTTTTATTATATGCTTTTCTTCCATCATTCAAATTTAATCAAATATTAATGTATAGACTAATATTTCTTTTATTGAATGCCAATGTATTAGTTTACATTTTTATCTTAGGTCAAGTGGTGAATATAACAAGAGGATTTATTTAAGTTACATATAAAATATTACTTTTTTTATTTGATTTTTTTCTTTTAACTAGATATTAGGTAATTAATGTATAAAGACCTTGTAGCATTCCAAAATTCTATATACACACATCATACATTTCTATACCTATTTTTAAATATGAGGAGCCTACCATTCCTTCTTGTACAAAAATCAATCTTACATTGTGTGTAATACATTATTTTCAAATAATTCTTTAAATGAAAGTTCAAAATTATATATAAATGTAAATTATTTACTATCAAATTACCACAAAACATTAAGTGTCTCAATATGTATAATACATAAACCATTCTTATTAATATATAATACAACACTACAACTTTTTTTTTTTCTTATAATTGTACTAACAAACTTATTTATTCAATCTGGCTAAAACATAGAGTATAAATGTGATACAAATGAACTTATTTGTTCAACTCAGAAAAACATAGAGTATGAATGTGATACTAACATGTTAATACGTACGGGATGCAAATATATTATTTATTTACACATATAATTATGGTTTCCGTTAGAATTTTTCTTTTTTTAATTTTATTAATTAAACAGACACATAATATATATCCAATATATCTATAAAAATTATATTAATAGTTATTTGTTAACCTTTTACATTAATAATTTTATTATAGTTCTTAAATGTACAATTAGTAACTTGTATCTATATAAAGATAAATTATATAAAAAGTTGTACCTATATATATTACTTGTATCTATATAACGTGGCCTTGCCTATTCTTGAAGTTGTGCAGTTTCCTTTTTACTCTTCTTTTACAAACTATCTTTTTAGTGTCCCTTTTAATTAGTCGTTATTTTTGAAAGTTTAGCCATTTCAAAATAAAATAATGATCAGATGATATTTGTCTTGTTCCTCTTCACTTTTAAAATATTTTTATACCTCCCATGACTAAGTTGGATTGCAAGGTTTTCCTTCTTAACAATACAAATTTGTGGGTATCCACAAATTATTTTTGTTCAACTAAATGACATCACCCATATTATAATGATGGGCGTCTCATAATTCATAATAATTATTTTGAGAGAATTATTATAATTCTTAAATTGTGCAATTAGTAATTTATATCTATATAGAGCAAAATTATTAGTGTCATTTCGTGTACATAAATAACAAATCATAATGAATTAAATATCAAATTACATGATGAATTGCTCTTCTATTGTACCTTAACAAATCATAATGAATTAAATATCAAATTACATGATGAATTGCTCTTTTGTTGTACCTATAACCCTCGTGATGCAAGAAAATGGATTCTCTGGATTAATCACCGCTTTGGAGGTAAATTACTTACCCTAACTCCGTAATGAATGGAGAGAATATAGGGGATTGCAATTTACCATCATAAGTGAAACACCATTATTCAAAAGAGTTAACACAGATAAGTTAAGTTTGCACGGCCAGATTGACTAATATTTCACTCACCACGTGGAGAAACTACTAGATGAGTAGGGGAAGAAAATTGCTTGATTGGTTCAGTCATCACTATACAAGTTACCATTAGGGCTTTCGAAGCTCTCCGAGTGAAAATCTTGAGTCCATTTGGTATTAGGGTGACATGTTATACAATTAATACAATGGCATAAAGGTTTGGTCAACTCCAGTTATAACCTATTCCTCGAGTGATGTCAATAGGTGTATTATAGGTTTTGAATATTAATGGTTCATGATATGTTTTAACAAATTGGTTGATATCCGTAGGAAAATAATCTCAAACCTTAAGCGTTTTGGTGGAGAGAGGGTCCTTTATTAGAATTGGGTTTGATGTTATGCATTAAAATCTCATTGTTGAGGATATTAAGCTTGTTTACAATCACTCCTTCGATTTGTTCTGTTAGAGCCACCAATGCATTGTCTGGGGATTGGAATTCTCCATAATCCAATTCAACTCCACTTATAATCAAAGTTATATTCATCACTTGATCTTGAAAGCTAATATGAGGTGTTACTCCACCAGTCTTTAAGATTTTCTTATTTATTTTTAGCGGTGTTCTGTTTTTAAGAACAACACGCTATTTCTCCAGAAAAGAAAGAGTGTGATACTGTGTTATAAATTAAAAATCCATTGTCATTGCCTCATTAATACCTATTCAGATAAATTGGAATTAAAAAAGTATATGTTACTACTATTAAGGTTAACATAGGTCTAGTGTTTTTAAAGTTGTTAAAAATATGACAGGAGAGATCAAAGTGAGAGGCTACCAAGGGTTTTTGCTACATAGAAGTTGTCAAAAATGTTAAAGGTTTGAGATAGTCAATCATTTTACATTTCCAGTTGAATTTTGTCATATTAAATCATATTTGATTGAATGTTTGAAGTCCATTTTTTTTCGCTGAATTTCACTTACTAAAACATACTTAAGAATACATTTCTAGACTATTCATAATTATTTGTTTATTTTTAAATAAAAAACTTAGAAACTCTATTATGATATAAACTACACTTATTAGCTTAATTATATGGTTATTCAATTTTTTTGTTCCATTAAAATCAACTAATATAAAATTTCAACCTTTAAACTTAACCCAAACTCAAATTAATTATACATTCCTAAATACTCCAGAAATGTGGTGAATGACAAAATAAAATTAAAATAATTGATTTTATTCTGGTTCATATTTCCAAATAATTTCAAATTCTGTAATCTAGATAAAAATGACCAGAAAAACAACACCTTTCGAACAAAGAAAAGAGACTGTTGTGGCTGAAATTGAAATTGATTCAATCCGATAAAATACAGTTACTTGGAAAACATGCACCACCTAATTTCTATCAACAAGATGAGAAAATGGCTGTGGCTGAAATTGAGACTAATTCAATTGGACAAAATGTGGCTGGTTGCAAAATGTGCACCGCCCAATTTCTATCACCTCAGGGAGAAAATTCATGGAGTATATGACATGATTTATATTTTTGGAAGTCACTGAATATAAAGACAGATAATTTTTGGGTAAAGGTGGTCATGTTATTGTTATTTCAGGCCATGTTCCAGACATGATTGTTTTGTTTGGTTTCGATATGTATAGTTTTTAGTTTTCACCAAATTATTTAGTTTAAATTTTACGAAGAAAAAATGAGTTCAAAAATCATTTTTAGAATTAAAGTATCCCAAGAAAATTAGAGTTTCATAAACATTCAATCTTTCATTAAAAGCAACCAGAGGAGTACACATTATTATTGTACAAGTTGTTATTCTATTAGTTCGTAGTTTCCCGGGGAACGTTGCTTTCTTAATTAGAAATTATTGTGGAGGATTCCATGTATTTATGGTTGTTTCCAATTGTAAGATATCACATTCAGTGTAAGACGTATATGTTTCATTATAGACACTCACTACCATTATTTGTTGTAATTATGCCATTTGGTGTTATCCTCCAGTGTGCAAGTTGTGAAATCTGGAGTTGAAGACTTCCACTATTTATTATTATTTTTACTCATCGAAACTTGGCAATGGATCTACACTATAATTGCAGAGAATCAACTATCAAATCAGTCAAGTCAACTTCAACTAGTTCCAAATCGGGATTGACATATTGGAGTGTGCACCCATCCTTGCAATCCATGCTTTCACTCACAATTTGATGCAAGATTTGTTTTTAATTATGTCTGCAATGTTGTGGGATTCGAATCAGGAACCTCTGCAGAAAATGCCTCTTGGGTACTCTACCAGTGTGAGGGCTTCGTCCTGTCATCGTATGAAACATTGGGAAAGTTGGAACCGGTTATCTTTATGTTATTGATTCTTCATAACCCTTCAACCAGGAAAAACCCTTTATAACCCTAGAAAAATGACTTCCAACACAGTAAATACTTGACAAAATATCTATGAAATAACAGAGGGATAAACAGATATTTGACAAAATATCTATTAATTATCAGAGGGTTAAATAAATGATTGACAAAATGCTGCATTTTATCTTTTTCAGTGCATCAGATTTGAGCTTTGGGGTTTTTGAAGTTTCTCCACTGTTAATTTCTCAGGTTAAGTATTTTTTTTTTTTTAGGATTCCAATTTGCGATGATCCGGGTTGATAGTGATTTGGATTTTTGCACTAGATTCATCTTTACTTATATTCAGAAATTTCGATTTTCGATTATTATGGATTGAGAAGGAATTGTTACATGGTAGGGGCTGCACCCTACGTATCCTTGAAAGTGGCATTAAAAAGATGAATGCACATATAGATGGCATTTGTAATTGCCTAATTGCTTCAGTACATTTGTGCCCTCTTCCCTCTTAAAAGTAGTTAACTGTTTCTAAAATGGAATCTGAATTTACCAGGAAAAGTGTAAAGCTACCAGCTAATCACCTAAATCCTTTGTTCTCAACATGTTTTATAAAACCGTTGACCAATTGTCTTCCCAAAAGGATGATAAACAGTTAATATGCATTCAAAATCTTGACCAGATGTTAGATTGCCTTCAAAAGTTTTTAATTCACCGAAGACTGCTGGATGTTTCAACAATTTCTTCTTTGTCCACTGATTTTATTGGCAAGTCAGTATTGGTTGTCTTTCGATAATGAGGATCTATGCTGAAGTGTCTGTTAGAAGAAGCAGGAGTGGATCTAAGAAATCTAACTTCGTCATATCAATGATCAGAATGTTAGAGCAAGGCAATTTAGAAGCAAGAGGATTGTTGTATAAGAACCTGGCTGGTGTGCCATATTATGGATTTAGTAATTTGACAAGGGATGAACATTCTCATGCCCATTGTGATTTTAAAAAGGAAATCATGTTTGATGATTAGAAGCAAAATGATTAATCATCTTTGAAGTATCCTTATAGTGTCGATGCAGAAAAGGACACAGTTCATTCTGTCAATATGAATTTCATGGTAGAAAACAAAAGGGATCCTGAGGCTTCATTCTCTGACACAGATGATTCTCTGATAGAGGATTTGATAAATGTGCTTGAAGCCAACCTAAATATAGTCAATGCTAGTACACAAGACTTCAACATAATTCTTTCTGAAACAGGAGATGATTTCTCATGCGAAGTCAAGAAGAAAAGGAAGAAGAAGCGCAGTAAGGGATCTCCATGAAAGTCTAACCAAATTTTTGCTTTCAATCAAGAAGATATTTTAGCAGAAGCTATTTATTGATTAATCTTAAGAATCTCTATGAATAAAATTTTACATTAGGACTGAATTCAATGCACAAAAATTAAAAATGCAAATCCTTGTTGGAAGCCCTAAATGGTATTGGGGAATATGAGGTTTCTAATGAGCAAATCCATTACATCTTTTGCTTAGAGAGCAACAGAGAAAATAATAAATGCATTCATAGGTTTTAAAGTGAATACGTGAGGTAGAGATGTAGTAGAATATTCATATGATGAGGCAAATGAGCCACGGCCTCTGATTTCTCCCTAAGCATTCTTAAAATTGTCACACAAGCGAGATGCTAGAAAGAAGAATGTGGGATCCCCATCACAACATACAGTTGTATATGTAATTGGTGATGTAGACAAAATTAGTTTTAGAGGTAATCAATCACCATAGGTAACGTCCATAGGTCCTAGAGGTTGAACTTGGCTCTGATACCAAGTGTAAGGTCCATAATCTTCTAGTATATAGATATATATATATATATATATATATATATATATATATATATATATATATATATATATATATATATTTTTCTTCCTTTTTTTTAAATAAATCACAACAAAATACAACCAGAAGAGAAACACATTGGAAATTCAAATTTATTCAGCACTGCCCAAAACTTTCCTGAAACTCAATTCAGAAAACATATCATATGTTGGCATTATGGCTAAAGTGTTGTCCTTGATGGCAACCCATTTAGGTGAGCAGTAGAGATTGATGATCAGCTATCAAATATTGAAGAAAATAAGGGGTACGCAGGTACACCTTACATAAGGTGCGTACACGCAGGTCGGTGTTACATAAAGTGCGTACATACCCGCAGTTATCCCGTTCAGGAGGTGCGTACCCCCAGTGCACACATTTCAAGGCAGAGAAAAGCACACGTGGGGTTTCTTATGTTTAACCTTTGGTATTTAGCCGACGGTTTTGTGTTATTATGGTGTCGGCCCGTGGTATTGATCCATGATTTAAGGAAGAGCTTTCCTATATAAAGCAAAGGAGATCATTTGGCTTGAGTATGTTTTGTGTTGAATATCTTATGAGGGCTAGATCTGAAATATTATGATCTCTTGGGAGTAATGTCTAGATCTAAATAAGGCGAATCTACTGATGGATTGAGATCTCTTCGGCGCATGTTCATATCTGTAGATCTGACTGTCTGGGTTATTTCTGAAGTCTTGAAATCATCTATGCCCGAAGGTACGCAGGTACAGTGAAAGAAAAGTGCGTACATACGCAGGAACGAAGCGTTTTAGGTGCGCCGGTACGCAGGTACAGAAGGGTTACAGGTGCGGAGGTCCGCAGGCAGTTCAATGGATACAGTGCGTATGTAAGCAGGCGAGCAGTTGAGCAGGATGCGTACGTAAGCAGGCAAACAGTTGAGCAGGGTGCGTACGTAAGCAGGCGAGCAGTTGAGCAGGGTGCTTACTGTAAGCAGGCAGTACATGGGTGAAGCTGCTTACTTCTCTTAAAATCTCTGTTTATCATTGCTGTGTTCTGGGTTTGGTTCTATTATTGTTGATATGGTTACTACAGTTGACTGGGTGATTCTCTTATACTTGATGATCATTTGATGCTTATGGATCCAGTTTGAAAATTTATGAAAAGTGGTCCTTGTAAGAAAAGAAGTAGGGGGTTGTAGCTCCCTTCCAGGAGAGACTGGAAAATGAGAGAGAGTTGTAGCTCTCTGCAGGTTGCAGCCTGCGTACTGGTAAAGGACTACACCAGTACAAAACCATTGTAAAAGGAGTTTCTAATTTGAAAGAAGATAGAGACATATTGCAGCAGGTGGTTTTCACCCACATTGGGTTTCCACCTTACATCTTGTGTTCTTTGGTGTGACTATCTGTTTTCTTTGTTCATGCTCATTATTTTATGGTACTGACATGCAAAACTAATTCAAATAACAAATAAGGAAGATTTATTAAAAGAATTAGATAATACTGATTCACCCCCCCTCTCAGTATTATTTCCAACATCATAACATTTACATACATTTAACTAAGATCAATAGTATTGAAACACATATGTATTGTTCACCAGAAGGCGAGACTTTGCTTGCCTTCCTGTTACAGGTATTCCCTTATTGCCAGTCACCTCCATGAGTGAATGGAGACTTACTTGATCCGAATGCGAAGACCCACTAGTTAACCTCCCAGCCTACTCCTTGGGTACTCTTCTTCCCCACGGACCACCGAGCTGCAATGGGGTTGTACAATGGAAGAATGCACTAGCTAGCAGAGGAGAGCACTCCTTGGCTCAAGAATCCCCTCTCTAAATTCCTCTACCTCACCAAACTCACTATAGTTTCCTAATCACTGCTCTGACATAACCTCATTCATCCAACAATAGGGTTCCCCCAAAACGTCCCTTCTCCCATGGCTTTTCCCTTCTTTTATAGGAGTCCTCATAGGTGACACTTGGCATGTCATGCATAATTAATTATTTTTTTATAATTCAATAGCTTGATTATTCACCCACCCATGTGTCACTCTCTTATCAAGGGTCTCCCAAAATTATTTACTTAATTTTTATTTAAAACTAATATTTTCCTCACCTCAACAAGATTCCTATTTCTTCTCCTAGTTGCCTCTTTATCCCCCCCTTTTATTCCTTAATTTGTGTTCATTACTTAAACTCAATTAATGAATCAAGATTTGATCCCCTATCTACTCTCTAATTTAACTCGGGTTATCTCTTAGATGGATATTCTTATGTTGGTTGTTGCCACATGGAGGTTCTCTAAATTTCTCTAAATTTAATTTATTATTCTTATTTTAATTCACCTTCTTCTTTTCTTAATTAGGTTTAATTAGTTTAGGATTAATATTTATCCTTACAATTATGTCCCTCTTTCACCTTTTACCTAATTAAACCACATAATCTACCTAGTATTTTCCAACATGGGAAGGCTAAAGATTTTAAGGTAATCTATTTTATTTCTTCCTATGATCCTCTTAACCCAAGTTTTATTTTGATTTAATTACCTCAATTTCTAACATCATTTACCCTTGATGTAAATTTACCTAGTTTTCATTCCTTGATTATATTTATTGTTTAATTTATTTTTAATGGTTCCAAGGGTGCCAAGTTTGGTCGTGCCCTTCAAAAACTTCCCTTGAAGTTCCAAGGGTGCCATGCCTAATAGTTTATTTGTGATGCCAAGGGTGCCAAGTTGGTCATGCCCTTCAAGAAATTCCCTTGAAGTTCCAATGGTGCCAGACCACTTTCCCTTCAAACATTTACTGACTACGAGGGGAAAGTATAGATGCAATGGCATAGACCACTATCATCTCTTATGTTGCCTGTTATAGTGAGAGTAATGGTGTCAGTGATAAAAAAATATGCCTTGATGCACGCATCCCGATAAAATCCTCATGAGCGACCCAACTTTGGGACCTGCCCTCATGGCATCGTGATCATCAAGGTGAAGGTGTTTCAACCCTTCCAGCCCAAGTCACGGCGGGATTACTAGTGGGTGAGATCAGGGACACTGTCCCACCCCTCCCATGTAGTTCCCTCCACCTATACAACCCCATCACCCATATGTGAGTCATTTTGTCAAGCAACTAATTTGTGCCTGCAACCATTAACATATCATCATAATATAGTTAAACATATATGGCAGGTTTCAAAATCGACTTAGAATTTCAAAGATAAAATAATATGAATTTTCATCAAACGAGGTGTCATCAACTCGTCATATGCGAGTGCCTCTAATGGTTTCCTGCCATACTCAATAATCATCAGTAACAAGGTTTCTCAACATTAGTCATTGTCATAATAGCATCATTAACAACTCCTAGTCATTCACATCATTGTTCATCGTGAACTAGAACTAATATAAGTAGCCAACATAAGGAGCACGTCCATCATAGGTATCATCAACATAACATCAGTAGAAATAATACATATACATCAAAGATATCATCATCATAATATCGAATAGGAAATAAACACATCCATCACATCCACTAATAGTAGAGTTAAGTGTTTGGATCCCCAACCTGAGGTCCCCAAAGAATAATGTGTGAGCCTTGAGGCTAAATCACTGTTAATGTCATGTCATATCAAGGTCAATCAACTGGAGAGGGGCACTACATAGGAGATGACTCTATCTGGGGCCTGGTTTAAATCTTCCAATAATATCAACTTCCTACATGATGTTTAGTCTAAAGGTTGTCAAGTATAAGAAGCTACCAATAATATATCTATATAAAGTCTAATCTAGCTATGTTGACTCATCAACCTTGCTGAGTTTACATCTAGCAACCATTGGAGTTCTCACCAAAGAACATTCCTCCATACGAAATTTCTTCAAAACTTCCTTGAGATACTTTCCCTGTGAAATAAAAATTCCTTTTGAAGATTGAGAAATGTAAAAACCAAGGAAATAAAAAATTTCTCCAAGCATAGACATCTCAAATTCAAACTTAATATCAGTTGTAAAATGATAAGTTAGATCATATGAATCAATGGAAAAAATAATATTAACATATACAACCACCACTAACAATTTTCCATCATTGGATTTTCACGTACAAATTACTATTAGTTGTGCCTCTTTTAAAGCCACACTTCATCAAATAACTATCCAACTTGGAGTACTAAACCCTTGTGGCTTAATAAATACCATAAAAGGCCCTTTTCAACTTACAAACACAATCATATCTATCTTACAATTGAAAAGCATCAGGTTTCTCAATGTAGACTTCTTCCTACAATTTTCCATTTAAAAATGAATATTTGACATCCATCTGATATATTTTAAATTTCTTGAAACTGGCAAAATCCAAGAACATGTGAATTTCTTCTAATCGTGCAACATGAGAAAAAATATCATCAATGTCCAAACCATCAATTTGTGCATAACCATTGCAAAATAACTTTGTGTTGTTTCTTACCACTTAACCATTTTCATTCAATTTGTTCCTAAAGGCCCACTTTATGCCAATATTGTTCTTATCTGTTGGTCTTGGAACAAGATCCCAAGTCTAATTTTTCTCGATTTGATCAAGCTCCTCATTCATGGCCTTTAGTCAATTTTCATCTTGGTCGGCCTGAGAAAAATCCATTGGCTCTATCATAGATAAAAAAATCTACATGCACTTGAGTAGGGGGATTTATTAGCCTTCTTCTTTTTTGAACACCTATATTCAAGTCACCAACAATTTGGTCAGTTGGGTGGTGTTTTTGCACATACCTTGCAAGATATCTGGATTTTAGACTGAATGGTTATTCAATTTATTCATTTGAAAATGGCTCATCAACCTTATCATAATTACTAATGGGATCATTGGTACTGACATTTGTTGGTTTTTTGTCTTCAAATTCTATGTGCTCATCAGCAAATAGAACCTCGTTAGCCTTTCCTCTATCATTTAAGAATCGACTATTCCTTTACCCATAATATTGTGTGGTGCATTATTTCCAATGGTAACGTTACCTTTGCTAACAAGTACTAATGAAAAAAATTTACTTTTATCTCCTAACATGTGCCTAGAACAACCATTATCCACATACCATTGACTCCCACCATTCTAAGCATATAAAACCAAATTATAGTTTTCTTCATTTTCCTTTTTCTTCCATACCTTGGGTTGTTGGCTTGATTGTTTAAATTTAGGAGTAGGCCTTTTATTTTTTGAGTCTGAAAATAACTGCTATGTGGCCAAAATTCTGACATATATAACATTGAATCAAATTATTCAAAGGAGATAAAGAATTGCTCAAACTAGTTATTCTTCTCCTCATTTGACAAACTGATTATTAGATTAATACCTTCTTTTTGTGGAAGAAGTTTCCTAAACATTAGGTTAAACTTGCAATGCACACCCTTATACCCATAATTTGTGCAAGTAAAATAGTGTCCTAGAAATATGTCCTTGTGCATCATAAAATATTGATTTATGAAGCTTGTTTGTGTTGATTCTTGATGTAATCGAGCTTGTACTATTAAAATATAGCAAGAAAAGGTTTCATTTGACTTGTGCCTTAGTCAAATGGATAAATTCGATTTTCCACATCAGTAGGATAACTTGGATTGAAGTTAGCTGGAGTGGCATGGCTTTGTCTCCTATTTAAGTCAGTAAATTCGAGTTATAGGCTAGAAGTAGAGTTTTGCATGAGTTGATTACTAAAATTTTGCAATATAGTGGAGTTATTGTTAGTTACACTCAGATAACTAAGCTCTAGCCTTTAGTGGAGTCAATAGGATTTCAGTTGAGTATTTATAACAATTGTTAACTCACTAATCTCTTAGTTAACTGATCAATTTACTAAAAATAAACCTATCCATCCATCGAATTCGAATTTCCTAGTTCGAGCGGAGGAAAAGGCACATTGTAATGATCATTTGTATAATAGTCGAGTGTACAATGTTTTTGCATTAAGTAGGTGGTCAATTCTTGTTAATGGGAAAAGTGTCTACTCAGAACGCCCCTATCCCACTAAGGTGTGACAGTACCTTAGAAACAAACAAGGAAAACTACTTTCGTATTCTTCTTTATGAACTATAAACGAAGAGGAATAGGATGAACCAACCTGTGTCTTGCGCTAGTCCTTTGATCCAATCTCTCTCCTCTTTGACAGCTTCCAGCTACCTGCTCCCTCACTTGCCCAGCTTCACCAAGTTCCTGCAAGATCACAGAAGAGGAAAACTACACAAAGACATGGATTTATATTCATAAATAGCTTAGGATCAGATTTAAGCTAAACATGCAAATATAACAAAACATCACTGATACACAAGCATGTAGGAGAAACTCAAATAGTTTTATTGATATAACAAGAAGGTCCAAGAGGAGTTACAACCGATGATTCCTGATCCAGCATCAACCCCCTAGCAAAGGAATCCCCTCTTCTCCTCCAACAAAGCATAAATCACCCAATACACTGATCTCTATCTCAAAACCAACAACAATTCTCTGCAATGTACAAAATTCCAGCCTCTGGATCTCTGGGATGAGGGATCCATATATAGATGTATGCAAAGAGGATGAGTCAGCTTATGATTTGACTAGTGGCTTCTCTCTGTCAGTTCGTGCTTCCACTTGGAGACTGAGAGCCTCTTACTCATCCTTGGTCGAACTCAGTGAGGCAAGTGTCATTGGGGAAGATTCTGGAAGCTTCCATTGTCTGTCCACCTCGCGGAATGACACTGCCATTTGTCATTTCCCGCTCAGCGCACCCTAGTAGTGCATTTAGGTGCGTTGCAACGCACCTAGCTAGTGTACTGGGGTGCTATGCAACGCAGCTAGCTAGTGGAGCAGCTGAAATGATCCTGATTTGACTGATTCTGAGCAGTTTCTGGTGGAGAACTTTTGGGAGAAGCTGTAATTGGTTGACCTTGTTCCTATAGGGGTTGGAACAACACTTTTAGGGACTTAGGATCCCTTGGCTTATGGACATTTCATGCTTAGAGCTGTAAGGCACAAAAATATCTATAACAGTTGCCCCCTAAAGTATGAGGCTGTTTATTGGGTGAAATGCTTTATTAGGAGGATCCGAAGTTATTTCAATGCTGGGAGGAGACCTATAATAAGACACAATACAATACATTATCTTCATATTGTTTTCATGATCTAGCTGAGGCGGGCATTCCCATGCTCGGCTTTATAAATTCATTTTTTATGTACACAGGACAGACAATTGTCTGATGGTAGACTGATGATTCTGATAAGTCATCATCCTTTTGGTAGGATGATTATCTGTGCTGCAATGTTGTACATGTCAATGTTTTTATTTTTCCTGAATATATATCGCAGCCCGGATGGATGAAACTAGATCCGGGTTCTTCAATCTCATCCGATCTTCACTCGAAGTACAAGTCGATCCATGTGAGAAATGTTTTGAAGTCGAACATGGAAAGACATCGCTTGATTACCAGTCGATGATGTAAACTGTTAACAAGCGTAAGAGGAATCACCGATAATGATGATGACCCTCAAGGTACTGCAGTACAATTCACGTGGTGTGAATAAAGGGCTTGGTGTCGAACACCACGCAAAATCTTTCGGTCGAAGGTCATTGATGTATACCTGTCGCCAGAAGTGAGAAACTTGCCATTGAGGCATGCAAGCTTCAAAGTACTGAATGGGGTGTTCCTAGATCAACTTCTTGGATAATGAGCTGATGTCAACAAGAAGCGATCCGTCAAAGGAGGGCCTTGATGAATCCCACATCACTGACACGGAACGGAGCAAATGATTTTGATGGAGGTGAAAACGATCTGATGATATATGGTTCAGGATGGCGGTCATGAAAGAATGAAGTATAATGTATGGTAGTGGATGGGACACGGATGACTTCTCTGGATGACTTCTCTTGAACATGTCGGCGACACTTATGTGATGGATTGGTAGCATTTACCCCAAATGTGGATGGTATGGCATGACCATGGTGATGTGACCGGTGAATGAAACAACCCAACCCGACTTAGGCACGGAGTGGAAGTGTCATGTTCAAGAGGGACTTGCTACCAATAAAGATTCTTTGAGTTTCTTCCCAATTTTTCCCCAGTCATTGCTGACCAGTACCTCTTTATTTTTTTCAAGCTTGAGGAGGATAACATATGCTTGTTCTATAATTTTCCCTTCGGGAAAACCCATCGCTATGTTTTAACGAGCCTAGCGATAGTGAAACTCGTTCTCGTCTAAAGACAAGTTTGTCGCTATTAATCTTTTTAACGAGTTTAACGACAAAGATAACTCGGTCCTTTTCATTTTTAGAGAGTCTGAAACGGTACGTAAAGGTAACTCCGAAATTCCTTTTTCGTCATCTAATCCCTTAAGTCCGAAAAAGTATAAAACAATACAGAAGGGATGATTTTTCGATAGTTTTAACGAGCCGAACAAAACAAGCGCTCGATCTTTTTGTGCAATAATCCCTCAGGTCCAAAAAGATTAAAATCTAGAGGAGGGATAGCACTTCCGGTCGCTTTAACGAGCTGGAAGGCCAAAACTCGGCAATCTTTTCATATTTTACGTGTCAGTTGAAAAGAGCTTAAAGAAGACTTGTCTTTTGAGGAACGAGTGATAAAAATGGGTAGCAGCTGATTCCAGGTAAGGTTTGGAATTTTCCAATCACGGCAGTGTCACAAGGATGGCTAGTGAAATCACTCTTCGCAGCTGTTCCTCAAAATGGGTAAACAATCAAATGGAGGTGAATGATCGGCCAATGGAAAAGTGGAGGTGACGGTGCAAACACGACCAAGGCTTTAATGGCTGAAATCTTCATTCACGGTGGTTATTTACCGGGGAATAGTTCATTTTTTAAGGAGCTTAAACGCGGGTGGAAACACTTGCTCATGTCTTATGTTTATTTTTTAACGAGCTTGAACTATGCGCTAAAACTGCTCGATTAATCCAGTCATATGATAAGAATGTATCATATAAAACGACAACTTTTAGATTTTTGCCCCACATCCTTTCTTTATGCAAGTTAGGTGACGACTAATCCTACGAGTTTAAAGGGTTAGAGGTCCTAAAAATTTAAAAAATAAATAGCCGCCCATCGCTTACACTCCAAAAGGTTTGCATGCCCCCAGGTATAAAGTATGGTTTCAAGGTTACCCCTTCTTCAGTCCAATAAAACATTTGTTTTACCGGGAGAGGCCTACCTCTTACAGGTCACCCAAAGACTGTTCGATTCGCGGTGCAAATAAAACACTTCTTCGGTGATGTCTACCGAGATAAACAAAGGCGAGTGACTCAGTTCTGTCAACTCACATAACTTTGACAAGAGAATCTTGTTCTAGAATAACCCCTCTTCCAATCACGGACGGGGTACAGACTAGTCATATTCTCCCGCGGAAATCTACCCTATACCCGAAGTTTTCCTGCCGAAGCAGACCAGGACGCATGCCCCCTGGGTTTCAGTCATATCCCTCTGAATTACTCGCGTTCATCGGGAGGACGGACTGGGGATTGAGACATTTCTTGCGTGAATAGACCATTTAGGGATGGTATATGACTATTTGCGATGCGTGATCTGGGAAATGAAAGCTGGTCCATGAGCTTGACCACTCTTCCTTCGTGCGGAAAACATATTACTCTAAAGAGTGAGGGGACGATGGCTCCCATGCAATAAATATAGTCTCGTCCAAGGAGTAGGTTATAATCCAAGGGTCCTTGAACTACCATTACGTTCATTTGAACTATCTTCCCTCTCAATGTTATGGGCACATTGGGAAGGATCCCTAAAGGTCGACTGGTTCCTTTATCAAAACCTGTCAGATTTCTCATCTCAGGCAATAGCGATGGCGAACCAAGCGCTTTCCAAGCAGTAGAGGAAAGGATACTCACAGAAGCCCCTTCATCTATGATGGTACCAGCCATGACCATTCTATATATTTGAACGATAATTCAGAATGGTATGCTTGCAGGTAAACGGGGTCTGCCTAGTTGATTCCAGTCGAAGGAGACAACTAGGTTGCTTGGAGGTGGGACCGAGTAGACGGTCGAGTATGGCTCTGACGAACTTCCCTCCTGCGTTAAGGGAATGAGTAGATTGCCCCCATGTTCGTTGGAGTCTGTGTTGATGAAGAGAATTTGGACGGTGTCATCCTTGTTCTCTTCAGTGACTATATCACCCGAAGATAAAACCTCTGAAGGCAAGACCGGGTCAACTGCCGCCTCGACCTTTTGACTTTCGTCTGGTATGGATTCAGATGGTTTATCTTTGATGATAGGCGCTTCAGCTGACCACTTGAGTGGGCCGGCTGGATTCTCAACTAGCGACGGACTCGGCAAGAGTTTTTTATATCCAGGAGGAAGTCGTAACGGTGAAATCGGACGATCATCCAAAACTCTTTTCGCTTCGTCTAAGAAGGGACAACGGTGGAGGGCATGATTGCCTTGGCATAGTTTACAGGGAAATCTAGCTTTCCCTCTTTGTCCTGGGGCTTCACTTTCGCTAGTTGACGGTGTGATTTCAACATGATCAGGAGAGGTTGATGACACCGAATTGTGCAAACGAGGAGACCAGTCCCTTAGTATCCGAGGGATGCAAGGACAATCTCTGTGAAAGTGGTCTCCTTTGCAAATGACACATGGTGATTTAGGCCTGGTCAGTGCAGTGTGTGGATTTTCGTTAGACGTCACTCGTTTTCCCCCATTCGTCTTTGGCTCCTTCTTCTTCTTCTATTTCTTCTTCTTCTCCTTCTTCTCTTTAGGAACTTGACTTTTGGCTTTGCCGGCCCCATCAAGCGAAGAGGAAGGAGGAGAGGAAGAATTAGAGAAAGTAGAAGGTTGGTGGGCAACTCTGGACTCGTCTAATTGCTGATTCGATTGTTCAGGAATAGTGGTGTTCTGAACGACACTGGTTGAGAAGAGCCAGACTGGAAAGCCAATTGTCAGTCCTGGAAGCGACAATGTGGCCATATGGGGTGCACCAACATCTACCCAAGAGGAGAAGGGACTAGGATTTCCACCAAGGGGAATTCCTTGGTTGGTAGACTCCATTTTCTCAACCTAAGATCAACGTAGGAAAAGGGTATGAATATTCCATTTAAAATAAATTTTAAGACGCTTTGACACAACTTGTTTTTTCAATTTTAAAGAGTCGAGAAAAAACAAAAGATGACTCTAGTCTCCTTCGATTTTTAATGAGCCTGAAGTGACAAGTGCTCAGATGGACCTTTTCCGTTAAGGAGTCTGAAAAGGAACGAAAGGGACTGCTCTGGAGATCTAGGTAGAGGGAGTACAAAACCAATCACAAAACTGCAGAATACCTTTTACGGTACGGCAGTCAATCTTCCCGAATGCTCTGTTCGGTGCATTGCGATCAGTAGGGCGGCTGACACGGCTTCCTATGGATAAAAGGTTTTAAGCCTATAGGGGTCTCCCAATATATACTCGACGGTACATGGGAGCACAAGTTCGTACTGGCACTTATCGTCTCAAAGTGGAGGAATCACCCAACCATCAGTGAGGACAACAGTTACCAGGCTTTAAGACGCCGGAATACGTCTCTAGCCTACACCTCTAAATGTTGTGCGTTAAGTTCCAAAGCGTTGTTAGATTCATTCAATTTATTTTAAGTTGATCTTTCTTAGAAGTTTGCCTTTTGGGATCACCACGAGATGTAGATGAAACTCCTAAAATGCAATCTAAAGATGATAAGAAAGCTTTTATCTCTTTTCAGCAATGAAAATCCTAGCTACAAGGGGAAAAGAAAGACACAATCTTTTCTCAAAGAGCAAAGAGCACACTGTAGATGCACTTTTCCTAAATCAAGCCAAACAGACTATCAATATGCAAATGTACATATGCATGTATTTGTTTTCACTTTCTTAATATTGATGCCTAAAAAGAAAGTTGATGTACAAATCTGAATTTGCTTTCAAGTGAAAAACACAAACAAGCTTCTTTTCGAAATCAAAAGGTAGAGAAGATTACGACACTTTATGATTTTGAAATAAACACTCGTTTCGACACTAGAAAATGACAAATTCAAACCAAAGACAAAAGTAAAAGCATAATCGACTGTCAACAGCAAATAAACTTTCTCCTAAGATCAAAATCGACACTTACGACAGATCTAAATCCAAGGACGATAGTATGACTATTCTACTCTTTCAATGGAAAACTGTAAATGATGTAACAAACACACAAAGAATATCTACAATCTTTTTGTACAAAGGAGGCAGAATTAAGGCAAAGGAAAGGGGTTTTTAAACAGACACACACTGATCACAGGCTGCAAAATCAGAGACAAAACTGAAAAAATGAAGCAAAGAACCTCAGCTGCACAGGGCTAGGCTGATCAGCGCACCTGTTACACAGAGAAACTGAATTGCAGCGCATGTAGCCCTCTCGGGAACTGCGTTGAAATGCAGAGTCTCTTCACAGTGCCTGCGCTGGGGCAGAAACAAGACTTCTATCCGGGTTATGGGTCACGGTTTGCAGTTTAATCTATGGATTTTGGCCAAGTAAAAGCAATCAGTAATGCACAATCAGAGGGTGGATTTAAAGGAGGTCTAAGAGTTATCACAAAGGGTAATCAGATCATTTGTGAATCAACTGTTCAAATCATAAACAAATCCAGTGAATGGATTGAAGTAGCAGGTGTCTACTTTGCATTTGATAATGACAAATGCAGTTCGATTGCTACTTCTGTGTTTATGAAACAAACAACAAGAGAAACACAAACAAAACTAACTAGACATGATCCCCAGCGGAGTCACCATTTTGTTAACGGGAAAAGTGTCTACTCAGAAGGCCCCTATCCCACTAAGGTGTGACAGTACCTTAGAAACAAACAAGGAAAACTACTTTCGTATTCTTCTTTATGAACTATAAACGAAGAGGAATAGGATGAACCAACCTGTGCCTTGCGCTAGTCCTTTGATCCAATCTCTCTCCTCTTTGACAGCTTCTAGCTACCTGCTCCCTCACTTGCCCAGCTTCACCAAGTTCCTGCAAGATCACAGAAGATGAAAACTACACAAAGACATGGATTTATATTCATAAATAGCTTAGGATTAGATTTAAGCTAAACATGCAAATATAACAAAACATCACTAATACACAAGCATGTAGGAGAAACTCAAATAGTTTTATTGATATAACAAGAAGGTCCAGGAGGAGTTACAACCGATGATTGCGGATCCAGCATCAATCCGCCAGCAAAGGAATCCCCTCTTCACCTCCAACAAAGCATAAATCACCCAATACATTGATCTCTATCTCAAAACCAACAGCAATTCTCTGCAATGTACAAAATTCCAGCCTCTGGATCTCTGGGATGAGGGATCCATATATAGATGTATGCAAAGAGGATGAGTCAGCTTATGATTTGACTAGTGGCTTCTCTCTGTCAGTTCTTGCTTCCACTTGGAGACTGAGAGCCTCTTACTCATCCTTGGTCGAACTCAGTGAGGCAAGTGTCATTGGGGAAGATTCTGGAAGCTTCCATTGTCTGTCCACCTCGCGGAATGACACTGCCATTTGTCATTTCCCACTCAGCGCACCCTGGTAGTGCATTTAGGTGCGTTGCAACACACCTAGCTAGTGTACTGGGGTGCTATGCAACGCAGCTAGCTAGTGGAGCAGCTGAAATGATCCTGATTTGACTGATTCTGAGCAATTTCTGGTGGAGAACTTCTGGGAGAAGCTGTAATTGGTTGACCTTGTTCTTCTAGGGGTTGGAACAACACTTTTAGGGACTTAGGATCCCTTGGCTTATGGACATTTCATGCTTAGAGTTGTAAGGCACAAAAATGTCTATAACAATTCCTCTAGAAATTACGCAAGGAAATAGGGGATTTCCTTATTATTTAGGAGATAATTTCCTCAACGATTGCACAAGGAAATAGGAGTAAGGATGAGGCCTAAATTGGCTAAGTGTTGGTTAGAGCAGGTTAGTGAGAAGGATATCAAAGTTGCAGTGCAGGGTGTGCTTTAGGACTGAAGAAATACATTGTAATTGATCCATATTCTTATTTGAATTAATGCAAAGAAATGGAGGGTTTTTTCCCAATTAGGTTTCCCTATAAAATCATTGTGTTCCTTGTGTTTTGATGGTTGCATGTTATTGCATATGTTACTATCTTGTTTTTTCCTTTTCACAGAAAAGTAGAAGAATTTTTTTCTCTTGAATTCAACTCGACTTCATTAGCAATAGGAAATTTATTGCAATTTCTACACTTAAAGGGTTGAATTTCTTTGTTGATTTGTCTTCTCTATGACGTTAGTTTTTTTCTGAGCTGGATTCAACTTGATTCTTTTATCTTGGAATGATTGATTTTCCTAAGAGTTGTCTATGTTGATTTCTTTATTCACAACATAGTCAAAGGTAATAAACTTCTTACCTTTGATATCAATTCTTAAGGTTGAATTGGCCTTAAATCGAATATTTTTTTGTCATCATAGTCTCTTTTTTATTCAAGAAGTTCATTTAAAGTTTCAGTCCCTTTTCCAAAATTTTCATTAATCTCAACTATGATTTTTCCTTTTCAAGTTCTTTCTTTCTAGAAACACTTTCTCCTTCAAGCCTTTCACATTGATTATTCTCATTGAGATTTTGATTCAAAGTTTCTTGGATCTTCCTTCCTTCTTCAATTTGTACGAGCAGGGGTTCTATTTATTCAACTTTATCCTTGACCAACAATTCATTTTGTTCTTTGTTTTGTTTCTCAACCTTTGACTTTTCTCAACTCTCCTCTAAGTTGACTTCACCCTTTTCTCCAACAAAGTCAATAACTTCTATTTTAAGATTGTTTATGGCCATGAGCATAAATTATTTTGAAATTTCAAGAGTTTTGTCCTCATTTGATGATTGGCTTTATTCACTCTCAAAGTAGCTAGAGTCTTGGATATAGAAACTTTTCTTCTTAGCATTTTTTTTTTCCTTTTGATTTTTTCTAAACTTTTGTCTATGGTGATATTCATTCTTCTTATTTTGTGGACATTTAGAATAAAAGTGACCTACTTTACCAAAATTACAACAAATAAAAGGTATCTTACCTTTATAATTTCCTAAGCCTCTCCTAAGCTTTCTCATGAACTTAGCTTCCTCTTCATTTAATTCACAACATGAATCATTATATTCTTCCTTGTGATTCTTATCTGAATTGATGGTTGACTCCTTCGTTGTATACTTTCCATTAGAAATCCTCATCTCATAAGAAATAAGAGTGCCAAGAAGTTGATCCAATGTGAGATATTTGAGGTCAGTCATCTCCTCAATGGTTGAAACTTTAGGATTAAATCTCTTAGGGAGAGATCTCAACGCCTTTTGAACTACCACTGGCTCTTTTATCTCTTCACCAAGACCTTTTATTGTATTCACAACTTCATCAACTATAAGAAAGTACTTAATAATATCTTCATCAACATGCATCTTCAAAAGGTCAAATTGCATTCTAAAACCCTAAAGTTTAGCTTTATTTAACTTGTTGTGACCTTCATAGCCGTTGCTAATCTTGTCCCATATTTATTTTGTAGTAGTGAAATCCATGACCTTCACTAGTTCTTATTTAGGTAAACCAATGGGTAGAGAATTCATAGCCTTGAAATTGCATGTAACTTCAATATTCAGATCTCTAGTAATTAAGGTTAGAGGATTTTGATAATATTCTTCCATTGGGTCCCATGCATCAACACCAAAAGATTGAATTTATGTTTTTATCCTTACCTTCCAAAAAACATAGTTCATTCCATTGAACAAAGTTTCCCTAATGGTGATTCCTCCTTCATGGTTTTCTATAGTCCCTAACCTTTCTTCCATCTGTTAAACTAATCCTGAGGTAATCATGACTCTAATACCATTTGTTAGCAACAAGAACAATACTAGGAGGGGATGAATAAATACTATGAGAATTTTAAAAGTTCTTTCACAAATTAAATAATACTTAATCACTAAAAATCTATTTAACAACCATTCAAGTAAAAGTCAACACAACAATCACATATTAAACATATAGATTCTTCAATATTTTTCTTAATTTATTTTACATAGGCAAGCTTCAACTTGATGTTACATCAATTGGTAGGCTTCAACCTACTTGGGAGCTACAACCCTCAATCTATTGTTTTATTAGGCTCCAACCTCAAGGAAGTTACTACTCCTTAGTTTACCAGTTGCTACTAAAATGAGCTACAAACCTTGAGGTTATTAGCTACCATTGAAAGGAGTTACAACCCCTGATTTGAAAGCTAAAACTTGTTGGACTTCCTTGGTTCATCTTTCATTCAATTTTCAAACTCAAACTATGAAAGCCTCCTTTTCTACAAAATAATGTTTCTTTGTCTCTCAGCTACACAAAAAATGACCAATGCAATCTCTGTTATAACATCAACATAAAACACATTCAACAATATTCTTCTCTAATCTCTCAATCATCCACACCAAAAAATAATTCTTGTTGATTGAATTTCTACTTATAAATAATAAGAGATGATAATGTTAAATTTATAACTTTATTTAAGTTCAACTCTTAACATGCATGAATTCTTAATTTCTAGTTATATTCCACTTCTGTAAAATCTTCTTGATGTGTTAATGTTGTCTTCAATTTCTTCTTTGTTGTCCTTATAAGAAAAACTAAGTCAAACTTATGATTTCTTCAATTCTAGTACATTATAGGATTTAAGAGAGGTTTTATTTGTAGTTCCAAATCTAGAAAACTGCCATATTTGACCAAAAATGCCAAATATGTCACTAAATATCTCCATGCCGCCAAATAGATGTCAACTGGTCCATGCCGATTTATTCAAGTTTTAACACACTACCATTTTAGTTCCAACACGCCAAATATATCGCATAGTGCCAAAGCTACCAACCTGTTCATGTTAATATGCCCATAGCACTTTAAGTTAGTCCCCCCTTTATTAAACATAAGATATATTCATAGCTGAAAGGCCTAATTCATGCCCACAATCAATTTTTAATCAAGATTGTATATCATTCATAGGCCTAAGGGCTTATCCACATATTTAAAGCAGCCCTTTTAAAACTCCCACAATGCATGTTTAAGCCCGAAGGCCCTTAAATATTTAACATGGGAAAACTCTGCCCAACACCTCTTGTTGGGCCGCTTTGGAATGCCTTCCAAAGCTTGAAAAAAGTTATTTGCTATGAATATTTTTATTCCCTGAACCCATTACACTAGCCTTTTCTAATGTACCTTGTTTCAAAATCATCATGGTCATGGACCTCTGGGCTGACACCATCACCTTAGTTCCCTAAGAGAGACTTTTAATTGCTGTCAACTATCATTGATTTCTCCATCTCCCCAGAGTTGTCTCCCTAGAAATTTATAATGGAGATCGTTTTAAACCCATTAGGAAAAACTTTTAAGGTTACATCTCTTGTTGGGACCATCATGTTATCTCTTCCTAAGATTTTCATTCAAGCCCATTTTCCACATCGTCCCTCTACTTAGTCATCCTAGAACTTTGGGCTTGACTCCCCTTGGAAACTTCTGGGAAAATATCCTTGGGGTGATGTGTCCTTGTGGCACCACCTACTGTAGTCATAGGCTAATTAGAAAATCACTAGGATTACTTATCCTAGCCAATATGTCCCACTGCTCTATCTAAAATCATTGGGGCTACATCAACACCATTGTTTCTGCTACCTATGCACAATTTCCACATGTCACTCCCTGATAGGTTCCACGTATCACCTATTTTCGGCCCACTTGGCCACATGAAAATGCCAAATCTACATGCCACATGTCATGATCTTGGAGTGGCACGTGTCTTGAGACTTTCAAATGTTGACATCATCATGCCACTATGTCTCCACCTATTAGAAAACTATATATTACAGAGAAATGGAACACATAAAATATATTGTAGAAATATAAACACAGAAAACACATAAAACAAGAGAGACACAAATATATGTGGTTCACCCAATTTGGGCTACGTCCATGGAGAAACAGTCAGTCCTTCCTTTTATATTATCCAACCAAATGAAGAGATACAACCTACAACAAATTCGTTGTAATTCCCTCTTCGCTCTCACATAATCTCCTCTCTCTTTCTCGCACAAAATACATATCTACATAGATGTAATACAATTCCCTCATAGATAGCGAGGGGTTGCCTTCTAGGGAAAAAAATCCTAAATTAAACATAACTTATACTGTCTAATCTCTTCCTAATGAACGACCTAGATTGACTACGAAATTACAACATTTTACAATGCCCCCCATGGACCTCCCTTGCAGCGCACATATTATGGGCGGCAACTGGGGTCCAATGCAACGATACCTATGAATAAAGAAGATAATCAGACTCCGCACCCAAAAACATCTATGCTGATAAACCTAGTGCCATGTCATAATACTACTTGTCATTTTCCTTTTGGGCCACTTCATCATCTGTGCCATGTCATTTTTCCATGTCATCATTAAATACCCCATCGGGTGTTGGAAACATGTTAAACCATGTGCAATTTTGTCACTTGAATTGATCCTAGTCACTAATTCATATCATCCTTTGTCATTGGATCCCTTTGGGTGCGAGAAAGTGCATTTACCTTCGCACAGTTATCCGCTCAATAGTCCTCGTTGGATCCCTTTGGGTGCAAGAAAGTGCATTAACCATCGCACAGTTATCCACTCGATAATCATCGATACATTATCACTTGTGTGATATTCCCATAGACTAGGCCATCATTTAACTATTAGTCTCTGTAAGTAGCTCCGTCAAACTTGGCAAAATGCCAAAGTGTCACCAAGCCTAGAGATATATAACCCCAACAACAAATTTGACTCTAAACTTATGATTTTTAACCTGCAACTTTGACTGACCATATTTTTTTCTCCAAGGGGTCTTTTTTTGACTTCGATATACCACTGCAAATATTTCTTCAAGGCCTATCTATTTGAGAAGTTTCCAACTTGATCTGGATTGATATTTATTTATAAAAACTAATTGGAAGATGTTGCTTCATAACTACCTATTTGAATTCTTTAATTTTCCTTCAACCAATGATCTTTTCCACTCAAAGGAAAATCCATTGACGTTAACATCAATGGAAACATATTTTTAACAATATGAAACACACACACACATATAAACAAAGAAAAAAATAATTCTTTGGAGTTACTAGGGAAATAGTAGCACATTCAGCCAGTGTTTTTCTACACACACACAATGAACAAGGCAATGTCATCTTGCTTGGTCTAGCCCCTGGTGCTCTTGAAGCCTCAGGTCAAGGGGGAGGTGAATATCTTTTTTCTTACAGTGCCAGTTATGGAGGCCTATGGTCTGTCCAAGTGGGGTTGCAGTTAGTTTGCCCCTGTTCAAGATAAACCCCATGTATGCATCTAGATACAAGACTACCTTAAAGAGTATCACAAATGAGGTTAGTAGGAGCCCTATTTTAGTAGCATGGGTAAATTTGGAATATATTAAAGGTAGATTGCCTTTCATTTCCCATGCATTATATTATTTTTATTTTCATTTTTTTGCTGTAGAGTTTCTCGTTACTCTTTTGTGTAGGTTTTAACCCCGTATAGAAATTACCTGCATACGATTCTAGAACACAGAAAATAAACAATGTGAGAGCATAACACATAAAACACATATACACAGAGATTTTCCCCTGGATCCCAAAACCGAGACTACTAGCTTGATTTTTCATTATGTTCCGTTCAATGTTACAATACATATTTATACATGCTGAGGCATACAATACAATGGACCAAAAACCATTGCATCCAAAACCATGGACTGAAAATCATTGCAGTCAAAACCATGTGCGAAAAACATGCACAAAACCATAGGTAGGTCCGCCCAACCTCATATAGGGTCCAAAACCAAAACTTTCTAGGGAATTACCCTAGATCTCATAGAGTGGGGTTACTTGCACCCCTCAAACCCCCTATGACTCCCCCAGTTACACAATCGGTGCAACGAAGGGGGGGCTTCGTCCCCTTTCTAACCCCACGGTTAACTACGTGGGATAGTCATGGAAAGAATATAACACAATCCAACATTCTCCCACTTGTTGTTTTCCTTCCACAGGGGTCCACAAGAGAGCTTAGTCATTTATCCAACTTTGCAACACCCATTGTTTCTCTACACCAAGAGAACTTCTGAGAAATCAGAGATTTTGTCAATGCATCTATAGTATTCTTCAAAGTGTCCACCTTTACCAGCAACACCTTTTTGTCTTGTATCATATCCCTCACAAAGTGATACTGAACATCAATGTGCTTTGTCTTTGAATGATATGCAAGGTTCTTTGCCAAGAAAATTACACTTTGGATATCACAGTCTATCCTTATAGCTCCCTGTACTAACCCCATACTTGAACACAATCTCTGTAACCAAACTGCTTCCTTGTTTGCATGAGTGGCTATCATGTATTCTGCCTCTGTAGTTGATAGTGCCACTATGGATTGTTTCTTACTCATCCAACTGACTACACCTCCTCATAGGTTAAACACATACCCAGTTGTAGATCTTCTCTGATCCAAATCTCCATACCAGTTTTCATCAATAAAGCCATGAATATCAAACAATCTGTCCAATCCTAGTCTTCCTTGATAGCACAACCCATAATCACTAGTTCCACACAAATACCTGAAAACCAGCTTCACTTCTGTCCAGTGCTCCTTCGCTGGTTTTGACATAAAACTCTTCAATACTCCCACTCCATGTGCAATGTCTGGTCTAGTACAAACCATCGCATACATCAGGCTACCGACTCCACTTGCATATGGAACATAGAACATGTCCTCTTCCTCTTCTTATGTCTTGGGCCATTGTTCAACAGATAAATTTACACCTATAGGAATAGGAACCATAACCAGTTTACTATCCTACATATTAAACCCCTGCAATATTGTCTCAACATACTTCCACTAGTTTAACCAGAGCTTCCTCTTTGTCTGATTTTTTTTAATTTCCATGCCCAAAATATAGTTTGCAGCACCAAGATATTTCATGTCGAATTTGAAGGACAAATGGGTCTTCAAATCTTGGATAATTTCTTTGTCATTTCGAACCAACAACATATCATCCGCATACAAGACCTAATAAATAACATGGTCACCAATTAATTTAAAATACACACAACGATCTGCTTTGCTTCTGTTGAAGCCAAGTCCCCATATAAATGTATCAAATTTCTGATACCACATCCTTGGTGACTGTTTTAACCCATACAAAGTCTTCTTTAACTTGCATACCGGTTCTTTCTTACCCTTCACTATAAAGTCTTCAAGTTGCTTCATGTAGATCTCCTCTTCCAGATCCCCATGAAGAAATGTTGTCTTCACATCCATCTGTTCTACCTCAAAATCAAAAGCAGTAACAACAGATAAAAGTAATAGAATAGAAGTTACCTTGGCAACAGGAGAAAAAATATCACCAAAACCAATTCCTAACACCTGGGAATAACCTTTTGCTACCAACCGAGCTTTGTATTTCTCCACCTTTCCTTCTTCATCTGTATTCTTCTTGAACACCCATTTGTTGCTAATGGGTTTCCTTCCAACCGGCAACTCCACCAAATCCCAAGCCTCATTTTTGTGCAAAGATGTCATTTCATCAACCACGACCTCTTTCTAGAGCTTTCCATCCTCTGAATCTACTACAAACTTCACAGTTCTGGGATCATCATCAGTAATAGATAAAGCAAAATTTGAACAGAAAGCAGATGTATTATACCTTTCTGGTTTCCTTCTTTCTCGAACTGATCTACTCACACCCAGAGTTTGTGGCTCTTCATCTTCTGACTCCTCCTCTACTATAGAGTCTGATTCTTCCTCCTTTAGCTCAAACTCTATCATCTCAGGTTCCTTTAGTTGGACTTCATGTTTAATAACATCTTTCACCTCTCTGAACACCACATCTCTATTGTATGCAACCTTCCTTGTTATTGGGTTCCAAAGCTTATAACCCTTTAAACCATCCTTATACCTAATAAAGATGCACTTTTCAGATTTACTATCCAACTTGGTTCGTTTCTCCTTTGGAACATGTACATATGCATCACGTCCAAATACCCTTAGATGTGAAAGAGATGGTTTCTTACCAGTCCATACCTCTTGTGGAGTTTTATCCTCCAACACTAATTGAGGTGATCTATTGACCAGGTAACATGCTATCTCCACTGCCTCTACCCAGAATTCTTGTCCTAACCCGGCACCACTGAGCATGCTTCTTGCTCTTTCCGTCAACATCTTGTTCATTCATTTTGCAACTTCATTTTGCTAAGGTGTATATGGAGTAGTATTCTACCATGATATACCACACTTCTTACAGAATTCTTCAAATTCCTTACTGCAAAACTCTCCACCATTATCTGTCCTCAGCACCTTTATCTTCATCTCTACCTGGTTTTCCACCAGAGCCTTAAATTCTTTATACCTATGTATTCCTTGAGAATTCATCTATAAATGATACATAGTACACAGACTTACCCAATGATGGAACGGTCCAAACACATCATTGTGCACAAGCTCTAATATCTGTTTCGCCCTCTTACCACCAGAGGGGAAACTCACCCAATACTGCTTCCCATATACACAATTTTCACAGAAATCAAAATCCAAAGAGCTATTACTCATACCTTATACCATACCTTTACCATGAAGTATTCGAAGGCCCTTCTCTCCAATATGTCCAAGTCTTTGATGCCACAACATGGTCTTCTCTCCAGAGACCACTAGATTTTCTGTTCCACATTCAGGAACCACAGAACTGTTGCACCCATCAACAATAGTGCTAACTTGCAGCTTATATAGAGTTCTAATCCAAATTCCTCGCATCAATACCAGTGCTCCCTGAACCATTTTGTAGGTATCCTACTCGAACACTGCTTTTACACCTACATCATCCAACTTCCTTATAGAAATCAGATTTATGGCCAATGCAGGATATGTAGAACACTCAGAAGTGTTCTAACCCTCCCACCTTGCAACTTCAACTTTACTTTTCCACGTCTAATGATTCTAGTATTCCTATCATCCCCTAAGAAGACATCACCACCATTGTATTTCTCATACTCGTAAAACCACTCTCTATGGGGAGTGAAGTGAAAGGATGCACCTGAGTCAAAAAACCATGCCTCATGATCTACATGTGTACTTCAAGAAGTTAAGTACACATCCCCACCTTAATCTGAGGTGTTTTTTGCCTCTGTAGAAGGAGCTCATCAGATCCCTTTCCTTTATCAAGAGCTTTATATTTACAGTTCCTTTTGCAGTGCCCTTCCTTTTTGCATTTCTAGCACACCACCTTTACAGGTTTTCCTAAAGATTTAAATCTCCCTCTAGATTTAGATCTCCCACTCAATGACTTGTTTTTGTTTTTGTTCTGGGACCGTTCTCGTATAGACAAGGCATCACCATTCTAGCTCTCCATATTTTTCCATCTCATCTCCTCCGTCGGCAAAGATGAGACTATTTCATCAAACTGGAAGGCAGTTGTATTGCTACCTATTTCAATAACTAGACTATCCCACGAATATGGTAGAGAACACAACAAACTGATGCGCTTATCTTCATCTGAAATTTTAATATCAATAGAAAATAACTAGCTTACCATAGTATTAAACGCATTTTGATGCTCTGTCACCAAGTCTCCATCTTTCATCCTCAGGTTATATAGCTTTTTCCGTAGGAACAATTTATTCACCAGAGACTTAGATTGGTACAAAGTCCCTAACTTGTCCCATAAAGCCTTCATCGTAGCTTCCCCTGATACATTCAATAATACTGAATCCGAGACACACAATTGTATTATGCTCTTTGCCTTCTGATCCAACTTCTTCCATTCTTCATCAAACACTCCTGTTGGTTTAGTACTCGGATCTATCGCGATCCACTGATCTTTGTCCACCAACAGATCCTCCGTCTTGAATTTCCACAACTCAAAACTCTAACCATTAAATTTCTCGATCTCTATCTTTCCACTGCTCGCCATATTATTTCACCATTAGCATCGAAATCATAGATCTACCACTGAACAAGGTCTACCACAAGCCCAAGCGAAAACCCTCAGCAACAAAGGCATTCCCTTGAAGCCAAAACTACTCTGATACCAAATGTAGGTTTTAACCCCATATATAAATTACCTACATATAATTCTAGAACATAGAAAATAAACAATGTGAGAGCATAACACATAAAACACATATACACAGAGATTTTCCCCTGGATCCCAAAATCGGGACTATCAGCTTGATTTTTCATTATGTTCCTTTCAATGTTACAATAAATATTTATACATGCCGAAGCATCCAATACCATGGACCAAAAACCATCACATCCAAAACCATGGACCGAAAGCCATTGTGTCCAAAACCATGGACTGAAAACCATCGCGTCCAAAACCATGTGTGAAAAACATGCACAAAACCATAGGTAGGTCCACCCAACCTAATATAGGGTTCAAAACCAAAATTTTCCAGGGAACTACCACGGACCCCATATAGTGGGGTTACCTGCACCCCCCAAACCCCCTGTGACTCCCCCTGCTACGCAATCGGCACAATGAAGGGGGGGCTTTGCCCCCCTTATAACCCCCAAGTTTAACTACATGGACTAGTCGTGGAAAGAATATAACACAACCCAACATCTTGGTATTTGTGTTATTGGGGCCTCTACGGGTGCCGCAGATGGATTTTTTTCATGTTCAACCCCTTATGGTGTTTCCAAATTCCCATAGGCAGAGGCAATATAGAGTACAACATACCATATTTTTATTGAAAATTTTAGTGGAAAATCTTTCCCTTTTTGAACCAAAAGCACATAATTTTTTTTTTCTCTAAAATTTTCTAAAGAACAAAGATGAGACATTCCTTTATCTTTACCTTATAGTTCTATGGGAAGGTACTACAAGATTCATTCCATCTTAAATGTTATAATATATTAAAAAAATTAAAACGCCATGCGAAACAATAGGTCACAATGGATTGCTCTCGATTTCAGGACATCGAATGGAATGACAGTCTTTTTTAAGGAATTAGTGCAAGGGAAGGTTTCATCCCCTGCAACTCTGAGTGAAAGCATTCCAGGCCCCTATATAGTGCATCAAATGGAGCAAGCCTTATCCATGGAGGTCAAAACTTTAGAGGTATCTTCCCTCCTTTCTTTTCTACAGTCTAAGGCCATTATTCGTAGATTTAATGGCCTATGGCCACAACCTAAAGCTTTATTTCAGTGGGTGTTCACTTCCTGGATATCTAATTATGATATCTATCTATGCTCTAAAGTTTTATTTATAGTCCAATTCGACACTTAGAAAGACTTCTAGATTTTTTTTCATAATGAAGAACCATGGTTCTAGGGAAGATCCACTCTATGTCTTACTCCATGGTTCCCTGAGTTTGATGCCACAACCATGGTGGTCACAACTATACTAGTTTGGGTAAGGCTCTCAAACTTGCCTCTTCCCTATTGGCATCCCAAATTTCTTGAAGATATTGGAAACAAATTGGGCACATTTAAAAAATGGACCTAGAAAGAATAGAAAAATTCCTCTTCACTTGTGCCATGATTTGTGTGGAGATAAATCTTAGGAAAGGGATACGACATCACATAACACTAAAACACAACAATTTTCAGTGGTCACAAGTCTTATACTATGAGAACATAACTTTCTGATGGCATGTATGTTTCCAAATAGGCCATCTACAGAACACATGTCTATGGCCCAAGAAGATCCAAAAAAATAAAATGAGATAGCTAAACAAGCCAAAAGGTGAGCAGTTTAATGTTATTCACCCTTCAGAAGATGAAGAGGAAGAAAACAAAGAGACCCAACATATCCAATTAGATGTCAAAGTGAATGGGGACGTCGTGACTTAGTCAAGATTTGTTACTCATCTTTAGAAGGGTCCAAAATAAAAAAATCATTAGGTTATGGATGGGAATGAAAGCACAAAAAGAGCTCATGTTTCTAAGAGCTCATATTTTGAAAAATAAATTCCTCACTTAGAAGAAGGATGAGTATTAGCTTTGGTTCTGCTTGAACCAAATTATGAGGGTTGGAAAACAGCGCAAAAAAGGAAATGCAAAAAAAGAAAAAAGACAAGAACTTGTTAGCAATTTTATTTTTCTTCTCCCTTTTGATGTTTTCTGGGCATATGTTTGTGGTTCTTTGTCTCTAACTGAACCATTCTTCACTTAGTGCTCTCTCTAGTTGAGTCTTGTATTTTCTTTGCATCTTTCTGCATACTCACTATGTGTATCTACAAAATATAACTTTTATGCTTTTAATTAAAAATATGATTTATTTTTTTGTGATGAAAAAAAAACAATTCCCTACAAATCATTTTCAATTCACTTAAAATTAACAAGGATACATTTTAAAAATATGTAAAATGTCAAATTTTCACCATTAAAATTCACCAAACATCTTTTTGAAATAAGCACTCTTAGTATATTGAAACATAGCCATTAAACATTGTACAATATTTAAAGAGCAATAAACTAACCTAAATTTGGTCACATGAGAAGTTATAAATGACTCTTAAAAACCTTAAAGCGCTAAAGTGTATTAAGTAGAGAGGATAATTTTTCATGAGTGTTGTACTCCTAGTTTCTTGGAATGTTGTCATTGAACATTGTACAATATTCTAAGAGGGATAAACTAACTTATTTTGATGACACTATAAACCATATTATACTCCTAATTTCTTGTAACATTGAACATTGTATAATATATGAAAATAAATAACATTAAAAATGTATTATTATTGTACTATTCATTATACATTGTACAATATTTGAAGAGAGATAAATTAAATTAAATTTGGTCATATGAAAAAACCATATATAACTCTTAAAAATATTAGAGTAAAAATACATCAAAACTTAATTTAATCAAATAACATTTTTGAATTTACTAAATCCTAATTCTCCTTCAAACATCAAAATGTATTTTGTTTTACTTTATATTAAATAATATTAGTTATATATATATATATATATATATATATTCTGAAATGAATTTATTTATAACACAGGATACCAAAGGAATTTTTTTACTAATATTTTACACATCACAATTAAAATTATAAAATAAATGTATTAAATGTTAATTTTTTTATTTTATTACTAACCAATAACATATGGACAATTGAGTTATAGAAGGGTTTGCCACCTCCGAAAAGAAAATTGAACAACCCTAATCAAAATAGTGAAAAAAATAATTAGAAGTTTTAGACTATCCTATTGTGCAAGGATAAAACTCTGGGCTTCTCTTGTATAGTCATGTCAAATCTGAGCTTCTCTAGTATAATCAAGTCGCTCTAAAGCCGTATTTGGAAGAAGCTTCTAGAATGACCTCTCTAAGTGCATCTGCTTCCATTGCTCCAGGCATTTTAATCTGCATTATTGGAAAAATCATGTAATTATGTTAAAAATATGCAGAGTGTATATGGTTTATTTTAATATTTTAAAATTAAAATTAATAAAGGTAAAAATTATAAAAAATAATGTAGAAATTTGAATAGTAAATTTTTGACACTCTAATCAAGAAATGAAAAAGTTAACCAAAAACAATCACACAGGTGTAGGTAATAAGGTCGTGCCACAATAACATATAATATTAAAGATACCACGTACTACCGAATTTAGAAATATTAAAGATTCTCTACGTTATCTTAATTCAGAATCACAGCCCACTACCGAATTTTGAAATACTATAGATTCTACATTATCTTAATATCAAATTTAAAAGTACAGAAGACTACCGGATTTAGAAATGTTATGGATTCATTACATTATTTGATTGACAATTTAGAAATAGAGGAGATGCTGTTTATGGGTTGGTCAACACTTTCGCCTATTTGGTTTAGTTTAGCAGACTTTAACAAATAAAAAATTATAAGATTATTTAAATTATTGATATTGATTTTACAAAATAATTTAGATTATTACGATGATAGTGCTGATTTTAACCGGTTTTTAATATTAGGCGTGTACCATTATATTAATAAATGAAAAATTATAAGATTATTGATATTGATTTTACAAAATAATTTAGATTATTTATATTTAGATGATAGTGGTGATTTTAAGCCGTTTTTAATATTAGGCATGTAACATTATATTATAGGTAGTTAAGGTTTTTAAAAGTTATTGGTTTTTTATTATAATGTGTTAGAGTTGAATGGTTGGTTGGACTAATTTAGTTATATTTGAGTTGGAGGATAGCAATTCTTGTGTAGATGGTTTATGTGTTTTTTATAATTATTTGTTTTTAGTATTATTTTAATTATTAATAAGTTGTATAAAAGCCAAAAAACAAAAGTTGTTATCTAGGAAAAAAGGAAGTGTAGTGTTTTATCAAATTGTTTAGAGATAACATGAGATAGTTGCAAGTATATTTATAAGTAAAGAGCAAAGTCAAAGTAGATGAACCAATGTAGTTGGAAACCAGATCAAGATGTTGGTTGAGATGAAATAACACGAGGAGAGCATCTTGTGTGAGTAAGTGTGTAGAAGCAAGAGAATGGTGGCATAAAGTTGAGATACCAATATCCATCCCCCTAAAAAGCTACATATAAATGGACATATAGATGTAAAACCTTGTTGGACATAAGTAATCTCCCAAAAAAATCTAAACATAAACTTAAAATAAATCATGTGTACATTATATATGTTGCTTTATAAACATTTTTCTCACATCATTTGAAGTGTTAACATTATAATTTTTGGAAAAAAAAAAAAACTTTTTTTATTAAAAAAACTCCAATCTAATACCCAATAGCAACGAAATGAAAAATGCAATCAATAATATTTCTTGATATGCTCTAACATATAAAAGATGCTCATATATAAAAATAATTTGCACGTTATATATATATATATATATGAAATTTGCAATAGGATTTCATTTTAGTATTTATAAAAATTGTTAAATCACTAATCTCTTAGTTAACTGATCAATTTACTAAAAATAAACCTAGTCATGCATGGAATTTGAATTTCCTAGTTCAAGTGGAGGAAAACACACATTGTAATTATCAATTGTATGCTAGTCGAGTGTACAATGTTTTCGCATTAAGTAAGTGGTCAATTCCTCTAGACATTACGCAAGGAAATATGGAATTTACTTATTATTTAGGAGATAATTTCCTCGAGGATTGCACAAGGAAATAGGAGGAAGTATGAGGCTTGAATTGGTTAAGTGTTGGTCAGAGCCGATTAGTGAGAAGGAGATTAGAATTACAGCGCAAGGTGTGCTTTAGTACTGAAGCAGGACATTGTAATTGATCCATATTCTTATTCGAATTAATGCAAAGCAGTAGAGGGATTTTTCCCAGTTAGATTTCCCTATAAAATCATTGTGTTCCTTGTGTTTTGATGGTTGCATGTTATTGCATATGTTATTATCATGTGTTTTCCTTTTCACATAAAAGCAAAAGAAATTTTTTTCTCTTGAATTCAACTCGACTTCATTAGCAGTAGGAAATTTATTGCAATTTCTACACTTCGACAGTTGAATTTATTTGTTGATTTGTCTTCTCTATGATGTTAGTTCTTTTATGAGCTGGATTTAACTTGATTCTTTTATCTTGGAATGATTGATTTTCCTGAGAGTTGGCTATGTTGATTTCTTTATTCACAACATAGACAAAGGTAATAAACTTATTACCTATGATATCAATTGTTAAGGTTGACTTGGCCTTAAATCCAATATTTTTTTGTCATCATAGACTGTTTTTTATTCAAGAAGTTCATTTAAACTTTCAGTCCCTTTTCCAAAATTTTCATTAAATCTTAGCTAGGATTTTTCCTTTTCAAGTTCTTTCTTTCTAGAAACACTTTCTCCTTCAAGCCTTTCACATTGATTATTCTCATTGAGATTTTGATTCAAAGTTTCTTAGATCTTATTTCCTTCTTCAATTTGTAGGAGTAGGGGTTCTATTTATTCAACTTTATCCTTGACAAACAATTCATTTTGTTCTTTGTTTTTTTTTCTCAACCTTTGAATTTTAACAACTCTCCTCTAAGTCGACTTCATCCTCTTCTCCAACAAAGTCAATAACTTCTATTTTTAGATTGTTTATGGCCATGAGCATAAATTATTCTGAAATTTCATGAGTTTTGTCGTCATGTGATGATTGGCTTTATTCACTCTCGAAGGAGCTAGAGTCTTGGATATAAAAACTTTTCCTCTTAGAATTATTTTTTTCCTTTTGATTTTTTCTAAACTTTTGTCTATGATCATATCCATTCTTCTTGTTTTGAGGACTTTTAGAATAAAAGTGACCTACTTTACCAAAATTGCAAAAAATAAAAGGTAGCTTACCTTTATAATTTCCTAAGCCTCTCCTAAGCTTTCTCATGAACTTAGCTTCCTCTTCATTCGATTCACAACATGAATCATTATATTCTTCCTCGTGCTTCTTATTTGATTTGATGGTTGACTCCTTTGTTGTATAGCTTCCATTAGAAATCCTCATCTCATAAGAAATAAGAGTGCCAAGAAGTTGATCCAATGTGAGATACTTGAGGTTAGTCATCTCCTCATTGGTTAAAATTTTAGGATTAAATCTCTTAGGGAGAGATCTCAATGCCTTTTGAACTACCACTAGCTCTTTTATCTCTTCGCCAATACCTTTTATTGTATTCACAACTTCATCAACTATAAGAAAATACTTAATAATATCTTCATCAACATGCATCTTCAAAAGCTCAAATTTCATTCTAAAACCCTAAAGTTTAGCTTTCTTTACCTTGTTTTCACCTTCATAGAAGTTGCTCACCTTGTCCCATATTTATTTTACAGTAGTGAAATCCATGACCTTGACTAGTTCTTATTCAGGTAAACCAGTGGGTAGAGCATTCATAGCCTTGCAATTGCATGTAACTTCAATGTTCAGACCTCTAGTAATCAAGGGTAGAGGATTTTGATAATATTCTTCCATTGTGTCCCATACATCAGCACCAAAAGATTGAATTTAGGTTTTCATACTTACCTTCCAAAAAACATGGTTCATTCCATTGAACAAAGGTTCCCTAATGGTGAAACCTCCTTCATGGTTTTCTATAGTCCCTGATCTTTCTTCCATCCATTAAACTAATCCTGAAGTAATCATGACTCTAATACCATTTGTTAGCAACTAGAACAATACTGAGAGGGGATGAATAAATACTATGAGAATTTAAAAAATTCTTTCACATATTAAAGAATATTTAATCACTAAAAATCTATTTAACAACCATTCAAGTAAGAATCAACACAACAATCACATATTAAACATATAGATTCTTCAATATTTTTCTCAATTTATTTTACATAGGCAAGCTTCAACTTGATGTTACATCAATTGGTAGGCTTCAACCTACTTGGGAGCTACAACCCTCAATTTGTTGGTTTCTTAGGCTCCAACGTCAAGGAAGTTACTACTCCTTAGTTTACCAGTTGCTACTAAAAGGAGCTACAAACCCTGAGTTTATCAGCTACCATTGAAAGGAGTTACAACCCCTGATTTGCAAGCTAAAACTTGTTGGACTTCCTTGGTTCATCTTTCATTCAATTTTCAAACTCAAACTATGAAATCCTCCTTTTCTACAAAATAATGTTTCTTTGTCTCTCAGCTACACAAACAATGACCAATGCAATCTTTGTTATAACATCAACATAAAACACATTCAACAATATTCTTCTCTAATCTCTCAATCATCCACACCAAAAATTACTTCTTGTTGATTGAATTTCTGCTTATAAATAATAAGAGATGATAATGTTAAATTTATAACTTTATTTAAGTTCAACTCTTAACATGCATGATTTTTTAATTAGTTATATTCCACTTTTGTAAAATATTCTTGATGTGTTCATGTTGTCTTCAATTTCTTCTTTGTTGTCCTTATAATAAAAACTAAGTCAAACTTATGATTTCTTCAATTCTAGTACATTACAGGATTTAACAGAGGTTTTATTTGTAGTTGCAAATCTAGCGAACTACCATATTTGACCAAAAATGCCAAATATGTCACTAAATATCTCCATGCCACCAAATAGATGTCGCCTGGTCCATGCCGATTTATTCAAGTTTTAACACACTACCATTTTAGTTCCAACACACCAAATATGGCGCATAGTGCCAAAGCTGCCAACCTGTTCATGTTAATATGCCCATAGCACTTTAAGTTAGTCCCCCTTTATTAAACATAAGATATGTTCATAGAGGAAAGGCCCAATTCATGCCCACAATCACTTTTTATTTAAGATTGTATATCATTCATAGGCCTAAGGGCTTATCCACATATTTCAAGTAGCCCTTTTAAAACTCCCCAATGCATGTTTAATCCTGAAGGCCCTTAACTATTTAGGATGGGAAACCTCTACCCAACACCTCTTGTTGGGCCGCTTTGGAATGCCTTCCAAAGCTTGACAAATGTTATTTACTACGAATAATTTTATTCCCTAAACTCATTACACTGGCCTTTTCAAATGTACCTTGTTTCAAATTCATCATGGTCATGGACCTCTGGGGTGACTTCATCACCTTAGTTCCTTAGGAGAGACTTTTAACTTCTATCAACTATCATTGATTTCTCCATCTCCCCAGAGTTTTCTCCCTAGAAATTTATAATGGAGCTCCTTTTGAAACCATTAGGAAAAAAATTTAAGGTTACATCTCTTGTTGGAACAATCATGTTATCTCTTCCTAAGATTTTCATTATTCCTCCTTCATGCTAGGTATATAGCATTCGAGCCCATTTTCCATGTCGTCCCACTACTTAGTCATCCTAAAACTTTGGGCTTGAGTCCCATTGAGAACTTATGAGAAAATATCCCTAGGGTGATGTGTCCTTGTGGCACCACCTGCTGCAGTCACAGGCCAATCAGAAAATCACTAAGATTACTTATCCTAGCCAATATGTCCCACTGCTATGTCTAAAATCACTAGGGTGACATCAACGCCATTGTTTCTACCACCTATGTACAATTTCCACATGTCACTCCCTGATAGGTTCCATGTATCACCTATTTTCAGCCCACATGGCCACATGAAAATGCCAAATCTACATGCCACATGTCATGATCCTGGAGTGCCAGGTGTCTTGAGACTTTCAGATGTTGACATCATCATGCCACTGTCTCCACTTGTTAGAAAACTATATATTATAGAGAAATGGAACACATAAAATATATTGCAGAAATATAAACACAAAAAACACATGAAACAAGAGAGACACAGATATACGTGGTTGATCTAATTTGGGCTACATCCACAGAGAAATAGCCAGTCCTTCCTTTTATATTATCTAGCCAAATGAAGAGATACAACCTACAACAAATCCAGTGTAATTCCCTCTTTGCTCTCACACAATCTCCTCTCTCTTTCTCGCTCAGAATACAGATCTACATAGATGCAATACAATTCCCTCATAGATAGCGAGGGGTTGCCTTCTAGGGAAAAAAATCCTAAATTAAACATAACTTATACCATCAAACCTCTGCCTTATGAATGACCTAGATTAACTACGAAATTACAACATTTTACAAGGCCCCCCCTAAACCCCCTTTGCAGTGCACATATTACAGGCGGTGTTGCCACAACATTACGAACTGGGGTCCAATGCGGCAATACCTGTGAATAAAGAAGATAATCAGGCTCCACACCCAACAACACCTATGCCGATAAACGTAGTGCCATGTCATAATACTACTTGTCATTTTCTTTTTGGGCCACATCATCGTCTGTGCCATGTCATTTTTCCAAGTCATCATTGAATACCCCATCAGGTGTTGGAAACATGTTAAACCCTTTACAAGTTCATCACCTGAATTGATCCTAGTCACTAATTCATATCATCCTTTGTCATTGGATCCCTTTGGGTGCAAGAAATTGCATCAACCTTTGCACAATTATCCACTCAATAGTCCTCATTGGATCCCTTTGGGTGCAAGAAAGTGCATTAACCATCGCACAATTATCCACTTGATAGTCGTTGATACGTTATCACTTGTTTGATATTCCCATAGACTAGGCCATCATTTAACTATCAGCCTCTGTAAGTAGCTCCATCAAACTTGGTAAAGTGCCAAAGTGTCACCAAGCCTAGAGATAGATAACCCCAACAACAAATTTGACTCTAAACCTATGATTTTTAACCTACAACATTGACTGGCCATATTTTTTTCTCCAAGGTGTCTTTTTCTAACTTTGATATACCACTGCAAATATTTCTTCTGGCCTATCTATTTGAGAAGTTTCCAACTTGATCTGGATTGATAATTTTTTATAAAAACTAATTTGAAGATTTTGCTTCATAACTACCTATTTCAATTCATTAATTTTCCTTCAACCAATGATATTTTCCACTCAAAGGAAAATCCATTGACTTTAACATCAATGGCAACATATTTTTAACAATATGACACACACACACACACACACACACATAAACAAAGAAAAAAATAATTCCTTAGAGTTACTAGGGAAACAATAGCACATTCAGCCAGTCTTTTTCTACACAAACAACGAACAAGGCAGTGTCATGTTGCTTGGTCTAGCCCCTAGTGCTCTTGAAGCCTCAAGTCAAGGGGGAGGTGAGTATCTTTTTTCTTATAGTGCTAGTTATGGAGGCCTATGGTCTATCCGAGTGGGGTTACAGTTAGTTTTCCCCTGTTCAAGATAAACCCCATGTATGCCTCTAGATACAAGACTGTCTTAAAGAGTATCACAAATGAGGTTAGTGGTAGCCCTATTTTAGTAGCATGGATAAATTTGGAATTTATTAAAGGTAGATTGCCTTTCATTTGCCATGCCATATATTATTTTTATTTTCATTGTTTTGCTACAGAGTTTTTCGTTACTCTTTTGTGTAGGTTTTAACCCCGTATATAAATTACCTACATATGATTCTAGAACACAGAAAATAAACAATGCGAGAGAATAACACATAAAATACATATACAGAAAGATTTTCCCTGGATCCCAAAACTGGGATTACCAGCTTGATTTTTCATTATGTTCCTTTCAATGTTACAATACATATTTATACATGTTGAAGCATCCAATACCATGGACTGAAAACCATCACATACAAAACCATGGACCAAAAACCATTGCATCCAAAAACCATGTGCGAAAAACATGCATAAAACCATAGGTAGGTCAACCCAACCTAATATAGGATCCAAAACCAAAATTTCCGGGGCACTGTCCCGAACCCCATAGAGTAGGGTTACCTACACCCCTCAAACCCCCTATGACTCCCCTGCTACGCAATCAATGCAACGAGAGGGGGGCTCTGCCCCCCTTCTAACCCCCTGGTTAACTACGTGGGCTAGTCGTGAAAAGAATATAACACAACCCAACATTTTGGTCTCTGTGTTATTGGGGCCTCCGCGGGTGCTACGGATGGACTTTTTTCATGTTCAACCCCTTATGGTGTTTGCCAACTCCCATAGGTAGAGGCGATATAGAGTACAACATATCATATTATTATTGAAAATTTCAGTGGAAAATCTTCCCCTTTTTGAACCAAAAGCACATAATTTGTTTTTTCTCTAAAATTTTCTATAGAACAAAAATGGGACATGCCTTTATCTTTACAATTTGTATAGTTCTATGGGAAGGTACTACAAGGTTCATTCCATCTTAAATGTTATAATATATTAAAAAAATTAAAAAACCATGCTAAACACAAGGTCACATGGGGTTTCTCTTGTTGTCAGGACATCGAATGGAACGACAATCTTTTTTAATGAATTAGTGCAAGGGAAGGTTTCATCCCCTGCAACTCCGAGTGAAAACATTCCAGGACCCTATATAGTGGATCAAATGGAGCAAACCTTATCCCTGGAGGTCAAAACTTTAGAGGTATCTTCCCTCTTTTCTTCTCTACAGTCTAAGGCCATTATTTGCATATTTAATGGCTTATTCACACAACCTAAAGCTTTATTTCAGTGGGTGTTCACTTCTTGGATATATAATTATGATATCTATCTATGCTCTAACATTTTATTTATACTCAAATTTGACACTCAGAAAGACTTCTAGATTTTTTTCATAATGAAGAACCATGGTTCTAGGGAAGATCCAATCTATGTCTTACTCCATGGTTCCCTGAGTTTGATGCCACAACCATGGTGGTCACAACTATACTAGTTTGGGTAAGGCTCTCAAACCTGCCTCTTCCCTTTTGGCATCACAGATTTCTTGAAGATATTGGAAACAAATTGGGCACATTTAAAAAATGGACCTGGAAAGAATAGAAAAATCCCCCTTCACTTGTGCCATGATTTGTGTGGAGATAAATCTTAGGAAAGGGATACGAGATCACATAACACTAAAACACAATAATTTTCAGTGGTCACAAGTCTTATACTATGAGAACACAACTTTCTGATGGCATGTATGTTTCCAAATAAGCCATCTACAGAACACATGTCCATGGCCCAAGAAGATCCAAAAAAATAAAAGGAGAGAGCTAAACAAGCCAAAAGGTGAGCAGTTTAATGTTATTCACCCTTCAGAAGATGAAGAAGAAGAAAACAAAGAGACCCAACATATCCAATCAGAAGTCAAAGTGAATGAGGACATCGTGACTCAATCAAGATCTGTTACTCCTCTTTAGAAGGGTCCAAAATAAAAATAAAAATCATGAGGTTACAGATGGGAATGAAAGCACAAAAAGAGCTCATGTTTCTGAGAGCTCATATTCTGACAAATAAATTCCTCACTTAGAAGAAGGATGAGTATTAGCTTTGGTTCTGCTTGAACCAAATTATGAGGGTTGGAAAACAGTGCAAGAAAGGAAACACAAAAAAGAAAAAAGACAAGCACTTGTTAGAAATTTTATTTTTCTTCTCTCTTTTGATGTTTTTTGGGCATATGTTTGTGGTTCTTTGTCTCTAATTGAACCATTCTTCGCTTATTGCTCTCTCTAGTTCAATCTTGTATTTTCTTTGTAGCTCCCTGCATACTCACTATGTGTATCTACAAAATATAACTTTTATGCTTTTAATTAAAAATATGACTTCTTCTTCTTCTTCTTCTTCTTTTTTGATGAAAAAAAACAATTGCCTACAAATCATTTTCAATTCACTTAAAATTAGCAAGGATACAATTTAAAAATATGTAAAATATCAAATTTTCACCAAGCATCTTTTTGAAATAAGCACTCTTAGTATATTGAAACATTGTACAATATTTAAAGAGCAATAAACTAACCTAAATTTGGTCACAATAGAAGTCATAATTGACCCTTAAAAACCTTAAAACCAAGTGTATTAAGTAGAGAGGAGAATTTTTCATGAGAGTGTTGTACTCCTAGTTTCTTGGAATGTTGTCATTGAACATTGTACAATATTTTAAGAGAGATAAACTAACTTATTTTGATGACACTATAAGCCATATTGTACTCCTAATTTCTTGTAACATTGAAAATTGTATAAGCCATATTGTACTCCTAATTTCTTGTAACATTGAAAATTGTATAAGCCATATTGTACTCCTAATTTCTTGTAACATTGAAAATTGTATAATATTTGAAAAGAGATAAACTAACTTAAATTTGTCCATATGAAAAATGTATTATTATTGTACTAGTCATTAAACAATGTACAATATTAATGTACAATATTTGAAGAGAGATAAATTAACTTAAATTTGGTCATAAGAAAAAACCATATATAACTCTTAAAAATATTAGAGTAAAATTACATCAAATCTTAATTTAATCGAATAACATTTTTTAATTTACTAAATCCTAATTCCCCTTAAACCATCAAAATGTATTTTGTTTTAATTTATATTAAATAAAATTATATATATATAACATTTTTTTAACTTATATTCTCAAATGAATTTATTTATAACACAGGATATCAAAGTAATTTTTTTACTAATATCTTACACATCACAATTACAATAATAAAATAAATATGTTAAATGTTAATTTTTTATTTTATTAAATATATTAAATGTTAATTTTTTATTTTATTACTAACCAATAACATATGGACAATTGAGTTATAGAAGGGTTTGCCACCTCCGAAAAGAAAATTGAACAACCCTAATCAAAATAGTGAAAAAAATAATTAGAAGTTTTAGACTATCCTATTGTGCAAGGATAAAAATCTGGGCTTCTCTTGTATAGTCATGTCAAATCTGAGCTTCTCTGGTATAATCAAGTCGCTCTAAAGCCGTATTTGGAAGAAGCTTCTAGAATGACCTCTCTAAGTGCATCTGCTTCCATTGCTCCAGGCATTTTAATCTGCATTATTGGAAAAATCATGTAATTATGTTAAAAATATGTAGAGTGTATATGGTTTATTTTAATATTTTAAAATTAAAATTAATAAAGGTAAAAATTATAAAAAATAATGTAGAAATTTGAATAGTAAATTTTTGACACTCTAATCAACAAATGAAAAAGTCAACCAAAAAAAATCACATAAGGTCGTGCCACAATAACATATAATATGAAAGATACCACGTACTACCGAATTTAGAAATATTAAAGATTCTCTACGTTATCTTAATTCAGAATCACAGCCCACTACCGAATTTTGAAATACTATAGATTCTACATTATCTTAATATCAAATTTAAAAGTACAGAAGACTACCGGATTTAGAAATGTTATGGATTCATTACATTATTTGATGAACAATTTAGAAATAGAGGAGATGCTGTTGCAGACCTTTTTTATGGGTTGGTCAACACTTTCGCCTATTTGGTTTAGTTTAGCAGACTTTAACAAATGAAAAATTATAAGATTATTTAAATTATTGATATTGATTTTACAAAATAATTTAGATTATTACGATGATAGTGCTGATTTTAACCCGTTTTTAATATTAGGTGTGTAACATTATATTAATAAATGAAAAATTATAAGATTATTTAAATTATTGATATTGATTTTACAAAATAATTTAGATTATTAAGATGATAGTGGTGATTTTAAGCCGTTTTTAATATTAGGTAAGTAACATTATATTATAGGTAGTTAAGGTTTTTAAAAGTTATTGGTTTTTTTATTATAATGTGTTAGAGGTGAATGGTTGGTTGAACTAATTTAGTTATATTTAAGTTTGAGGATAGCAACTCTTGTGTAGATGGTTTATGTGTGTTTTTTGTAATTATTTGTTTTTAGTATTATTTTAATTATTAACAAGTTGTATAAAAGCCAAATAAAAGGCAAAAGCCAAAAAACAAAAGTTGTTATCTAGGAAAAAAGGAAGTGTAGTGTTTTATCAAATTGTTTAGAGATAACATGAGATAGTTGCAAATATATTTATAAGTAGAGAGCAAAGTCAAAGTAGATGAACCAATGTAGTTGGAAACCAGATCAAGATGTTGGTTGAGATGAAATAACACGAGGAGAGCATCTTGTGTAAGTGTGTAGAAGCAAGAGAATGGTGGCATAAAGTTGAGATAACAATATCCATCCCCAAAAAAAGCTACATATAAATGGACATATAGATGTAAAACCTTGTTGGACATAAGTAATCTCTCAAAAAAATCTAAACGTAAACTTAAATAAATCATGTGTACATTATATATGTTGCTTTATAAACATTTTTCTCACATCATTTGAAGTGTTAACAATATAATTTTTGGAAAAGAAAAAAAAAAAAAAAAAACTAACCATTTTTTATTAAAAAAACTCCAATCTAATACCCAATAGCAATGAAATGAAAAATGCAAACATTAAAAACCAAATCAACAATATAAAATGTCTTAATATGCTCTAACATATAAAAAATACTCATATATAAATAATTTGCACGTTATATATATATATATATATATAAAATTTGCACTTTTGTTTCATATTAATCTATTAGCTTTAGCTTTTTTAATTTTATAAATTTATATTAATTTTAAATTTAAATATCCAACACCGAACAAAATCAATTACATAAATCTAGATTAATTGTAGATTTAAACATCCAAAAACAAGGACTGATTTTAGTGTTTAACAAAACACAAAGCAAAGTATAACAAATCAGGATGGCTTATATTGACTTTGCAACCAAGATTTAAACATCCAAAAACAAGGACTGATTTTAGTGTTTAACAAAACACAAAGCAAAGTATAACAAATCAGGATGGCTTATATTGACTTTGCTTCAGAGCTCTCAGATATTTACAATAGACATAAAAATAAAATTTACTCATAATAAATTCAAATATATAAAAAAATATTACTTTAAAAGTTTTTTTTATGAGAATTTTAGATTTAAAAATATTTTTGAAACAATTACAATGATATTTAGTTCCTTTTTTCCCTCTCAGATTTTAAAATTTTCTCAAAATTTACAATAAATTTAACAATACTATTGTGACTATAAAATTTATTCAACACTATTCTAAATTTAACATTATGATATTTATTTAACACTATTCTAACTCTCAAATTTATTTACCTGGTTCAATCCAATTTGAAATACTGTTCTGAATTTAATACTATTCTAACTCTGAGATTTATTTAACACTATTCTAAGTTCTAACTATGAGATTGATTTAACTGGTTCAATCAAAATTTAGATCCAATTTCGAAATGGACGGGACATACCTTTACTGTGCCGGTTTTGAGCATATGGCCATCCAAAGCAGTGAGGTTGGCATTGTGAAAATCGAGTTGAATCGATTCGAGGGCTAGCATCAAATTTACCAACACTCCCGGATTCTTCTCGCAGTAAATTCTAACATGAAACGTTCGGTCGTTAACCTTGCTCACGTTTACCTGGAAATATATCAAAACATATTGATTAGAACACAGGATTTTCGCAGTTGAAAGAGCCTGAAAACATGAAAAGAAATTACGGTGAGGTTTTGGATTACATCAAGGGTAGGCGATGTCGGAGCATCGTGCTGTGTAGGGCTGCCGCTGTTGCCGTCTTCATACAAGTGCATTTCGTTATCCAAATCTGAATCTCCTGAATCTTCTCTCTCAGGAGGTGGTGTTGAATCATTGTGGTGGCCTGCGTTTGATCGAAGGCCCTCGATTTCTGCTTGAATGTCTTTCACTTCTTTTTGCAAGTCCTGTATGTAGCTGATGGCGTCTCCCACTATGGATGCTTTGTCCATCTACAAATCAATATAGATCTTTTTAAATGCGGATTTTATATTTCTTGGGATAATATTAAATAGAGTATATATAAGACTAAATAAAAAATTTAATCAAATAAAATTTGTTTTTTATATACCAGTTATATTATTTTTTTATTTAGAACATTATTTTTTATTTTTTATTTTATTTTAGAGTAACATGGATATAGGACAAACTTAAACATCCAGTCATACTAGGTTGTAAAATTAGCTTCTCGTTTCAATGAAAAGTTCAAATAAAAATAGGTTCATCTATCTAATTTTTATTTTGGATTCATTTTAAATTTGATGTGTCAGATCAAATCTGTTGAAATGCAAATGAAATTTCTTTTCATTTTAAAAAAAGTTTTCATTTCAAGAGATTTGGTCCTTCTCCACTTTTGATAAATAGCCAAAATGTTAAACATTACATGAGCAAAAAGCACAATAAATTAAATTTCTAATTAAGACTTCTTAACCTAAATTCATTTAAGAATTATCATATGTTGAGAAGGATCTAATCCTTGAAGGTGTAAACTTTATTTTTGGAGTATAGAATATTATTAATAAATTATTAATTTATTTTTTTTTTTTTTTTTTTTTTACAATGAAACCATTTTGGGACTACCCAGTGGAAATTGTTTATATGGTTTTTTTATTTCACAATTTTCACCAAATACAGCATATATCCAGAGATTTGAACCCACCATGGCGAGAAACACACTATGTATCTCTATGAGATGAGCTCAACTCCTTCCACCTTAATAATTTATTATAATTAATAGATTAAATTGTTTATAATAATTATAAATAATTTATATTAATAATATTTGCTATTAATATAAATTAATTATAATAAATCAATTCATATTAATAATCAATTTTCTAGATTAATAATTATTAATCAATTAATTTATTAATTATTTTCTTAATAATAATAATAATTTAATATTAATTATTTTAAATTATAATAATAATGTTATTTCATCAATAATAATAATATGAGGGATCATATTGTCTTTGCATACTAGTATAATTACCTACAAAATAAAATGATTTTAAGCTCTCATCCTCATATTACGAAACTTTAAAGAAACTATTTATATTAACGAGTTTAAACTCTCATCGTCCCATTACGAAACTTTAAAAGGAAACTATTTATATTTACTTTGCAAGTAAGAACTTTGAAATTTATATGCATAGGGTCGGTCTGTTGTTAAAGAGGTTTAACGTTACAGCAAAACCTTTCAGTAATTAGGATTGCTAGGGTGGCAATTACTGATTTCAGAAACTATTTATATTTACTGTGCAAGCAAGAACTTTGAAATTTATAAGCATACAGTTGTGTTTATTGTTGAAGAGGTTTACCTTTCCGTAATTAGGATTTCTAGGGTGGCCATTACAGGTTCCAGAAACTATTTATATTTACTGTGCAAACAAGAACTTTGAAATTTATAGGCATAGAGTTGTGTCCGTTGTTGAAGAGGTTTGCCGTTATAGCAAAAATTTTCAGTAGCTAAAATTTCTAGGGGTAATTACGGATTCTTTAAAGGAATCAAAACTGAGCCTAGGCATTCATGCCACAAAGAAGTTTGTAATTACATCAAAATCCAAAAGTGTTAATAAGCTTTCCAAACCAGTAATTAATATCCAAAAATAACAATTACAAATTCTTAAAAAATAAAAATACGGTGATTCTTCCTACCGCTATATTGTTCATAGTAATGAAACAACATTTTATTTTTGAGTATGCCAACTTTAAAAATTACTGAAAGAAATTCGGACATCAAATTGTTGGGAGGATAATAATAAGTGACATCTAAAAAGCACCACAGCGAAGTTGCAGAATAATTTTTTGGTTGTAAGTTGTCATTCAGTATAACAGCTCTACGATTTAAAGCTTTTCAATTAAATTAATCAAAATATTTTATATTAGTATGAATTTATCTTAAATAAGGATTTAATATCAGCAAAATCAAATTTTTAAAATTGGTGTATGAGACCTTTTGTTTATAGGACAAAAGACCTATCTCCACGCAGTGATTTGACTCCTAAATCTAGGAAGGCATACATACTCTACCCCCTCTGGTTTTGAACCTGTGACCTCTTAAAAAGAAACTCATCCTAAATCTAGGGTTGGTCTGCTGTTAAAGAGGTTTAACGTTACAGCAAAACCTTTCAGTAATTAGGATTGCTAGGGTGGCAATTACTGATTTCAGAAACTATTTATATTTACTGTGCAAGCAAGAACTTTGAAATTTATATGCATAGAGTTGTGTTTATTGTTGAAGAGGTTTACCTTTCAGTAATTAGGATTTCAAGGGTGGCCATTACAGATTCCAGAAACTATTTATATTTACTGTGCAAACAAGAACTTTGAAATTTATATGCATAGAGTTGTGTCTGTTGTTGAAGAGGTTCGCCGTTATAGCAAAAATTTTCAGTAGCTAAGATTTCTAGTTCTAGGGGGTAATTACGGATTCTTTAAAGGAATCAAAACTGAGCCTAGGCATGCCACAAAGAAGTTTGTAGTTACATCAAAATCCAAAAGTGTTAGTAAGCTTTTCAAACCAGTAATTAATATCCAAAAATAACAATTACAAATTCTAAAAATAAAAATATCTTGATTCCTACTACCTCTATATTGTTTATAGTAATGAAACAACATTTTATTTTTGAGTATCCCAACTTTAAAAATTACTGAAAGAAATTCGGACATCAAATTGTTGGGAGGATAATAAGCACCACAGCGAAGTTGCAGAATAATTTTTTGGTTGTAAGTTGTTATTCAGTATAACAGCTCTACGATTTAAAGTTTTTTAATTAAATTAATCAAAATATTTTATATTAGTATGAATTTATTTTAAATAAGGATTTAATATTAGCAAAATCAAATTTTTAAAATTGGTGTATGAGACTTTTTTGTTTGTGGGACAAGGGACCTATCTCTGCGCAATGATTTGACTCCTAAATCTAGGAAGGCATACATACTCTACCCCTCTGGTTTTGAACCTGTAACCTCTTAAAAGAAACTCATGCTCTTAGTCATTAGACCCACTCAAGCTGTATTAAATATCATACTTTCAACATTACACATTACACATCATACTTTCAACTTTAGTAACGGACAGACAATATTAAATATCATACTGGGCTCCAGTCAATGAGCTTCTAGACTCAATAAACCTCTCCGCTCATTGAGCCCTCTAAGCCTCTGAGCTCAAAGAGCCTGGAGCTTCTCTTTGAACTTCTCAAAGCCTCTGAGCTCAAAGAGCCTCGAGCTTCTCTGTGAACCTCTCAGTTCAAGGAGCCTCGAGCTTCTCGTTGAGCCTCTCCGCCCAATTATTGCATCGCGTAAAACGGACTCATTAACCCCTCTGAGCCTCTAGGCTCAATGAGCCTCTCAGCTCAATTATTGCATCGCGTAAAACCGCACCAGAGATGTAGAGAATTTCGTTTCTGTGATGAATATGGGATCAGAAAATTGAGTACCTTGGTGATCTTTGGAACAAGGGAGCGTAAAGTATAGAGCCTTTCATTCAGTTGACCGCGTCGCCTCCTTTCCAAAAGCAACGTCTTCGGCTGCGCAGGGCGCCCGTCCTGGCTACCTTTCTCGTCTTCCTCCTTCAAATCATCCATTTCATCTGACGAATAGCCCCAGGTTGGCTCCCTTTTATCAACCCTCCCCTGGGGAATCGAACCTCCGACGTAGTGGCTGGTCTCGCACGGGATCTCCAGTCCTCCAAAAGTGTGCGGTCTCCACTCCTCCTGCGTGAAGCACGACAGGTTCCCACTCCCGTTTCTTGTGAGAGTCTCAGTGGCCTCATGAAGAAGAGTCGGCTGGAAACTCTGATCGGCTTTTACAGGCAAATCATGTGATCCCCACAAAGACTCGCTAGTCGGAAAGTTCCATCCCTGCAGGCCTAAGGGATGGGAAGAATTAGAAGAAGAAGGGCAAATGGGTATCAGAGATCCTGTGCCGCAGTTCCCTTGCATGGCGTCTGTGCAGTATAACAAGCCGTTCTGATCGCCGACATGCGCGGCTCCTGGTTCCATTAGTGCGAGGCCATTAATATCAAACATGTCAAAGGAAGAGGAATTAGCGCATAGTGTGGAAATTCCTCCCTTTCTGTCATGTTCCATGACGTGCAGAGGAGCTTGCAGCGACTCTGGTTGTTCACAAGTACCAGATTCAAGAATATGAAGATCGAAGCCCTCCCATTCCCTTATTGACTACTAAATACCTATGATTCTTTGCTCGCTTCTATTTTGGTTCCCAGCGAGAATGAGGCTTTTAATATAGCGCTTTATAATAATTTTAAATTTCTTATATATGAAAATATATTATTTTAATTATTTTTTATTATATATATATATGTGCACGGTGTCCCTTGTCCCTTGTCTCTATATCATCACTTCGAACCTACAAGTAAATTGGATGTAGATAACCCCGGCAATGACTCAATAAGAAAATAACTAAAGAATAAAATGTTAAAACTACCTATGATGTTGATAGGTCTTTTTTTTATTCAGAGGTTGGTGGATTATTTTTTTCATCTCAGCTTTTTATTTTATCGTTGTATATGAAAAATGTTGGATATTTTTATCATCTATTTTAGATCAATCATTGGAATTTCAATTGTTTTGTATTTTTAATGATTCTCGTGGATATTAGTGGTCACCTAACTATTTTATTGGCTCACAACACCGTTTTCTAATTTAGTGATTTTTCTACAATTTTTTGGTAAAGTTACGACTTCAGGAAATTGTTGTTCCAAATTACTCTATCCGGACCCACAATCCTATTTGCACTTCATCTCCTAGGATTAGGTTTTTGGATGTTTAATGTTTCTCTTTTTCTTTATGATACAAAGGCATCTAAGCCTCATTGTAAGACTATTCAATGAAAACATGTAGCCATCACATCTCTTCTCATGGATAACTACCACGACTCCAGCTAGTTTGTTTTCATTCTACATTTATGTAGCTTCAACATTTTATATTTATTAATTGAAATCAAGTTTCACTGCATTTTTGTGTTTTGGGTATAAATTTGTATATCATGTCATTCATTCTGCATTTATGTAGCTTCAACATTTTATATTTATTAATTGAAATCAAGTTTTACTACATTTTTTGTTTTGGGTATAAATTTGTATATCATGTCATTGTCTTCATAAATTCGGATTAGCGATATCAAAGCAGTAGCAATATAGTGCAGTATCATAATTTTAAATTTTATATTTATGAAAATATATTTATTTTAAAAATTTCGGATAGTATTTATATGCACTGTGTCTCTTATTTGTATATCATCACTTCAAATCTACAAGTGATTTGGATATAGATAATTTCATAAATGACTCATAAAGAAAAATACTAGAAGCTCCTAGAGTAAAATGTTAAAACTATCTATGATATTGATAGGCATTTTTTTATTAAATGTTGGAAAATTAATCTTTTCATCCAAATCTTTATTTTATGGTTTTATATGAAAGATTTTGGGATATTCTTATAATCTCTTCTACATCAACAAATGAAATTTCAATTACTTTGCATCTCTAATGATTCCATTGGAGATCGATGGCCACCCACCTATTCCATTGCCTCAGAGCACAATTTTCTATTTTAGCAACTTTTCTACAGTTTTTTTTGTCCTAAACTTCCATACCCATTTTAAGGTCCTAAACGGTGTTTTTTTGGGGGGAACATACACTCGTCGTCATAAATTGCTAAGTGTAGTAGGAAAATTTACTCTTTGGATATACATTTCTAATGGGATATCGTGCATGCCAAACAAAGTTCATATGTCAAAGTTACAACTCTGAGAAGTTGGTGTTCCAACTTACCTCATCAAGGCCCACAAACATTTTGGTGTTTCACCTCGTAGGGTTATGTTTTTGAATGTTTAGGGTTTCTCCTTGTTTCTTTATTATTAAAATGCCTTAGAGCCTCATTGTAATAATGCTCAATGAAGACCCGTAGCTGTCACATCTCTTCTTAGAGATAAGCTACCACCATTTGAGCTAATTTGTATTCACCATGCATTTATGGAGATTCAACATTTTCCACTTAATAATAGAAGTTAAGTTTCAATAAATCTCCATGTTTTGGGTATAAATCTATATATCATTTTGTTCCCTCCATAAATTTGGATCAGTGGTATCAGAGTGGTTTGTTCTTTATTTTCCTTTTTGTGCATGTCGCTAATGAAATCGAGGTATAAGGAATTGGAACTTGAATTACTTGAGCCCTCACAAGAGTGTCTTCATCAAACCAAATGGCCTCCCATAGCACAAAAAAAGAAAGACGAGGGAGTAGGAAATCATATTAAACTATTGCTCGAAGAAGCTCTCAAGCGACAAAGGAATGAGATGCAGGATAAATTTTCCTATATCCTTCAATAGATGCTAATAGGCAGCACATATTATTCAAATGAATACTTTGGAGGTGTTGCTCCTTTGAAGGTACAAGTTAATTTTGATATTCCTATATTTGAAGGTTAGATAGATATTGATACAGTGGGCAAATGGTTAAATTTCCTAGAAGGGTAATTTGCGACCCACAAATTTTCTCATAGAGAAAATATTACCTTTTCACTCCTTAAGGCTAACCCCCATGTCAAGGATTGGTGGAAAACTTACTATGAGCCACCTATGAGCAAAGGGCCATAGAGGAATCTACATTATTTTTATTCACACCCACTGGGGATTTTTTTAGGGATCTTGTTAAAAAAGAAATATTACCATGTTGGAAGCTACATAGACCAGTACATGAGATGGACCACACTACAATAAGAAACAGACCATGTAGTGCCAAAGTTCATAAATACCTTTCATACCTTGTGCACCAAATTGGGTATCAAAGACGCTGAGTGATATTTGGTGCTCATGTAAATGTGGCTATTTGCCGTATACGTCCAAATATAAATGGAGCTCCTTGACATCTCCTCACTTGGTGCAACATACCAATATGTTATCAAAAGTAAAAAAAATTTAAACAAAAGAAATGAGAGTCTGGATATGCAAATCTTTCATAGAAAAAACAAGGAATGAGCACAGCCCAAATCATAGAACAAAGGATAAAGTTAGGTTGGACCACCCTAGGACCACCCATGTAAGCTGAAGAAAAAGGATGGTAAGGGGAAGATGAAGAAAGACACGAGAAAGTTGTGTGATTTCCATAAGATCTCATCTCATAACACTAATGAATGTTTTGCAAGAAAACAATTAGTGGTCGAGCTAAAAGCCTTTGGGTCTTAAGCAAGTTTTGGATTTGAACCAGACTGAGATAAGGGGAAACAAATAATTGATGCAAAACATAGTGCCACCATTGCCATTACCAAGGTCCAACAAAGTGAACCCGAAGATCTCGAGGAATGTGAGCATCTCTTTCACTAGAAAATGTGGGTGAAAGGTGCTCCACTATCTTTCATTATCAACAACAGGAGTAAAAAAACATCATCTCAACAATGTTCATTAAGTGGTTACGCCTACCATCAATATCACACCAACAACCATTCACCATCAAGTAGGTCCACTAAAGGAGAATTTTTCATGTTAGCCAATAGTTCCACTTTCTCTACAACATGAAGCCTTTCAATGACGAGGTATTATGTGATGTTTCTCCCCTAAAATTTTGAGATGTTCTTTTAAGCCAACCATACTTATGGAAGCGTTGAGAGTATATGAGTTTAGACCTCGTAATATTATCATTACTTTGGGCAGACAACTATACAAAATAACAAAGGTATCTTTCCTACTTCCATGTCTTCGATCTCTATTTAGCAATGAAGTAAGGTCATCTCCGAGACTAATAAAATTGTATTCTTTGGTGTGGAGAAGGAAAATGTGAAGTTTAGCAGAAGTTTCCCCATTTCATGGAGGCACTCAATGCAATGGAGACCATTGCTTCCTAAGGGGGCAAGACTTATCCCGGTGGATATCAATGGCCGACTATTATAATGGCTGACAATATAGTTTTTTATTTTTGTAGTTTTTCTACAATATTTTGGGTCTTGAACTTTTGAAGCCATTTGAGACCCTAAACGACGTTTTTTTTGGGAAATGGGTACTCAACATGACTCATAGACTACCAAATGTAATTGGAAAATGTATTCCTTGGATAGACCTTTCCAACAGATTATCGTGCATGCAAAAAGAAGATTGTATTCCAAATTTAAGACTCAAGAAGTTTAATTTCCAGCTTACCCCATTGGGGCCCATAAACTTTTTGATGCTTCATCTCTAAGGGTTAGGTTTTTGGATGTTTATGGCTTCTTCTTGCTTCTTTATGATAAAAGGACCTTCAAACCTTATTGTAAAACAGTTCAACAAAAGGACATAGCCATCACATCTATTCTCAGAAATAAACTACCACCATTCAAACGAACTCATTTCATTCTACATTTATATAGTTTCAACATTTTCCATTTATTAATAGAAATTAAGTAAAAATAGAAATTAAACTTCACTGTATGTTTTTGTTTTATATATATATATATATATATATATATATATATTATATATATATAATTTTGTAATTATATTTACTTAATAAAATTATAAAATTATCACACAAATTATCTCATATCATCGCATAAAAAATAACAAATGCCATTCAATCCCATTTAATATAAAAATATTTTTATCTAATTTTATACCATTAGATATCCTATTACCTCTTACCTCTTAAAATCATATCATGTAGTAAAATATTACCTCTCCGGACATTGCTTTATAATACAATAATCCTTCAATAAAATATGATGCTAATCATTTTGTCTCTTTAGATTTCTAAAGAAGATGTTTAAGAAATAATATTATATTTAACTAAAATTAATATTAAAATTAAACTTGTAATGTATATTCTCTTTTTTGTCTTAAATATGACAACAATTCGACATAAATTTTAAATATGATTTAATCTTTTATCATTCAAAATTCAATCAAAACTCTAACTAAAATAAAATATTGCAATTTGAAACCGAGAACATTTTTATCATTATAAAATTGTTGTGCAATCACCCAACTAAAGTTCTTGCTTAGCCGACTGGACAGTTGTCCATAAACGCCAAGAACATTGTCACGGTACGTCATACTTGGATCAGGCATTGATCTATATCAATTTTTTATTTTATAAGTTTATTGACTTTGTAAGGTAATATTTTTATTTTTATTTTTAAGCCAATAGTTTTAATTTGATTTTTAATCCATAATGCTATTAATTTAAAAAAATATTTTTAAATATATTTATTTTATTAATAATTTTAAATTTCCATATCAATAGATTCCAATCACATAAGCAATTTCACTACAAGCCAAGACAATATCAATCACCACTTTTTAACAAACACTAAAAACAATTTTTATAAAATACATTAAATATAAAAAATAAAAATAAAAAAAACCAATATATTTAAATATAACATACAGTAAACATAAATATTTTTCAAATATAATATTTAATATAATGTTCATATTAATCCCCTAATTATACAGAACAACACAGTCAAATTTTTTAAATATATTTAAATTTAATTTAATATGTCTATAACATACAGTAAACATAAATATTTTTCAAATATAATATTCATATTAATCCCCTAATTATGCAGAACAACAAAGTCAAATCTTTAAATATATTTAAATTTAATTTAATATGTCTATAACATAGAGTAAACATAAATATTTGAATATAATGTTCATATTAATCCCCTAATTATACGGGACAACAAAGTCAAATATTAGATATATTTAAATTTAATTTAATATGTCGTAGCGTGCTGCAAAGTAGTATTTTGGATTTCGTAAATTTACTTACTTAGGAGAATTGATACTTTAATATTTATTTATCTTTCTATTATTGCTATAAATTAATGATGTAACGATATTTTTTTATTGACATATGTTGCCAAAGGACCATGGCAACATATCGTTTGGTGATCTTGAATTAAGCGTCATTATTTAGAAATCTAAAAGTTAAATTAGCAATGTGATGTAGGAGTATTATATCGTTTTCTTCAAAATAATTTTATTTTCTAAGTTGTAGATCTAAGTTCTAGAATAAGGTTAAGAAACTTCCTTTGTAATAGTTCTATAAAGTATATAAAGTATTTGGTACTCGGAGGAAATATGTTTTTTGAGAAGGTAAGGTTAATAATAATAATAATAAAGTGGTACATAGAGATAAAGGAGTGGGAATAAGTGGAGGAAGATCAACTACAAATCGAGTTTTGTTTGAGAATAAGGAACATGTCTAAGTTGTGGAATAAGGTTAATAATCTTTTTTATAATAGTTTTTCTTTATAATAGTTCTATAAAGTATATGATTTTGTAAGATTAATAATAATAAAAAGTTGTACATAAAGGCAAAGGAGTGGGAATAAGTTGAGGAAGACAAACTATAAATCGAATTTTGTTTAAAAATAAGGCACATATGAACACGGTTAGATGTAATGAAGACTACACAAAGGAGGGGCATTGACGTTGATGATGTCAATATAGAGATGAGTTCTCCAAAAAAGTAGAAGTTGACACTGAAGACGAAATTGTAGAAGGAAAATGATCAAAATCATTTTGAGACTGAGCACTAGACCAAAATAGGAAGTGCCTATGTATGAGGTCAACTTATATGCTAAAGAATTGATTAATTGGATCAACCACAAATAGGCATTTTGACTATGAGAATGTTGTTGATGAAAATAAAATCAAGCTTGTGGTAAAGAAAGTCAAGTATACAGTGACCAAGTTGAAAGGTCATGCGTCATTATGGTGGATAACATGCAATCAAAATGGAAGAACAAAGGTAAGAAGAAGATTAAATGTTATAATTACATGGTGGGAAATTAAAGGTGAGTTCATGCCTAGAGATCGCTAATTGAATTTTTTTATATAAATGAAAAATATCAAGCAAAAAATGATGTTAGTATAAGAATATACAAAGAAGTTCTATAAGATAAATATAACATTTGGTCATGTCGAAGAAGATACTAAAAAAGTAGCAAGATACATCAATGGTCTAAGATATGAAATTTAGGATGAGCTTAGTATTTTGTCTCCAAGGACTATTGAAGCTTAACAGGTAGCCCTCAAGGGGGACGAAAAATGGGAAAGGAAATAAAGTCGAAAAGGAAGAGGTCAAAGTACATCAAGAAGTAGACGTAAGTCAAGTGGTCAAGGAAGATTTCTAGTTCAAAAGGAAGAAGGTATTAGTTCATATTATCCAAGACAATCATCAAGAGGCGAATATATTAGAGGAAGAAGACCACATCAAAGAGGTAGGGGAAGAAACTTTGTTTTCAGATGTTATACATGTAACAAAATTGGTCACAAATCTCATGAATGTTAAGAGAATGCCTCCATAAATCAAGGGAATATATATATTACACAAGATATAGATTGGATCATTATATTATTTTTTACCCATATTGATGCTTTGAGAGTGAAGAAATTGAAGAAATCAACTCACGAGATCATTTTTACTGATGCATCCTAGTTTGGGCAATGGGGGTTTGAAACCTTCCAAAAGAATTTTGAGACATTAAACATATTTCTTTGGGGGTAAATTTTTTTTGCTAAATCATTGCAACCTCTAACACTATTCTACACACAAATACCTTCCCAAGAGTGCAAGAATTATCTCAATCAGACTTCGTAAGAAAAATTTATGCCACATAGAAGTTGACCTTCTTATTTTGACCACTATGATTTGAGAGGATACCATTTCAACACCCATCATCCATGGAAAAGGGGATATTCGCATGATGAAGAAGAATAAAAGAGTCGGTATGTAACTCTAGTTATTAGTTGACGAAGTCAAACTTAACCATTAGTAGGCTATTAGGTTATGTCATAATTGGGCCTTTAGGAGGAAAATGGGTTCCATTCTATTAGAAGGAATTTTTTCCCATAGATGAGGAGAGTATTTAAGAGTGAAGAGAGGGTGAGAGGGAGAAAAAATTGAGGCTTTTTGTTCTATAACATCCCATGGGCTATAGGTCTCATTCCTTTGTAATTGCATCCATTTCCATTCAAAGAAAGAAAGAGAAATGTATCCTCACCTTCCTACTGTTTTTCTCCTAAAAGGGTTTCCCAGTTCATTTATTTTATTACTGTGGTTTTATGAGTGATTGTTCTATTTGTTCTCTATTTTTTGTATATTTATATTTTGCATGCACACATAGTAGACATTAACATAATAACTCCAAAAATATAAGGAAACTGTCATAGTAAATATTTTGGATTTCAGTAAATATTCTTTATTAGATCTATTATGAAAATTTTCTAGTTGAATATCCAAGGTAGTTTACGTACCATATTGGTATCAAATAAGGTTTCTTTGGGTATATGGTGAGAAGTTGTAGGGGATCTAGATTGATTAAGATAATAGTCTTAAAACCTTAACCATGTTTGATGACTTTATTAAAAACCCTTAAGATCCCACGAAGGACATGTTTGTGTGGCTAGAAGAACAAGTCATTGATATAAACCATAATGTGAGCCTCCTTATGGAGGCCCTTCCCAATAAGATAGGGTTATTTAGAGAAGATGAAGGTTCTAACACAAAAGTTAGATTAGAGGGGATATTAGGGGACCATGAAGAATGAGACAGGGGGCATACAAATGAACCCAAAAGGGAACAATGCAATTAGAGTATTATTAATCATTCATAGTCCATGTTTAAGATGGAAGCAAAGGTTAACATCAACCGATATCACGGTGAGGTTGATGATTAGAAGTTAAATCATTGGTTGCAATAGTAGCAGTTTATTCTAGTGTTCACTAAATAGAGGAATAACAAAAACAATTGTTTGCACATTTGAAATTAGAGGTCTATGCCATGAACTAGTGGGAAATAAACACAAAAACCCTAAGACTACAAGGAAATCCTCTAGTGACTAAGTGGGAGGATTTTAAATCTCTCTTAAAGTCACACTCTACCCTATAAGGTAGGTAGAGGACTAGTGAATCCAATGGCATTACTATAGGTAGTGATAGGGGCAAAGTGTACATGAGTACACCATCAAATTTAGGAAGATGGAAATAATTTTGGGTATCTCCCCAAAGAACCCACATGTGCTTCTTAAGTATCTATTAGGTCTATATAGCCATCTACATAAGCAAGTAATGTTTTTCAAACAAAACAATGGATAGGGCTTGTGTATAAGCACAATATTTGGAGAACATAGGTAATAAGAAATGGAAATCGATTGGATCAAAATAGAAGGAGCACACGTAAATATCCAAGAAGGGGAAGAAGAAGTGGAAGGGGATAAAATATTAAAATACATAAGCCACAACACACCATTGAAAATATCCTAACAACCATTAAAACCACTATAAGGATGATGGTTATACATGAGAGAAGTGTTGTAAATTGAATCTAAAGCTCAATTGGAAGAAGTAAAAGAAATATGCTTAGAAGAAAAATATCATGGTTACTAATTCAAGAAAATAGGTGTAATGTAGCTAAAACATGAATAATGAAGACTACACAAAGGAGGCGCATTGAATGATGTCAATATAGAGATGAGTTCTCCAAAAAAGTAGAAGTTGACACTGAAGAAGAAACTGTAGAAGAAAAATGGTCAAGATCATTTTGAGACTGACCACTAGACCGAAATAGGAAGTGCCCATGTATGAGGTCAAATTATATGCGAAAGAATTGATTAATTGGATCGACCATAGATAGGAATTTTGACTATGAGAATGTTGTTGATGAAAATAAAATCAAGTCTGTGGTGAAGAAAGTCAAGTATACAATGACCAAGTTGAAAGGTCATGCATCATTATGGTGGATAACATGAAATCAAAATGGAAGAACAAAGGTAAGAAGAAGATTAAATGTTATAATTACATGGTGGGAAATTAAAGGTGATTTCATGCCTAGAGATCACTAATTGAATATCTGTATATAAATGAAAAATATGAAGCAAAAAATGATGTTAGTATAAGAATATATAAAGAAGTTCTATAAGAAAAGTATAACATTTGGTCATGTCGAAGAAGATACTGAAAAAGTAGCAAGATAAATCAATGGTCTAAGAATCATATGAAATTGAGGATGAGATTAGTATTTTGTCTCCAAGAACTATTGAAGCCTATGAGGTAGCCCTCAAGGTGGAGGAAAAATTGGAAAGGAAATAAAGTCAGAAAGGAAGAGGTCAAAGTACATCATGAAGTAGACGCAACTCAAGTTGTCAAGGAAGATTTCTAGCTCAAAAGGAAGAAGGTATTAGTTCATATTATCCAAGACAATCATCAAGAGGTGGATATATTAGAGGAAGAAAACCATATCAAAGAGGTAGGGGAAGAAACCTTGTTTTTACATGTTATACAGGTAACAAAATTGGTCACAAATCTCATGAATGTTAAGAGAATGCCTCCATAAATAAAGGGAACATATATATTACACATGATATAGTTTGGATCATTATATTATTTTTTATCTGTATTGATGCTTTGAGAGTGAAGAAATTGAAGGAATCAACTCACAGGACCATTTTTACCGATGCATCCCAGTTTTGGGGAATGGAGGTTTGAAACCTTCCAAAATAATTTTGAGACATTATACATATTTCTTTGTGGGTAAACAATTGTTGCTAAATCATTGCAACCTCTAACACTATTCTACTCAAAAATACCTTTCCAAGAGTGCAAGAATTATCTCAATCAGACTTCGTAAGGAAAAGTTATACCACCTAGAAGTTGACCTTCTTGTTTTGAACACTATGATTCGAGAGGATACCATTTCAATCCCCATCATCCATGGAAAAGGGGATAATCACATGATCATGATGAAGAAGAATAAAAGAGTCAGTATGTAACTCTAGGTAAGAGTTGACAAAGTCAAACTTAACCATTAATAGACTATTGGGTTATGTCATAATTGGGCATTTAGGAGGAAAATGGGTTCCATTCTATTAGAAGGAATTTTGTCCCATAGATGAGAAGAGTATGTAAGAGTGGAGAGAGGGAGAGAGAGAGAAAACATTGAGCCTTTTTGTTCTATAACATCCCATGGGCTATAGGTCTCATTCCTTTGTAATTGTATCCATTTCCATTTAGAGAAAGAAAGAGCAACGTATCCACACCTTCCTATTTGTTTTTCTCCTGAAAGGGTTTCCTAATGCATTTATTTTATTATTGTGGTTTTACAAGTGATTGTTCTATTTGTTTTCCATTTTTTGCATATTTATATAATGCATGCACACATAGTAAACAGTAACATAATAACTCCAAAAATATAAGGAAACTATCATAGTAAATATTCTGGAGTTCAGTAAATATTCTTTATTAGATCTATTATGAAACATTTTCTAGTCAAATATCCAAAGTAGTTTACATACCATATTGGTATCAAAGAAGGCTTCTTTGGGTATATGGTGAGAAGTTGCAGGGGATCTAGATCAATTAAGATAATAGTCTTAAAACCTTAAACATGTTTTATGACTTTATTAATAACCCTTAAGGTCCCACGAAGGATACATTTGTGTGGTTGGAAGCACACGTCATTGATATAAACCGTAATGTGAGCCTCCTTATGGAGGCCCTTCCCAATAAGATAGGGTTATTCAGAGAAGATGAAGGTTCTAACATGGAGGTTAGATTAGAGGGGAGATTAGAGGACCATGAAGAATGAGAGAGGTGGCATACAAATGAACCCAAAAAGGAACAATGCAGTTAGAGTATTGTTAATCATTCATAGTCCCTATTTAAGATGGAAGCAAAGGTTAACATCTACCAATATTAAGGTTAGGTTGATGATTATAAGTTAAATCACTCGTTGCAATAGTAGAAGTTTATTCTATTGTTTACTACATAGAGGAATAACAAAAAAATTGTTTGCACATTTGAAATTAGATGTCTATGCCATGAACTAGTGGGAAATAAACACAAAAACCCTAAGACTGGAAGGAAATACTCTAGTGACTAGGTGGGAGGATTTTAACTCTCTGTTAAAGTCACATTTCTACCCTATGAGGTAGGTAGAGGACTAGTGAATCCAATAGCATTACTATAGGTAGTGATAAGGGCAAAGTGTACATGAGTACACCATCAAATTTACGAAGATGGAAATAATTTTGGGTATCTCGCCAAAGAGCCCGCATGTGCTCCTTAAGTATCCATTAGGTCTACATAGCCATCTATAGAAGAAAGTAATGTTTTTTGAACAAAACAATGGATAGGGCTTGTGTATAAGTACAATATTTGGAGAACATAGGTAATAAGAAATGGAAATCAACTGGTTCAAAGTGGAAGGAGCACAAGTAAATATCTAAGAAGGGGAAGAAGAAGTGGAAGGGGAGAAAATATTAAAATATAGAAGCCACGACACACCATTTAAAATATCCTAACAACCATTAAGGCCACTATAACGATGATGGTTATACATAGGAGAAGTGTTGTAAGTTGAATTGAAAGCTCAATTGGAATAAGTAAAAGAAATATGCTTAGAAGAAAAATCTCATGGTCACTAATTCAAGAAAATAGGTGTAATGTAGCTAAAACATCAATTAGAATATTGTATATACATCAATGTATAAGGGAGTGAATTTGAGTAACCTTCAACAATAGGAAGAGAAGGAAATGACTAGACTATTCCAGATAGAGATACAGGTCAAGAAGATGAAATTGATGCTCTATTCAACTCAAGATCATAGAAGAATATCATAGTAGGATATTTGGTCAAGAAATTGGGATTGGATATTATGACCATCCTATCCCATATCCCTTTGCATGGGACACAGAGGAGGAAGAAATAAAATTAAATAAATAATGCATAATCAACTTTGCTATTAGTGCTAATTCTATTTATGAAGTAGAGTTGGATTTAGTTCCATTTGATGTATATGGAGTTGTGTTTGGGAGTCCCTATTTATACACACATGATGCGATATTCGTGCAAATATCAAACTAGTATCACCTCTTTGTTTGAAATTTTTTTTGTTTGTCAGAGTTTGAAGAATTTGTTTCCAGATTTTCATATAGAATGTTAAATTTTAATTGGTGTTTCAAGTCTATACCATGATCCATCATTAAGAGTAATTGATGAGATAAAGAGGGGAGTTAAAAAGGTATAAATAGATAAAAAGGAAAAAAAAAAAAAAAAAACTAATAGGGGGTAAAACTTAAAACCTAAAAGGAAATTGATTAATTAATATATTGGAATTAACTAATCAGAAAATTAGAAATAATTATTTAATACATTAGCATTAATTAATTAATTATATTAATATTAGTTAATTAATGCATTAAAATTAATTAATAACCTAATATATTATAAGAATGATAAAAGAATTAGTAATATTAATGTTAATTATATTAAAGTTAATAATATGTTAGAATAGATATACAAGAATAATATTAATAATATAATACCTTCATTCGTTAGTAAATATATTAATAGAATATCATATAACATTTCCTACATTAATTAGTTAATTAATTGTTTTAATTTTTTTTAATTATTATAATAAAATTAATGCTTAAGTTAATAAAATTAATTATATATTAATGTAAAATATATAAATACCTAAGAACTATAGAACTAAATTAGATAGAAATGAAGAAAGAAGGAGAAATATTAATATTAATAGAGTAATATTATTATAAATAATAATTTGATGAGAGTTGATAATGTTAATAATAAATCTATTAATTTAATATTGAAAGGGAGGGAACACACCTTAGAGTTGAGAGAGCACAAGGAACCAACTCCTACTAACTTCAAGACTGCCATCCCTATTGAGGTTGTTTGGATGTCTTAATATCTATATAGCCTCTTTGAATCTTCTCCTAAAGTAGTGATCTTCCTTTGCAATGATAGTAGTGACCTCTACGCATATGTGATCCTTAGATTGGAGGTAATGCTATGCAAGAGTGCTGCTTTTTAATGTCAACATAATGCTCTTTTATTCTTGTTTTGAGTGACCTCCCAGTTTCACCAACGTTGTTCTTTTCACAAGAGAAATTGATTTTGTAGACTCCATTTAGTTGACGCTGATAAATATTGTCCTTAATTGATTTCATTTTTTATTTTATAGCTTCCAATTATTTAAATATAGAACCAATATTCTTTTTTTTTTTCCAGAAAATTTTAGCTATTCTATCAGCCACGTCACATATGTACGAAATGTGTGAATTTATGTTGGAAGGTTGTATATTAGTTGATTTTTGTGAGGGATTCATCTTGTCTTTTTCTCTCTTAATGGTATTAGTATTGTCTTAATCCCTATAACCAATATCTTTGAACACCTTACTAAGATGATCCAAATCGTGATCCAAGTGATCTTTATCACCTCATCAAGGACATTAAATCGTTCATCATTAACAAACACAAAGACAAGTCGAATATCTTGTTGTCAAGCGCCAACCAGGATAAAAATTTGATTAGTTATAATAGGAGTATGTTTCATTTTTTTTAAGAGAAAACTAGTCTATAGAAGAGTCCATGAGAGCTAACTCATTCCTAGAGGAGTGCACTAAGGAATAGAAAAACAAATGGAAGGGTTATTATAAGAATACAAGGATGTGTTCCAATAGTCTAAAGGGATACCACCCAAGAGGGAAGTGGAGCATGGGTTCTGTTATCACTATAAAAGGTTCTAAAATTTTGGACAACTAGTATGGTTCCTTTTGAGATAGTTTTGATATGAAATTCACTTTTTGAAGATTGAAGTTTATTTTGGATAGACAATATTAGTTTGTTTGGCTCATTATCATGTGGAAAAATCATCAAAAAATCCTAAAAAAATGACAAAAAGCTGTGTTCTTGACTCACACAGCAGTTTCGTAGCACGCTACGAAACTACTGTAGCTGCACATCATGATTTTGTGGGCCAATTTTGAGAAGAAAAAGGAACCCTTCTTGAAGATGGGCTACTGCAAAGGATTACTTACAGGTTTTGAACATCAAGCAAGGGAAAAACAAGGAAAGGAAAGACATTTATGAACTCCAAACTTTATGTTATGAAGATGGTCATCATTTCGTAGCTCAAACAGTTTTTCTTGCTTCAGGCAACACCTAAGGGGTTTTGTCTTAGCACGAGTATTTGAGCAGGGTCTATGGTTAATTTAATGTATGTCATGTGATTAAAAGAGACAACATGTTCAGTAGAAGGATTCGAAGAGATGCATAAGAATGAAACTCTAAAAAGGAGGAACTCTGTCTCCCTGTTTTTAGAAGTCAACTTCCAAGGGGATTCCTGAACAATTGAAAGCTCGTCTCTTAAAAGTGAAAGAGGTTTTTATTCCTAACATAATGAGCTACAAAAAAATATTTCCGTTTCTTCAAATTCATTATGATCTGGGAGAAATGGATGACCAAACTAGCGCTACGAAACTAATGTAAGTGAAGTTTTTCATATACATATTTCCCCTGTTTTACACCTATTTTTCAAAGACATATTCTATGAAGTAGGAAAGGTATTTGAAAAAAGCAAGAGTGGTTTTTGTTCAGCATGGATTGGTTCACAAAAGAATCCTTCAATTTTTCAAAATACATTTTTTATGAGAAGATACGAGCTCTGTCCCAACACCTATTTTTCAGCCAGAACAGAGCACGGAACAGTCTCCTAGTTTCGAGGAACAGTAAAAGGATGAGGAATCAAGGGCTAGCTAGAGGGTTATGAGCAGCGTAAAATTCGAATTCATGGAGTTATAGGTGTCAAAAGGAATTTTTAGTTCCTAGATAAGGTCGTTTTAATCATAATGAGGAGTTACACTCCTAATTGTCTTAGGTCTCTAGAACTACTAGTTAACAGTCAGTTACATTTAATAGTTAGTTTTAAGTATCAATAGGTGTCATAGTAGGAAGAATTCGAATTCCCCTCATGCTAGAGGAGGAATCTAAGTCATGTAATTAACTCTATATATTGGAGAAGATGTAATGCACTAATGGTTGGAAGATTTAAGAGAAACTTGGATATTGTGCATTGTGTAAGACTCTATTTTTAGTAATACAATATTTGGCTTTGCTTCTCAGGAATCAGAAGGAATTCAATGTTTAGAATGTCTTGTATTGTCCTCTTCTCAGTATTTGCAGTGGTATGAATGTGTGATTACTTAGAAATCACTGATTGTGCTCTAACTTCCTTCATACATTTATAAACTGTATTGTCCTATATGTTTCTAATATGTTCTCAATATGTTGAATTCTAGATGCTCTGACTTCCATGTAAGGCTAATAGTATTGTCATACTAAAACAATTTTGACTCCATAAGCCCAATGAATATTTTTCAATTGTATTTCAACCATTTACACTTTTTCATTTGTTTCATAGAGTTAGCCATCTTATTCATTATCAAAACATTTAATCCTTTGAGAGATCCCTCTCAGGTTGAGGAGGCTAAGCCTCAGCCAAAAGTAGGTTTGAAATAGTTACTCAAGGTCTACTTGATCAGCAGCCTTTCAGGGTTGATTTTGTGATAACATTTTGGTGTGTCTGCCGGGAGTCTGAAGATTATTCATTCCCGAAACTAAGAAGCTGAACTTCTGAAGGTAGCAAGAGCTCAGAAATTTTTTAAGGCTACAAACTACCTTGGCGACTCCACACATCAAATAAAAAATTGGAAGGTGAATCCACTGCTAGAATATCAGTAGCTTGATGAAGTTTCAAAATGAGTTCCAATGTAAGAATTAATGCCAGGTATGCCATTGTGAATCGGTCTCATATCCCTAGTTTTCCAAATCCTATGCCAAAGGTTGATTGGTTAGATGATCTTCCAATATTCAAAGATGAAAAGAAGGACAATGCTGCTCTTCATTTGGTTAGGTTCCATATGAATCTGTGCAGTCTTAAGGTTCATTTCCCTGAATATTGTCTCATGAAGATGTTTATGACCACTTTAGAAGGAAAAGCATGGTCTTGGTATAAAAGTTTGGAAAATGGTTCAATATATTCGCTTGCTAATTTTCATGATGAATTCTATGAGATGTATAAAGAGTGTCATCCCTCCTTATTGCTGGTCCAAGATTGTTGTAAACATTCTGCAAGTTTTATTCAATATTTGGAGGATTGTTATGATGATGATGAATTTATGGATGAAGAAATTTTAGAGGCCCTTCATAACAATACATTTCAACACCAAGAAGAAAGTATAACATCCCATGAAATGCAACATGAAAATCAGCAGGGGTTTACTTATGAAAACCATGTTACATCCTCTGATATGAATGAGAAGATGCAGCAAACTTGCCAGTCTTTTGATCATAAAGAGTATGAAATTGATTGCAAACACCAAGAAGAAGTACTGGAAGATAGCTTTTATAACCCTCAGGCAGAGGAAAAGGTTGATTTTTTATGTCATACTTTTCAGCAGCTTACATCAATGAATGATCATAATAAGGAGGAAAATTACATTGTTTGTGAGAATCATTCAAAAAAGTAGTTGGATAACATATCAAAGGAATCTTGTGTGGTTGAGAATCAATTGTATGAAGATATAGAATGTTATGATGATCATATTAATGAAGAAATAGATGAAAATTTTTCTTTGTCCTTATCTTCTTATCTAAAAACTTTTGAGTGCAAGATAGAAGATAAGATGAAATTTTTAGATGAAGTTGCTAAGAACATTGAGAAAGACATTGAAGGTTTAAAAGGTCAAATTCAATCATATAGTCTTCATGATCATGATCATTCTTTTCAAAAGCTTTCTATGGCAGAACACAAGGAGAGGGTGTTGCTTCCTTTCTCTTTTCTGATTGAGGAAGAATACACTGTTATTGAAGATCAGTTTGCACAATCAGAAAGTTATGAGAATCATCAAGCTGATCATGTATTCTGGGATCCTATAGCTAGATACATGGAAGAGTTTTACTCTCCAGTGTTTCAGTTTTTCTATGAAGATCAGAGGCAATTCCAGTGGCAGTGGTCATCACAATATCATAGTTGCTCTGAACTCCGATGTAGTCAAAAAACTCAAATATAAGATAAGACAAATGATTGGCTACATTGGAAATTCAACATTGATTGAATTGAAAGAAGTTTGAAATTGATAGGGTAGGTAGGTAGGAAAATGAAAATAAGCTCAAGGTTGACTGAGCATTTTTTAGTAGATATAGATTTCTTTTCCTACAGTGATCATCAAGCTTAAGCCCAAGGTGAAGGCCCAAGAAGCTTAAAGGGTATGCTTGTCAAATAAATTTTTGTTTATCATAAGAGGATAAAGCATTGGACCTGCGAGTTCTTAGTGTACCACAAGGGCACACTATCCCAAGTGGAGCCACCGTTATCACTATAAAAGGTTCTAAAATTTTGGACAACTGGTATGGTTCCATTTGAGATAGTTTTGATATGAAATTCACTTTTTGAAGATTGAAGGTTATTTTGGATAGACAATATCAGTTTGTTTGGCTCATTATCATGTGGAGAAATCATCAAAAAATTCCCAAAATATCACAAAAAGCTGTGTTCTTTACTCACACAGCAGTTTCATAGCACACTACGAAACTACTGTAGGTGATATCTAATGCACAACAATTTCGTAGCATGCTACGAAACTATTGTAGTTGCACATCATGATTTTGTGGGCCAATTTTGAGAAGAAAAAGGAACCCTTCTTGAATATGGGCTGCTGCAAAGGATTAATTACAAGTTTTGAACATCAAGCAAGGGCAAAACAACGAAAGGAAAGACATTTATGAACTCCAAACTTTATGTTATGAAGATGGTCATCATTTCGTAGCTCAGACAGTTTGTCTTGCTTCAGGCAACACCTAAGGGGTTTTGTCTTAGCACAAGTATTTGAGTAGGGTCTATGGTTAATTTAATGTATGTCATGTGATTAAAAGAGACAACATGGTCAGCAGAAGGATTCGAAGACAAGCATAAGAATGAAACTCTAAAAAGGAGGAACTCTGTCTCCTTGTTTTTAGCAGTCAACTTCCAAGGGGATTCCTGAACAATTGAAAACTCGTCTCTGAAAAGTGAAAGAGTTTTTTATTCCTAACATAATGAGCTAAAAAAAAATCTTTCCATTTCTTCAAATTCATTATGATTTTGGAGAAATGGATGACCAAACTTGCACCACGAAACTGTTGTAGGTGCAGTTTTTCACAAACATATTTCTCTTGTTTTACACCTGTTGTTCAAAGACATATTCTGGGTAGTAGGAATCGTATTTCAAAAAACCAAGAGAGGTTTTTGTTCAGCATGGATTGGTTCACAAAAGCCTCCTTCATTTTTTCAAAATAATGTTGTTGTGAGAAGATATAAGCTCTGTCCCAACACCTATTTTTCAGCCAGAACAGTCTCCTAGTTTCCAGGAACAATAAAAGGATGAGGCATCAAGGGCCAGCTAGAGGGTTATGAGCACCATCAAATTCGAATTCATGGAGTTATAGGTGTCAAAAGAAATGTTTAATTCCTAGATAAGGTCGTTTTAATCATAATGAGGAGTTACACTCCTAATTGTTTTAGGTCTCTAGAACTGCCAGTTAACAAACAGTTACATTTAATAGTTAGTTTTAAGTATCAATAAGTGTCATAGTAGGAAGAATTCGAATTCCGCTCATGTTGGAGGAGGAATCTAAGTCATGTAATGAACTCTATATATTGGAGAATATTTCAGAGAAACTTGGATATTGTGCTTTGTGTAAGACTCTATTTTTAGTAATACAATATTTGGCTTTGCTTCTAAGGAATCAAAAGGAATTCAATGTTCAGAATGTCTTGTATTGTCCTCTTCTCAATATTTGCAGTGGTATGAATGTGTGATTACTTAGAAATCACTGATTGTGCTCTAACTTCCTTCATACATTTATAAATTGTATTGTCCTATATGTTTATGATGTGTTCTCAATATGTTGAATTCTAGATGCCCTGACTTCCATGTAAGGCTAACAGTATTGTCATACTGAAACAATTTTGACTCCATAAGCCCAATGAATATTTTCTAATTGTATTTCAACCATTTACACTTTTTCATTTGTTTCATAGAGATAGCCATCTTATTCATTATCGAAATCTTTAATCCTTTGAGAGAGCCCTCTTAGGTTGAGGAGGCTAAGCCTTAGCCAAAAGTAGGTTTGAAATAGTTACTCAAGGTCTACCTAATCAGCAGACTTTCAGGGTTGATATTGTGATAACAGGTTCCATTTGTTGTTGGAAACACTACTACCAAACATTCAGTTGTATAGGAAATTTTTTATAAAGGAAATCAATGTGAAGATGTATTTGCAATGACTATTCGAATATGGTGTCATTCAACCAATTATTTCACCATGTGGGTCACCCATCATTATTGTGCCAAGGAACAATGGGACTTGGTAGATGTGTATTGATTACAGGGAATTCAACAAAATTATGCTCAATATAGATGATCTTCTAGATCATTTGTAGCAAGCCAAATACTTCACCAAGGTAGACTTAAGCAAGAGTATCACTAGTTTGAGTCAGAGAAGAGGATACTTAGAATACCACCTTCAAAACCATATGAGGTTTGTATGAATGATTATTTATGTCATTTGGCCTATGAAATACACCAACTACATTTATGAAGTTAATGAATGATATAATGCATCATTTTATAGATTCATTTGTTATTGTTTATTTGGATGATATGCTAGTATGTAGTGCTACTTGGGAGGAGGACATGTCACATTTGATGCAGGTGATAGATATATTAAAAAGCACTATTTTTTCCAAATATCCAGAAGTGTGAATTCTCACAATAGTCATTGGTGTATCTAGAATATCTGATATGTGAAGGAGTTGAAGATATATCTTGCCAAGATGGATACCATCATGAAGTGGCTAATGCCTGCTAATGTTTTTTAAGTTTAGGAGTTTCATTTGGGAAACACGATACTTGAGAAAATTTATAGCCTCATTTTCAGTAGTAGAAACATCACTCCACGCCATAACAATGTGTCACTACTACATATTGAGCCAATTTTTGACGACTATTTGTCTCTCTTGTGCCAATCATTCGTATCTATAATGACAAAAAAGAGATTTCATAAAATGTCAAACATTTTGCAGTCATATTTTTGACGTCTCCTTGATGTTTGGATGTTAAATAGAAATCATTGTCACAATTTATGGGGTTAACATTTTGATGAGAATCATTGTCGCATCTCATTTGAGGAGAACCCATTTGTACCATCAAAATTGCAATGTTAAGACATGGAAATTTCAGCATTTAAGCATAGAAATTGTGGCGTTTAGGCATGGAAATTTTGATGTTGAGGTGTGGAAATTGTGATTTTCATGCATGGAAATTGCAACAATTAGGTGTGGAGATTACACCATTTAGGAATGGAAATTGTGCCGTTCAAACTTAGAAATTGCGATGTTGAGACATGGAAATTGCGATGGACCCAAGTTCTGCAATAATTATACAAGTGTCACAATACCGACGGAGTTTGCAATTTAAAAAAAAAATCACTACTTTGATAGTATGTGCACTAGTACAAAATGACTAATTAGTTACTAAAAGCAACAAAAATATGCATATAAGTGACCATTTTTTAGTTGCTGACCAATAATGGCTAATTTATAGTATCTTATAACAGGACCAAATTTTAGTTGTATTTAGCTTACTCATTAATTGGTTGTCTCAATTTTATCATCTAGTAGTATATTTAGTCATAAATTTGGCCATTAATTTAGTCATTAATTGCCACAATACACAAAAAAAATATAATACTACATGATCGCCCAAGAAAACCAATTAACGACCAAAGAAATAAGACAAAATTTTAGTCATGTTATAAGATACTGTAAATTAGCTACTGATAGTCATATATATAAAAAAAAAATTAGTCGTCATTTGTAATTACAAATTAATGAATTACAGTAGTTATTTATAGTTTTTTGGTACTTTCATATTCATTACATAAACGACTCATTTAGTAGTTTATATTCATTCATTTTCTTTCATTAATAATCATTATAAATGACATTTAGTTGTTGTATATTCATTTTATTTATGTTCATTTTTAAGCAATATAAACCACTAATTTAGTAGTTTTATTTATGTGTTCATTATTAATCAACAAAAATTAATATGAGGAGTTCTGAGCTGGAATCAGATTGCAGTGCATGGTTTGGGAGAAATAATATCCATTTCCCAACTCCATGTAGCTAAGCAGCCAATAGCAGCGTCTAGTGACGGTGCGAGAGCAAGGCTCTATTGCCTGAGGAGGGAAAAAGCTGTGGAGAAAAGGAGGAAAAACTGTGTGATGATCGGTAGAGGCCATTGCCTTGAGCTGGATGGAGAATTCTCGACTGGAGCACCCAATTAATGGCACCTACAGGGCACCATGAATTCCCTTCATTCTGGCTTGGGAGGGGATGTGAGCGGCCATGTGGCCAATCCTCTCACCATCCGTCCATCTAATCATCATTAATGTCATGGTTATCACCCACATCTGGGTGTTAATTATATTATAATTAATAATATATTAGAGTAGATATACAAGAATACTATTAATAATATAATACCTTCAATCGTTAGTAAATATATTAATAGAATACCATATAACATATCCTACATTAATTAATTAATTAATTGTTTTAATTGTTTTAATTATTATAATAAAATTAATGCTTAAGTTAATGGCACCTATAGGGCGCCATGAACTCCCTTCATTCTAGCTTGGGAGGGGACGCGGGCGGCCATGTGGCCAATCCACTCACCATCTGTCCATCTAATCATCATTAATGTCATGGTTATCACCCACATCTGGGTGTTAATTATATTATAATTAATAATATATTAGAGTAGATATACAAGAATAATATTAATAATATAATACCTTCAATCGTTAGTAAATATATTAATAGAATATCATATAACATATCCTACATTAATTAATTAATTAATTTTTTTAATTGTTTTAATTATTATAATAAAATTAATGCTTAAGTTAATAAAATTAATTATATATTAATGTAAAATATAAAAAGGCCTAAGAACTATAGAATTATATGAGATAGAAACGAAGAAAGAAGGAGAAATATTAATATTAATAGAGTAATATTATTAATAATAATACGTTGATGAGAGTTGATATTGTTAACAATAAATCTATTAGTTTAATTTTGAAAGGGAGGGAACAAACGTTAGAGTTGAGAGAGCACAAGAAGCCAACTCCTAATAACTTCAAGACCGCCATCCCTATTAACGTTGTTTGGATGTCTTAATATCTCCATAGCCTCTCTAAATCTTATCCTAAGGTAGTGATCTTCCTTTGCAACGATAGTAATGTCCTCTATGCATATGTTATCCTTAGTTTGGAGGCAATGCTATGCAAGAATGTTGATTTTTAATGTCAACATAATGCTCTTTTATTCTTGTTTTGAGTGACCTCTTGGTTTCACCAATGTTGTTTTCTCCACAAGAGAAATTGATTTTGTAGACTCCTTTTAGTTGAGCCGATAAATATTGTCCTTAATTGATTTCATTTTTTATTTTATAGCTTCCAATTGTTTAAATATAGAACCAATATTATTCTTTTTTTCCAGAAAATTTTAGCTATTTTATCAGCCATGCCACGTATGTACGGAAGGTGTGAATTTATGTTGGAAGGTTGTATATTAGTTGATTTTTGTGAGGGGTTCATCTTCTATTTTTCTCTCTTAATGGTCTCAGTATTGTCTTTATCCGTGTAACCAATATCTTTGAACACCTTACTAAGATGATCCAAATCATGATACAAGTGATCTTTATCACCTCATCAAGGACATTAAATCATCCATCGTCAACAAACACAAAGACAAGACGAATATCTTGTTGTCAAGTGCTAACCAGGATAAAAATTTGATTAGTTATAACAAGAAGTATGCTTCATTGTTTTTAAGAGAAAACTAGTTTGTAGAAGAGTCCATGAGATCTAAGTCATTCCTAGAGGGGTGCACTAAGGAATAGAAAAACAAATGGAAGGGTTATTATAAGAATACAAGGATGTGTTCCAGGAGTCTAAAGGGAAACCACCCAAGAGGGAATAGAGCATGGGTTCCATTTGTTGTCGGAATATCTACTACCAAACATTCGGTTGTATAGGAAATTTGTTATAAAGTAAAACAAGGTGAAGATGTATTTTCAAAAACTACTCGAATAGGGTGTCATTCAACCAATTATTTCACCATGTGGGTCACCCACCATTATTGTGCTAAGGAACAATGGGACTTGGTAGATGTGTATTGATTACAAGGAACTCAAAAAAATTATGCTCAAGGTAGATGATCTTCTAGATCATTTGTAGCCATCCAAATACTTAACCAAGGTGGACTTAAAGTGAGAGTATCACTAGGTTTGAGTCAGAGAAGAGGATACTTAGAAAAACACCTTCAAAACCATATGAGGTTTGTATGAATGATTATTTATGTCATTTGGCCTATGAAATACACCAACTACATTTATGAAATTAATGAATGATATAATGCATCATTTTATAGATTCATTTGTTATTGTTTATTTGGATGATATGCTAGAATGTAGTGCTACCTGGTAGGAGGACATCTCACATTTGATGCTGTTGATAGATATATTAAAAAGCACTAGTTTTTTCCAAATATCAAGAAGTGTGAATTATCACAATAGCCATTGGTGTATCTGGAATATGTGAAGGACTTGAAGATATATCTTTCCAAGATGGATACCATCATGAAGTGGCTAATGTCTACTAATGTTTTAAGTTTAGGAGTTTTGTTTGGGAAACACGATACTTGAGAAAATTTATAGCCTCATTTTCAGTAGTAGAAACATCACTCCATGCCATAACAATGAGTCACTACTATATATTGAGCCAATTTTTGATGACTTTTTGTCTCTCTTGTGCTAATCATTCATATCTATAATGACGAAAAAGAGATTTCGTAATATGTCAAACATTTTGTAGTCATATTTTCGACGTCTCCTTGATCTTCGGAATTTCGATGGAAATCGTTGTCACAAATTGTGGGGTCAACATTTTGATGACAATCATTGTTGCATCTCATTTGAAGAGAACCCATTTGTGCCATCAAAATTGAAACGTTAAGACATGGAAATTTCGGCATTTTGGCATAGAAATAGTGGCGTTTAGGAATGGAAATTTTGATGTTGAGGTGTGGAAATTGCGATGTTTATGCGTGGAAATTGCAACAATTAGGCATCGATATTACACTATTTAGGCATGGAAATTGTGGCATTCAAACGTAGAAATTGCGATGTTGAGACATGGAAATTGTGATGGACCCAAGTTCTGCGACGGCTATATAAGTGTCACAATACCGACGAAGCTTGCAATTTAAATAATAAAAAAAATCACTGCTTTGATAGTATGTGCACTAGTACAAACGACTAATTAATTACTAAAAAATAACAAAAAATTGCATATAACCGACCAATTTTTAGTCGCTGATCAATGATGGCTAATTTACAGTATCTTATAACATGACCAAATTTTAGTTGTATTTAGCTTACTCATTAATTGGTTGTCTCAATTTTATCATCTAGTAGTATATTTAGTCATAAATTTGGCCATTAATTTAGTCGTTAATCCCCACAATACACAAAAAATATAATACTACATGATCACCCAAGAAAACCAATTAACGACCAAAGAAATATGACTAAATTTTAGTCATGTTATAAGATATTGTAAATTAGCTACTGATAGTCATATATATGAAAAATTTAGTCGTCATTTGTGATCACAAATTTATGAATTAAGGTAGTCATTTATAGTTTTTTGGTAGTTTCATATTCATTACATAAACGACTGATTTAGTAGTTTATATTAATTTCATTTTCTTCCATTAATAATCACTATAAATGATATACTCCAGGCAAAAAATTCTCTAAATAACGCCATGACAGAAATGCAACAGAAAATAATCTTAGAAGGGCGAACAGAGCAGCTCTCGGAGCAAGAAACACACCTGCAATCTCAAATCTTGGAAAGAGACAAGCAAGAAGAAGTTCTTTGGAGGCAAAAATCACGGGTTAGGTGGCTGAAGGAGGGAGAAAAGAATACCAAGTTCTTTCATCGCTCTACGATTCAAAGAAGAATGATCAACACCATAACCCATATACAGAACAACCAAGGAGGAAAAGTAGAAGACCACGTAGCTATAGAACAAGAACTACTGTCATACTTCAAGCAGGTTCATCAAGAGACTCAAATGGATCGGATGGTGGCCATTGACAAAATAATCCAATCCATTCCAAAGATCATCACTAAGGAGCATAATCAGCTGCTCCTCAAGCCAATTTCCTTGCAGGAGGTGGAAAAGGTGGTTCATCAGCTAAAAGAAGGAAAGGCGCCAGGTCCAGATGGGTTTACTTCTAACTTCTTTCACAATTTTTGGGATATGATCAAATTGGAGGTCTGGCAGGTCGTAGAAGAATCTCGAACCAGCAGATGGATGCTTCCAGCCATGAATGCCACTTTCATTACCCTCATTCCTAAAGAAGCACAGTCTAGAACCCGTGACAAATTCAGGCCTATAGCGCTGTGCAATGTCATTTACAAAATAGTATCCAAAGTCATTGCTTCAAGGCTCAAACCGCTACTTCCCTTACTTATCTCCCCGAACCAATCAGGGTATTTGGAGGGCAGGCAAATTATGGAGAGCATTATCCTAACGCATGAGATCATTCACTCTTTGAAGCACCATAAAAAGGCAGGTATGTTACTTAAGATAGACCTATCTAAAGCCTTTGATAGTCTGAGCTGGAGTTATATTAAAAAAATGTTAACTGCCTTTGGTTTTTCTCCACCATGGGTTAGATGGGTTATGAGTCTCATTTCTTCCACCTTCTTCTCCATCCTTATCAATGGAATTCCATCCTCCCCCTTTCATCCTTCGAGAGGTATTCGTCAAGGAGATCCCTTATCTCCCTTTTTGTTTGTCATCATGGCAGAAGGTCTAGGTAGAAGTATCAAGGATGCTCTTCACTCACAGCAGCTTCGTGGCCTTTCCTTTCCCAACTCCCCTCCCTTCACCCATCAGCAATTTGTGGATGACAACATGCTTTATGGGCATCCTTCAGTCCAAGAAGCTCGGAAGTTAAAATCTCTGTTAAATACTTTCTCAGCGGCCTCTGGAGCTTCCATAAACCAGGCCAAATCCCAAATTTTCTTCTTCCACACCCCTGCAGTTACCCAAGCCTCCATTGCTCGAATCCTAGGTTTCCAGAAAGCTGTTCTTCCATCCAATTACCTAGGAGCTCCCCTGACTGATGTTGCCCTAAAGCACTCTTCTTGGAATCTGCTCCTAGAAAAACTAGAAGCACGTCTCTCTTCCTGGACCCATAGATCCCTCAACATGCCTAGCCACTTAGTCTTAATCAAATCAGTCCTTCAGTCTATGCTGCTGTATTTATTTTCAATCCTGCCAGTGCCAAAATGGGTTCTCAAAGAAATCAAAAAGCTCCAACGATCTTTCCTTTGGGGCAACTCAGGACAGAAATGTAAATGGGCTCTAGTTAAATGGGAAAAGGTTTGCTTACCCAAGCATTTGGGTGGGACTGGGCTTCGAGATCCTCACCACAGCAATGCTGTGATGGGAGCACGCATCTGGTGGAACTGGCTCACTGCACCATATACACCTTGGGCCACTCTATGGACAGCCAAATATGCCAATAACAGACTTGTTGAGGATCTCATCAGACTCACTGATATAGGCCCAGGTTCATTAGTCTGGAATGCAGCAAAGCAACATAAAAATCTTATTCAGTAGCATAGCTTTTGGGAGGTCAGGAATGGCACTATTGCAAGATTCTGGGAAGATTCCTAGCAGCAACAACATAGACTGGAAGATTTGATTGATCCTCACCAAATTCCCAATTGGGAGGCTCGCAGGCTCGATAAGATCAATCAATATTGGAAGCCTACCTTAACGCATGGCTTCAGGCAATGGGTTAATCCGGAACACATCATTAGGAATGGCCTAGAGGCTGACCAACAGATCCTAGGATCAGAACTCTCTAATCGCAACATAAGGTATTCAGAAAAGAAGGATGTGCTCAGATGGGGATATGAGGATAGGGGAATGTTCACAACGCATGAAGCCTACAACATTATTATAAAAGAAACTGCAGTCAAAGATCCTCTTTGGACTGCTATCTGGGCTCCCAACTTATGGCCGAAGGTTTCCACTTTTCTTTGGCTGCTCTGTCAGAACAAAATCCTCACCTGGGATAATCTGCGGAAGAGAAACTTTCATGGGCCATCCATCTGCCCCAATTGCAATCAGGAAGAAGAAACTATCTTGCATCTCATGGACACTTGCCCTCTGGCCCATAAGCTCTGGGAAAAAGTCAGTTTTCGATGCCAAAGGGAAAGCCGAATCATGGAAAACATCCCCACCACTGTTCAAAACTGGGTAAGTAATCCTTATAAGAGCAAGGTTCTTAACTCCTTATGGAAGCTTATACCCGGCCTTCTCATGTGGACTATATGGAAGGAGAGGAACAAATTCATCTTCAAGAATCAATCAACGCCTATGGAAGTCATCTGGAACAATGTCTATCAAAACCTCAAGGAAACTCTTCTACTCCAAACTTGGCATGACGACGATCTTCCCACACTACCATAGGAAAAGACTATTTGGGACAACTGGAATCTACAATGGAATCAAGAATTGAAAATCTCTGCTAAATCGGCAGCAAAAAGCACAACATCAGATAAGTGGGTTCCTCCTCCTCAGAATATGTTCCAACTGAACTTCGACGGAGCCTCAAAAGGCAATCCTGGTAAAGCCGGGTTTGGAGGAATTTTCAGAGATCATAAGGGCGTCACCCTTCTAACCTTTCTAGGATCGAAGGGATGGGACTCTAATAACTTAGCCGAGCTTGAAGGGCTATGGCAAGGGCTCCTTTTAGCTCACTCACATGGCTTTTTCCCTCTCATCATTGAAGGTGACTCTCAAATTCTAATTAATATGGTGAACAAAATTATTCAAGGAACTCCCTCAAACAAAATTGGCAACAGTTGGAGACTAGCAGAAAGACTGGAACTTGTTGAAGATTGGCTCAAAGCCCACAGAGCAGTAAATTTCAAACATACTCGTAGGGAAGGAAATAAGGTAGTTGACCTTCTTGCCAACATAGGGGTGGAGAGTAATACTACTATGAACGCTAATGTGTTATCTGATATTGCCACTGATGCACAGATGAAGGAATTCAACGATTTAGTTGAGAAAGAGAAAACTCAGGAAGTAGGAGGCCACCCGGATGTGGGTGACACGAATACGCATTAATGGTTTATCTGAAGAATGGTAGTGAGGGGATGGGCCACTTGTCTGATGGCGCCCCTCCCCATATCACCCTGAGACGCCCTCATAACTATTTGCAGGCAACATTCAATACAGGTTCTATTCGGCAAAAAGCTAGTCAGTGTTGGAATATGGAGATACCTCACTTCAGTTCTTTACTGTCTCCTCTGCTCTGCAACATCTATCCACCTCAGGCCTTTGAGCCCTGCCTTCGCACTGCAACAGGCCGGCACTGCTGGATTGTTTGTTGTGCAGATTTTGATAACGGCTATCACCATTCGCATTCGGCTCTCTGCTTTTTAATCTCTGCCCAGATTAGCCCTGTTTCGCCTCTCATCCCCTCTGCTATTGCTCCCTCTGTCTTCGTCCCTCTGGTCTTTGCTCCTTTTGAGTGCCCAGCCAACGAATTCAATATGGTTAGGCATCGCATGCGTAGTCGCAGGGGAGGAACCAGGGGAGGAAGCTCTCGTCCTCTGGTGGAGTGCTCCACCTCCTCTCCTTCCCCTGAATTACATCATCCTCAAGCTTTCGGAGAAGGTAGACATCCCAATTCCAGGTGTGGAAGAGGTCGGGCTCGCTCTTCTGGTGTTGTTCTTGATGAATTCGCTGTCCATTCTGACAACTCTCCTCCGCCCCTTCATCCCGCTCCTCACTCTGCTCACTTCAGGTTCTGTAGCTCCCTGAACAGGCCCGTCATTACTGCTTCTATCTCCATCTCCTTCTCTGAAGAAATCGCTCACTCAGCCTCTCAGGTTGATATCTCCAACTCGCCGCAGGAAGGTGCTCTCAGATGCAACAATTGCAGGGAATCTGGTAACAATGTGATGGTTGACAGTCTCCTCACCTCCCCTGGTCCGAACTTGGGTGGAACTCTGCATGGTGAAGGGGGCTGCTCTGCTGCCATGCGCCCCTTTGGTGGTTCGTGTCATGACGATTCTGCTATCCAGGATGCTTCTGGCGATGGGGGCGAGCCTCACGGTGGTGGTGGAGTGCTACACGACAGCGCCTCCATGGACGTGGTGGATGACTGGGCTTGCCCAATCATTGAGGAACCCATCCCCGATGACTACAACTAAGATAACGTGGCCTCCGGGCAGTCGAAGGTGGCAGACAGAGTTTCGACAGAGGCAGACTGAGGTTAGATCTTGGCCGGCTATGGCTGCCTTGGTGTCTTCTATCTGGTTCTTTTTGGTTTTGATAATCTTAAGGTGGATGTTGGTCTCCTTTCTGGACCAAATGTCAAGGTATTGTCTTACTGTGTTTTTGTGGGGTTTGGTCTCAAAACTGCTATCATTTTCGAAGGCTATGATCTTGTTGGACTGGTTTCCCCAATGTTGGGGCAGTCCATATTTTGATGAAACTACAATAAACTGGCTCGAGGCTCTGTCTTCTTTATATATTTTCTGTACATATTAATAGACTACTTTTACTTAGAAAAAAAAAAAATCACTATAAATGACTAATTTACTCTTTGTATATTCATTTTATTTATGTTCATTTTTAAACAATATAAACCACTAATTTAGTAGTTTTATTTATGTGTTCATTATTAATCAACACAAATTTATTAGTATGCATGTTCATCTAATATGAAAATGCAAAGTTACAAATGTTAATTATAGTACTAAATAATATCAAGTAGAACTATAAATAATTTCAACCACAAACTATATTATATGAAATGTCAAGTATTACAATATGAGTTTCCAACTTAATATTGATTGGACTAAAATTTACACATGAAATATTGTTTCATCACTTCAAAACATTATCATTGTGTTGCCAAGGCGTTGTAGGTGAATTCACCAACTCTAAAGACTCGAACATCAGTCTATATGTGTGTGTCTCTTGCAAGATATTAGATTTAAGGGTATCACTAGATTGATTCTCTTCTCTCTCTCTGTTTGCATTTGTCGTTCAAGTGTTATTATTCTCCACTTTCTTCAATTCCTGCTTCTTACCATCAATACGGAGTTCCTCTTCTGAAAATGAAAGAAGAAACAATGTAGAGTATAAGACATGAAAGGTGATGAACATTGGAATATAAATTAAAGTAGACTATAAATGATTTATACAACATATATCTTAACATCAGCAATATTAGTGTCTAGACTTTCCCCCAAGAAAAAAAGTAACTTGAACAAGTTTTCTTCAGTTAGGCAATCGTGGCCATTATGTGGCTAGATGACCTATATAGGAGAAGCAAATAAAATGTCACCATACAAAAGAAAACCTTAGGAAATTAGTATTCAACCTTTAGGAAAAGCTTAGGCACAATCATGCCTACTAAGTTACATGCTAAAAAGCTCAGGTTGTAGATAAATTGTGAAAAGAAATGGAAAGTAAAAGACAACATATGATAAATAATGTATGACAGCTAGATATAAAATTGCATCCTAGATCAAACAAATTCTCCTATGGTTACCCATACATGAGTAAGTATAAGAGGTTAGCCTACATAAACATGTTCTACAAATTATGCACTTGTTAGCTTTGTGTAGGCTAGAGATCCTTCCCTATTTGTAACAAATGCATATTCTCACCTATTGTTATTATGATTAAGACATTGTAGTAACTTGATTTGGAGGGAAAGCATGAATTACCTTATAGATATTTTTTCATGCTTGATGATATCAATGTGGATTTTATAGACTTGACAAAAAGGAAAAAAAAAATTGATAGGAGGTAAAACTTAAAACCTAAAAGGAAATTGATTAACTAATATATCGGAATTAACTAATTAGAAAATTAGAATTAATTAATTAATATATTAGCATTAGTTAATTAGTTATATTAATATTAGTTAATTAATGCATTAAAATTAATTAATAACCTAATATATTAGAATAGATATACAAGAATAATATTAATAATATAATACCTTCATTAGTTAGTAAATATATTAATATAATATCATATAACATATCCTACATTAATTAATTAATTAATTGTTTTAATTATTATAACAAAATTAATGCTTAAGTGAATAAAATTAATTCTATATTAATGTAAAATTTATAAAGACCTAAGAACTATATAACTATATTAGATAGAAATGAAGAAAGGAGAAATATTAATATTAATAGAGTAATATTATTAATAATGATACTTTGATGAGAGTTGATAATGTTAATAATAAATCTATTAATTTAATATTGAAAGGGAGGGAACAAACCTTAGAGTTGAGAAAGCACAAGGAGCCAACTCCTACTAACTTCGTGACCGCCATCCCTATTGAGGTTGTTTGGATGTATTAATATCTCCATAGCCTCTCTGAATCTTCTCCTAAAGTGGTGATCTTCCGTTGCAATGATAGTAGTGTCCTCTATGCATATGTGATCCTTAGCTTGGAGGGAATGCTATGCAAGAGTGCTGATTTTTAATGTCAACATAATGCTCTTTTATTCTTGTTTTGAGTGACCTCCCGATTTCACCAACGTTGTTTTCTCCACAATGTTAGGACTCCATATTGTCCCTTTTTGTTTACACATTTTGTTATCTTCCATCCTCTTTCAAACTATAATTAAAGCCCAGGTTATTACTTTGATCTATTTTCCAAGGTATATAGCATGTCTTCTCATTACTATATGTTTGATTTTTTTTAGTTGTACTTTTACATTTCCTTCATGGATTAATCACTAATCGAATAGTTTCTAAAATAGTTTTGAAGGCTACAAATATTATTGCAGACTACGTTGTTGAAATAGTTTTGTCATTTTGAACCAAGTTGCTGAAACAATTAAGAGCAATGCACAAATCACGTTGCTGAAACAACCGTGATTTGCATTTTTAGATTTAGCAGCAACAAAAGAGGATCATCGAAGGAGCTGTTACATGGGCCATAACAAGTGTATTCCAAAACCAGGCATTGTCATAACCATTGTAACAATATTTTGTTAATGAAAGACTCGGTTATCCTATTTTAGCATTGCAGGTTAAAATAGGATTGACAATGTAATTAATTGTAATTGATGTATCCTCTTTAAAAAGAGGAGACATCAACATTAGAAGGATATAGAGAGATCAAGGGAAGGTCTAGCTGAAAAGCAAGGGGAATTTAATCTTTTGTAATATGATACTTTGATAGATGAATACAAGACTGTTTTAAGCATTTTCTTTTAAGTTCCATTGCTTGGGGAATCTTTTGAGAAGGATAGGGCCCACCTTCATCACAAGATTCACCCCTTAAATTCTATAGTGTGATAAGTATTATTTTTACATTCATATCTTGTTAAATGCCTATTTGCTAAATTTACTTATGCGTTATTGAAACTCTGTATTTGCTGCTGAAACTCTATTTCTACTCAGATATTGCATTGTTTCCATAATTTCGTTCATAGGTAACTAGTGATTATTTTGATTGGTTTCCTAGAGTGAGTTTGTGAAGCATAGTAATCAGAAACAAGGGTTGAAGATTCCTGCTTGGGGAATAGGGTCCTGTTCTCTGTTAGAGCACAGCTAGTGTTTTCCTTTGCAGATTGATTTCCGTTCTAGATTGTTCTTTTTAGCTGTAATCCAGGATTTTCTTGATCATTGTCTGCAATAGAGAGATTTCTTTTGTTGTAACTCAAAGTAGAAATTCAGTTGTTTAAAACAAGGCGTGATTAGAATAAATTATATTGCAACTTTTTACCTCTTTTGGAATTGAGCATATATAGTGCATAATTGCCTTTGAAATAAACAGACTTCCCTGGCTTGACAATTTATGTAGCACTGGTTGTTTAGATTAATAAGCAATTAAAGTGACCAAAATTTTGGCACCGTTTCTGGGGAAGTCAATTGTATATTTCAAAAGCATTAACATTTTTCTTTTAGATATGCAGAATGCATGAGAGGAATCAAGAAAAATAACCATACAGGTGGCAAAGGTAAAGGAGGAGGAAGAAAGACCTTTATTGATGATATCATATCAAAGGCTGAAACTTCTCAGAGGCTGAGCTCTCAGAAGCCCAAGCCTCAAATCTCCCTCCAAACAAACTACGAAATAGAGGAAGTTGTGGGCCCTGAAAAAGTTGAGGACACAATAGAAGAAATTGAAGAACCAGTAGAATATTTTAAGGAGCCGGTTGAGGACATTGAGGAACAAATTGAAGACAATGAGGAGCTAATTGAGGACATTGAGAAACCAATTAAAAACATTGAGGAGCCAATTGAAAACATTGAAGACAAAGAAAGTGCAGCAGGAGAACAACCAATGGAAGAGAAAATGAAGGATTCTATAATGGAAGACATGTTGAACTTGAAGGAAGAGGTGAGAATTCTCTCTCTACCTTGGGATTTCCTATTGGTGATTTGCCTAGAGGAGCAACTCCTATGAAGAATATCCCACTTTCTGCCTTACCTAACTTCCATGGGTTATCTTCTAAAGATCCCGATGAGTTTCCTTTTGAGTATGATATATTATGCAGAAGCTATGATTATGTTACTAATGCTCAAAAATTGAAGCTGTTTCCAGCAACACTAAAAGGAAATGAATTAACATGGTTCATGAGTTTGGGAGGCCATGTAATCACAAGGAAATAGATGAAACAAAAGTTTCTGGTCAAATATCAAGACTACTGCCGGACGAGAGAAAAGAGGGAAGAATTATTTAAGATGGTGCAAAAGGAGGATGAGAATCTGGAGGACTTTGTGGAAAGGCTGCAATATAACTTGCAGAGATCCAATCACCTCGATGTAAGTAAAGATATTCTTAAAACAATATTATTGAAAGGGCTCAGGGATGATTGTCTAGACATGTTAAACATGCTCCGTAAAGGGGACATATCTAAGGAATCATATGATTAAATTGTTAACCTCTGCAAAAGATGTTCAGGAGGAGCTGCAAGGAACAAATCAAATAGCAAGGATAATACATATTAAAGAGTTCAGAAATCAGCCAGTGGAGGAGCAACAATAGCTGAAATAGGTAATTTACTTGAGGAATTTAAAACTGAAATGTTAAGTTCTTTTGCTTCACATATTGACACCTTGCAGGCTAAGAAGAAACAAGCAGAAGTAGAAGCTGCTTTGGCCATCTTTTGTTCTAAATGTAGAGAAAAACATCCACTAAGGGAATGCCCATTGGACAAAGTGACAATTTGTACCATTTGTGAGAGGGATCATGAAACACAACAATTCCATTCTTTACTAGGAATAAAGGCAGCATTGTAACCAACTGAAGAAGAAGCTGAAGCAGTTTATCTGCTGACAAAGAGAAGGCAATGGAAATCACGAGGACAAGGTATGAACTCTAATATTCCATTTTCTAATCGTTGGAACAATTACCCTTCTTTTAATCAAGCAAATTACCCTTGATTTAACCAGTTGCAATACCCACCCTTCAATCAAATGAGTTACCAACCCATGCAACAACCAAACCCTCCCTTTGTAGATCTAGCAATGTGGACTTCTTGGCCCCCACAATAGCAATCTTATTTTAATCAATGGAATCCAAACTGGAGGGGTCAGCAACTCCCATTTACAAACCAATTTCCTCAGTTTCAGCAACCACTCCTGCCATCAGGCGCTCCACCTAATAATCAAACAATGAGACCCCAGCTACCGGTGCAACCGAACCCTAACCCCAATAATAAAGTCGTACAAGTTATTGATATTTAGAACCAGCCTATGCAGTGCAATGATATCCACTTACGATCTGGGAAAATAGTTGAACCTATTATTGATGACATTACCTCTTTTGATTCTGATAAAGAAGAGACTGAGAAAAATAATTCTCATAAGGAGGAATAGCCACCCTCTAACAAGGGTGCTGAAACAACAGAGCCACCATTCCCTGAGCATTTAGCTTTGACTAAAACGCCTGAGCCACCTGCTTTTAACCTTTTCGAGGAATTACAGAATCTTTATGTTAAAATTCCACTTTTACAAGCACTAAGAGATGCACCAATCTATACCAGAACTATGATAGATATTTGTATCAAGAAACCTGGTAGCAAAGCTGAAAATCCCCTTATAGTTCATGTTATGGGTGGTCTATCAGCCTTAATGACCGGAAAGGATCCCCATATTAAATATGGTGACCCCGGACATCCTACAATTACAGTTCATATTGGAAAAACTATCATCTCAGGAGTTCTAGTAGATTTAGGTGCTGCTATAAATATTATGACTCTAGAAACTTCACAACTGTTACAGCTGAAGAATGTGATCAGAGAGACACCAACCATTCTAGAATTAGCTGACCATTCTACAATCAAACCAGAAGGAGTCATTAAAAACCTAATCATTTTAGCTGAGTCCTGGAATTACCCAACTGACTTTGTGGTATTACAGACTGAAACAAAGTTGGGGGTGTTGTGACCACCAACAACCCCCCTACTTCTTTAGTATTAGTAATAACGCTAAAGAAGTGGGGACCCACAGTAAAAAAAAATCCAAAAAGATTTTATAATTTTTTTTTTGTATTATACTCCTCAAAAATACATCACACAGAGAAGAGTGAAGCATTTCTTTATGAGCACATTAAAACAACTGCGAAGAAGTGACGCTAAATTCATCACATCGCATACATTAAGAAGCACCCATAAATGAGAATCTTAAGAAATCTCTGATGGTCGATATGCGACATCGCATATCGCAATGTCGCATAAACAACACACAAATAACTTGACAAATTGCAGCGATCTGCGATGCCGCGATTCTTCTATGCCGCGATTCTGCGATAAAAGCGATCTGCGATAACAGCGATCTGCGAGTCGCAGAAATTACCCATCGCAAATTTTCCTCGTCTTAGCATTCAAGAAAAGATGTCCCTAAAACAAAAAATTGGGTGCACGCCTTAAAGAAAATTAATTAATATATGCCAAGGTATTCATGAATGACAGTTTTGTGTTTTTTCGAAGAGTCAGTTCACTGTGGGTGTCATGATTTTATACATTCGTAGAGCTTAAAGCTTTCATGTCAAAATTTATTATCATTACTCATTGGAATAAAAAACAGGGAACAACATGAAGCAATGTGCAGGAAACTTCTAAGGAAAGAGGGAAAGCGTCAATGCTCGAAGAATAGAGAAGAGATGCCCTCATAAACGGATGCCGCATGCAACAGAAACGCAGATTTCAGAGTGTTACTGAACAGATGCTGATATCAATAGGCGATTCGATACTCAAGGTCAAAAAATAACAAAAGCAGCATGTTTACAAAATTCTGAAGCTCATGCCCAGTAAAGGAAAAAGCGCTAAAGGCGGAAAATGCACTAGAAAAGGCCCGGATCAAAGAACGGAGGCAGTTTTCGATGCGTGATTAATGCCTAGCGCTAATCGCGCATCATTAAGAAAATTGTTCAGAAAGCAAAGTCCCTAACTTGCTTAGTCATCCACGAGTCCGGAAGCCGAGATAGCAAAAGCAAAGGCAGTTTAAGAAGAATCTGGGTTGTTACCAAGAATACATGCAGTAAATTCACCTAACCAGAAGATGATTCTCAAAAAAATATCTTCTAGTTTACTAAAAGGAGGTGCCAGTGCTTGCCATTTCTATTTTCATAGCTCAAACAAAAGCAGAAGATGACCAACCGACTCTTCCCAAGCAAATGTTGCATGCTCACAGCACTAAGGAGCAAATGCAGAAATAGTTAGAAATTAGATTGAATTTTTAGAAATAAGTTTGCTTAGATAAAGGGCGGTCATTTAAACCGTATCCGAAATTTATGTAATTAAGTTATTTAGTTAGCAGTATTTAAACCCTTCTTATGCATTTAGAGAAGGGTCCGGAAATTTTTCAAAAACTTGTCCTCAGAACATGCACTTCTGCACCCTCAGAGGAGGTTTTGATGAATGAATGGATCAAGGTTTATTAATTTTTTCATTTGATATCTGCTACCGATGTTGCACTTCTGTACTCTTGGTAGATATCAGAACAAGGAGAGATAAATCATTGTTACTTGAAGCTTATGAGTAGGACCAGCCATAAATGGTACTTTTATCTCTTGGCCATTTCTGCTTATATTCTTAAAGTGATATACAGTTTTAATTGTTTATATGTTATTGCATGAATGTGTGAGTTACCATTTGGCATTTTTGTACGGTGGAGTCATTTATTTATGTTTGATATATGAATAACTTATTATGCGATATGTTGTTTACAACTGTTTTGCCTAACTTTTTATGCAAAGTGGTTCATCTTAATTGATTTCCATTCTTATGATAGCTGAATGATCTTTATTACTAGTTATTGTTTGAAATATCTTTAGATCACATAATAGAAGAAATACACCCCAGGTTAGCATATATTAGATGTGCTGTTTTCATTAGATTACAATAGCATAGAATTAGATTAAAGTAGCTTAGATTAGAACTCTTAGATCAACATCATCCAACTTAGATTGGGAAACTGGTCCCATTATCCCCAGTCGGACACGCTATACCAAACGGATAAGGAGCTGCCAACCAAGGTCCGGACCGGGTGGGTATCCCCCTTGTTGTCGACCTGATTTTCGGGGCCTCAACATATTTGGTGCTAGAAGGAGGGCCTGAACTATGAATGGCACTTAAATCAAAATCTAAATACCATTCTGAGAGTAAATCACCCTTATCATCTCCCCCGACTTCTCCAGTATATTTAAATCTAGAGTTGGAAGTCGGTTGAGTATCAATCGCTGCTACACACCCTGATATTTCAGACCAATTTACCATTAAACCTCCTGGAGTCGAATCTATGATTCACAAACTTCAGGGATTTTCCATTTCTCCTTAGAGGTCTGATAGATCTCAAAGCAGTGTGACTTCGCAGTACAATCCTGCTCATCCCCTAACCAGACTAAAAAGTGAAAAATTTGGCATCCAGCCAACTGAGTTGCCTCTTCCCACCAGGAAAAGAGCGAGGAAATCACCACAAGAGTCTGACAGTGAGACTCTTTTGTCTACATCGCCCATTTCAACTACCTCACTGTGAAGTCAACCACCCACACCTCCATTCCAAACCATCATTCATTCGTCTACCACAATCCCTCTTCAATCATCCACGATCATAGTATCCTCATCTTCCCAACTACAGAGATCATCTCCTGCACTTTTCTCTACTAGAAGCTCAACGATGGCCCAATCTCCATGGAACAACCCTGGGGAAGTCTTGATGCCTGCACCCTTGAGCCCAATACCGGCCCATCCTGAGAAATGGCTGCCTAAATTCAATCCAGAAGCAGGCATGCTAGCAGAATAACACATAAACAATTTCATGCTTTCTATCAATCTCAACAGAGTTACTAACGAAGATGCTGTTGTTTGGCTTTTTCCCTATACACTGCAAGGAACAGCCGGGTCATGGTATTTTTCATTACCTTTCGGGTCTATCACAAGTTGGGATATCTTCCACAATCAATTCCTTATCAAGTTTGGTGATGACAGATCAACAACAACATTAATCAATGACCTATCCAATCTTAAGGCCCAAACTAAAGAACCTATCAAAGATTTCGATTTATGGTTCAATAAGATTCTCAACAAAATTCCTACTGCTTCCCAACCCAACGAAGAAGTATGATGTGAATGGTATATTACTGCTTTACCATCAAACATAGCAATCTTCGTGGACAGAGAAAATAAAACAACATTAGTTGAAAACATGACAGAGGCGATAGCAGTAGAGAAATGCGTAATAGCCCTGGAAAAGAGATCCGCGATAGAGGAACGAAAGTCTAAAAAAGTCATCTTCAAGGAAGACTCCAAGAAGAAACAAACAAAAGACCCTTTCAATTTGGAAGGATTGCAGAAAGTATTAAAGACCATGTCTAATGAGATGATTGACATAAAAAAACAAGTAGCAGAAACTTCTTTAAAAAAGCCCTAAAGAGCTTTTAAAAGAGGTCCTTCAACGGATCCAAAACCACCCAATGTCATCTCCAATGCTGAAACTGAGGAAGAGGAAGAAGAAGAAAGTGCCACTGAAGGGAAAACCGATGACAAAGAAGTTGTGGAATTACAAGGAATGTGGGATTTCATCCTCCCACAAGAAGAAGATCAAGAAGTATTTACGGTTAGCACACGAAGCAAAAATCAGCTTGATCCTCCCCAAACTACCCCTAAGCAGAAGGGCGCAAGACCTACAACAAAAGACAAAGTTGCAACAAAGAAAACAACAACTAAAGCGACTCAATCTAGCCCAGTCCAAGCAGATCAAACAACTCCATCAAAAAAACTGCTAGTGTTAGATGAAATGGAGTACAATATTGTTGATGACATGAAAAATACTAGGGCTAATATTACCCTTTATGAATTGAGCAAATTGAAGCATCAATAGAAGATAATGATGAAAGAATTACATGCTGTGCCTATTGTACCTTTGCCTGCCACTGTACTCTCTCAAGCTTCCCATAACATGGGAAGACCTCCAACTAACGCGATCAATAAGATTGATCCAAATGATATCGCCTTAATTGGAGGAATATCAAGATCTCACACTCCCCCGTTTCTTCTCACTTACGAGATTTTCAACAAAAATGTGCACAATTGTTTGGTAGATTCCGGTGCTTCTTTGAATATTTTACCCAGATCAATATGTGCTAAGCTAAATGTTCAACCACAAAAATCCGCAGTGTGTATAGTTCAGCTTGATCGATCTCAAGTCGAAGTGATTGGTGAAATTAATCAAGTAACCATAAGATTGTCATCTAACCCGAAGGTATGTCAGGTTATTGACATTCTAGTGGCCGATATCCCAGAATTCTATGGATTAATTCTTAGCAGGGATTGGTCCGAGAAACTCCATGGATACTTTTCAACCGACTGGTCGCACATGTGGTTACCCTATAACGGTAAACCGAACCAGGTAAAGGTTGAAGAAGAGTTACACCAGAAGTACATAGTAACGGAATTGGAGGGAGAAAATGAAGCAGTATCGTATAACAACAGTATCATAGGAAATTACTCGGTAGATTCTTTTCTCAGTAATTTCAATGCTCACCCATCACCTTACTTAGAAAATTTAGTTTTGTCCCAAGTCGAAATTTTTTCCCAAATTGATAATTCAAAGTGTGTTAATTTTGTAGATGAACCTGTAAATACATCTTTGTTTTGGAAATTATATTTCGATGGCTCTAAATCTAACGAAGGAGCAGGAGCAGGATGCATTCTGATTAGTCCATAAGGAAACAAGACCATGCTTACATGCAGACTCGAATTCAATTGCACAAACAATACAACAGAATATGAGGCCTTGGTGCAAGGCCTATACAAAGCAATCGGGTTAGACGTCAAGTATCTTTAGGTCTTTGGAGACTCTGAGATTATCGTCAAACGGGTACGTAACACTATACATTTCCTATCAGGTCATTTAAAACACTATCAATCTTCAGTACAAGATCTGACTGAGCATTTCATAGCATTTAATATCTCTTCAATCCCGAGACTCTAAAACGCGAGCGCAGACCTTTTGGCTAACGTAGCCTCTAGGCTTATTCCCTCTGAAGATTTTAGTCCAGATAGATTCTCAATAGAATTAATCTTTAAACCATCCATCCCTGACAACATTACAAATTGGAGAGTATTCAATGACGATCCTGATATTGTAAATTTCCTCACTTCTGAAGGATCCTACTCCAATCAGATAATTGACGAAGACCATCACGAACGACAAACACAACAAAATAGCATTGATAATGCTATACCTAAATCGGTGGTTAAATTAGAAGACTTGTACGATTTGAAAAATCGGTTTAAAAGGTCTACCAATTCAAAGCTCTACAGTTCAACTCTAAACTACGAATTAGTAAACCTAGGAACCGATGATAAACCACAAAACGTTAATCTAGGCATAGGCCTGGCCCCTGAAGAAAAACTAGCGTATATTCGTCTTTTGAGACAATATAAAAATGTTTTTGCCTGGAATTACGATGAGCTTAAGACGTACGACACTTCTATCATTTAGCACACTATTCCTATGATTGACAACGAATAACCTGTCGAACAAAAACTGAGAAAGATCCACCCCAATTTAGAAAATCAGATAAAAACTGAGCTAAATAAGTTATTAAAAGCCAGAATAATTTTCCCCGTCAGACATTCCAAATGGGTCTCCAATATGGTACCCGTTAGAAAGAAAAACGGAGATATTAGAATCTGTATCGATTTTCGGAATCTTAACAAAGCCTGTCAAAAAGACAATTTTCCTCTTCCACCTATGAAACAGATATTACAGGCAGTAGCAGGCTCAGAACTGATCTCTTTCTTGGACGGATTTTCAGGATATAATCAAGTGCTAGTGCATCCCAATGATCAGTTGAAAACCACATTCAGAACTAAATGGGGCACATACGCATATCGGAAGATGCCATTTGGTTTGATTAATGCCGACACTACATTTCAAAGAGCCATGGACATCGCATTTAAGGGTTTAGTCAACAAATCTGTAGTGATTTATTTGGATGATATAACAGTGTATTCCAAGAAGCGAAGCAACCATCTCAGAGATTTAAAACAAATTTTTCAACGATGTTTAAGGTATGGGATTTCACTTATCCCAATGAAATCTTTTTTCGCATTAAGTGAATGAAAACTTCTAGGACTCATAGTGTCAAAATCTGGCATTCACATTGATCCTGACAGAATCAAAGAGATCTTTGAAATATCCCTACCTCATAATAAAAAAGCCATGCAATCTTTCCTTGGTCAAATCAATTTTGTAAAGAGATTTGTCCCAGATTTTTCACGAATTGTGTCTCCTTTGCAAACCATGATTAAAAAGAATTCAACTTTCAAATGGGGTCAAGATGAACATGAAGCATTCAACCTGATCAAACAAGCTATTATTAATGCTCCATCTTTAGCAACCCCGAATTTTTCAGAATCTTTTGTTTTATACACATTTGGCTCAGAGAAATCATATGCTGTGATTCTAACCCAAGCAAATCAAGAAAAAACAGAAGCCCCAATTGCGTTTTTTAGCTCAAATTTACAAGGTGCTGAACTCAATTATTCAGACGTAGAGAAACAGGCCTATGTTATTTTCAAAGCGGTCAAATATTTCAGAACTTTCTTACTCAAAACCCATATTAAGATCATAGTACCGTTTCCAGCGGTAAGAAATCTTCTAGTACAGAAGGATATGGGCGAGAAAAGAGCAAATTGGATCACTGCTTTACAGGAATACGATCTTGAGATTAAACCAACGAACATTGTAAGAGGTCAAGGCTTCTGCAAGATGTTGGCTGGAGCATCGCAAATCCCTGAAATTTCATCCGAAGAGGTACAAATGTATGAGGTAAGCCTAAACGATGCAGAATCATTGTATGCTGATATCATTTATTATCTTAAGAACGGGTATGCTCCATCACACCTGGATCACACTAAGAAAAGAGCTCTGAGATTGAAAGCTAAACAATATCAGCTCATAAATGATATTCTTTTTAGAAAAAATTATGATTCTTTTCTTCTTAGATGTCTTGAAAAAACTGAAGCTGAAAAAGTTTTGCAGGAACTCCACAATGGACCAACAGGCGAAAACTATGTTGGAGATGCTACTGCACATAAAATTTTATGTGCAGGATATTACTGGCCTACGCTGTTCAAAGATTCACACAGTTACATGAGGAAATGTCAAGTCTGCCAAACAACTGCTGGAAGACAAAAGAAGCCGTCCCTACCACTACAACCGGTGAACATCAAGCAACCATTCAGCCAGTGGGGCTTGGACATAATAGGTGAGATCGTTCCTCACTCTTCTAAGCAGCATAGATACATCCTCATGGCAATAGATTATTTTACTAAATGGGTAGAGGCAGTTTCTCTCAAGACAACTAATTCTGAAAATATTATCGAATTCATAGATCAATTTATAATCACTAGGTTTGGATTGCCAACGGCTTTAATGTTTGATAATGCATCATACTTTTCTGGAAATGCAATGACTGAGTTTGCACTTAAAAGAGGATTCAAACTAAAATATTCGGCCAATTACTATCCGCAAGGTAATGGGTTAGCTGAGTCAACAAATAAAAACCTAATCAGGATTATTAAAAGAACAGTTGACCAGAACCAAAATAATTGGCATAAAGCTTTGGTAAATGCTTTATGGGTGGATAGAATAACAAAAAAAGCTTCGATCGACACTTCCCCCTTTAATTTAGTTTATGGGAAAGAAGCGGTTCTTCCAAATCACTTAGTCATTCCCTCTTTGTCTTTAATACAATACATTGATGAAGTACCTACTTCCTCCATACAACTAAGACAAATGGAAATAATCAAATTAGAAGAGAAAAGAGAACAATCTAAGAGAACCCACGCTCATCATCAAGCGCTAATAAAATCCTCTTTCGATTCAAACAAAATGACCAGAAAAAATTTTCAGATGAGAGATTTAGTTTTAAAATGGGATAAGGCTCATGAAGAAAAGGGCAAACATACAAAATTTCAAAAGATGTGGCTTGGTCCTTTTCAGATTGTTGAAGTCATAGGTCCATCAACATTTGTCTTACAGGATCTAGCGGGTAGAAGGGATTCTTTGCCTGTTAATGGTCAAATCCTTAAAATATATTTTCTATAGAAGATTATTCTTCTATTTTGTAGAATAGTTTTGTTTTTTCTTTTTTCCTTTTTTCATAATAAAACCGGTTGTTAATGGTTACTATCGGTATTCGCGAAAAGACACCAATCCTCTTTCAGATTTTGAGCTTTTCACTTGTATAAATAGAAATTTTTTGAAAATCTGATCTTTATTATTGACAGATACAGTTAAAAACTTTAGCCTAGATATGATATTAGTTTCAACTTCAAAAATTTTTGATGAAAGCAAACTTTAGCGAAGGAATTGTTTTATATCAGCACAATGAAAGGTATCAATAACAAAATAAAGATTCTCTGTAAAACTATTGTTTTCAAACTCTATTATTGTCGTCTAGATCTTTCTTAAGGAAAACAATGATATCCTCCCTGTTAAAGAAAATCGCAGCATTCAGAGAGACAATCCAAGAAACACTATATCTCAAAAAATAAGAGGTCTCATCACGAGCGGGCTTATCATGATCACAGATATTATAACTTTGCTGACTTTGCCAAACACTGTCCATTAAACAGGGCAATGACTCAAGATTATTGAAATCAAAAGACAAGGGGTCTCATCACGAGCCAACTTGTTCAGCAAAAGTGTAAATCAAGTGAATGACTGTCATAATTTGGCTACCAAACCAAGACATTGTTCTTTAAGAATAAAAAAGGAAAAAGTGTCAAAATGGATTTTTTCTTTGGGGGTTGTAGATAGCCTTAAAACAGGATAAAGGATCATTGTTGGGTAACAGGTAACCCTGTCGAGGCTATGGATGCCTGCTGGCAGCAGAGGCTCTACCTACGGCAAACGAGCATATTTTAAGGCTAGCACACAGAGAGGACTTTATTTTATCTTTACATGACCAAGTAATGGCTGATGTAGATACAAAGACAAGCCTGAGGAAGCAAACACTTAGAAAAGAAAGAACTTGAAACAAAATATCATTGATAGAATAAGGCATAATGTACTCTATCTGTCCATAACAAAGTTTAGATTTATGAAAATTTTTCTGTTTTGGAAGTTTAAACAATTCAATAGAAAAGTAGAGATAACTGGTTCTTCCAAGTGAATTGCCATTGTTGTGACCACCAACAACCCCCCTACTTCTTTAGTATTAGCAATAACGCTAAAGAAGTGGGGACCCTTAGTAAAAAAAATTCCAAAAAGATTTTATAATTTTCTTTTTTTTTGTATTATACTCCTCAAAAATACATCACATGGAGAAGAGTGAAGCATTTCTTTATGAGCACATTAAAACAACTATGAAGAAGCGGCGCTAAATTCATCACATCGAATACATTAAGAAGCGCCCATAAATGAGAATCTTAAGAAATCTCCAATGGCCGATATGCGACATCGCATATCACAACGTCGCATAAATAGCACATGAATAACTTGACAAATTGCAGCGATCTGCGATCTGCGATGCCGCGATTCTGCGACGCCGCGATTTTACGATAAAAGCGATTCTGCGATAAAAGCGATTCTGCGATAAAAGCAATCTGCGATAACAGCGATATGCGATCTTGCGATCTGCGATAAATGAGATCTGTGATAAATGCGATCTGCGATCTGCGAGTCGCAGAAATTACCCATCGCAAATTTTCCTCGGCTCAGCATTCAAGAAAAGCTATCCCTAAAACCAAAAATTGGGCGCATGCCTTAAAGAAAATTAATGAATGTATGCCAAGGTATTCATCAAGGACAGTTTTGTGTTTTTTCGAAGAGTCAGTTCACTGTGGGTGTCATGATATTATACATTTGTAGAGCTTAAATCTTTCATGTCAAAATTTATTATCATTACTCTTTTCCTTAGCGTGAACTGTAGGAATAAAAAATAGGGAACAACATGAAGCAATGTGCAGGAAACTTCTAAGGAAAGAGGGAAAGCGTCAATGCTTGAAGAATAGAGAAGAGATGCCTTCATACATGGATGCCACATGCAACATAAATGCAGATTTCAGTGTGTTACTGAACAAATGCTGATATCAATAGGCGATTCAATACTCAAGGTCAAAAACTCACAAAAGCAGCATGTTTACAAAATTTTGAAGCTCATGCCTGGTAAAGGAAAAAGCGCTAAAGGCGGAAAACGCACTAGAAAAGGCCCGGATCAAAGAACGGAGGCAGTTTTTGATGCGCGATTAGCGCCTAGCACTAATCGCGCATCGCTAAGAAAATTGTTCAAAAGGTAAAGTCCCTAACTTGCTTAGTCATCCACGAGTCCGGAAGCTGAGATAGCAAAAGCAGAGGCAGTTTAAGAAGAATCTGGGTTGTTACCAAGCATATGCAGTAAATTCGCCCAACCAGAAGATGATTCTCAAAAAAATATCTTCTAGTTTAGTAAAAATAGGTGCCAGCGCTTGCCATTTCTATTTTCGTAGCTCAAACAAAAGCAGAAGATGACCAGCCGACTCTTCCCAAGCAAATGTTTCATGCTCACAGCACTAAGGAGCAAATGCAGAAATAGTTAGAAATTAGATTGAATTTTTAGAAATAAGTTTGCTTAGATAAAGGGTGATCATTTAAATCGTATCCGAAATTTATGTAATTAAGTTATTTAGTTAGCAGTATTTAAGCCCTTCTCATGCATTTAGAGAAGGGTCCAGAAATTTGTCAAAAACTTGTCCTCAGAACATGCACTTCTGCACCCTCAGAGGAGGTTTTGATGAATGAATGGATCAAGGTTTATTAATTTTTGCATTTGATATCTGCTACCGATGTTGCACTTCTGTACTCTTGGTAGATATCAGAACAAGGAGAGATAACTCATTGTTACTTGAAGCTTATGAGTAGGACCAGTCATAAATGGTACTTTTATCTCTTGGCCATTTCTGCTTATATTCTTAAAGTGATATACAGTTTTAGTTGTTTATATGTTATTGCATGAATGTATGAGTTACCATTTGGCACTTTTGTACGGTGGAGTCATTTATTTATGTTTGATATATGAATAACTTATTATGCGATATGCTGTTTACAACTGTTTTGCCTAACTTTTTATGCAAAGTGGTTCATCTTAATTGATTTCCATTCTTATGATAGCTGAATGATCTTTATTACCAGTTATTGTTTGAAATCTCTTTAGATCGCATAATAGAAGAAATACACTGTGGGTTAGCATAGATTAGATGTGTTGTTTTCATTAGATTACAATAGCATAGAATTAGATTAAAGTAGCTTAGATTAGAACTCTTAGATCAGCATCATCCAACTTTGCACACACACACACCCTTAGATTGGGAAACTGGTCCCATTATCCCCATTCGGACCCGCTATACCAAACGGATAAGGAGCTGCCAACCAAGGTCCGGACCGGGTGGGTATCCCCCTTGTTGTCGACCCGATTTTCGGGGCCTCAATAGGGGGACACCCTCTAATTCTGGGAAGGACTTGGTTAGCCACATTCAATGCCTTTATTAGCTGTAGATCTAGTTCAGTGGAAATTTCTAATGGGTGTGAAACCAAGCAGCTTACCCTCTACCCTCATGCCACATCTATGATTAATAATGATAATTCTGTATGGTTGGACTATGATGATGATGCTACTCAACCTATTTTGACTATCGGACAAGCTTTGAGTCTTAAAGATACCACTGAGGGTGAAGTAATTAATAATTTTATTTGTGAAACTTCCTCGGTCACTGCTGAAACACACAACCAATTGAATGCAATCTTGAAATCTGATACCTTGGAAAAACTTAAATCAGAAGATCTACCTCAAACATCAACCACCATATCCTCTAAAAGCATAATAGTAGAAATCGAACTTGGAAAAGCATTGAATATAAACCCCAATTTAATAGATGCTAAAACACAACAATTAATGAAGCTACTTCGGGAAAATAAGGAGGCATTTGCATGGGATTATACAGACATGAAGGGAATCTCTCCTGAATTATGTACTCATCACATCTATTTTAAGGAAGGTTTCCGACCAATCTGTCAACCCCAGCGACGAATGAATCCCAATTTAAGGGAAATTGTCAAAGAATAACTTCAAAAATTACTTAATGCAGGGTTTATATATCCCATATCTGACAGTGAATGGGTTTCTCCATTGGTTATAGTACCTAATAAAAATGGGAAATGGAGAGTATGTGTAGATTATAGAGCCTTAAATAAAGCAACTCAAAAGGATCACTTCCCCTTGCCATTCATTGATCAGGTGTTAGATAGTTTGTTAGGAAAGAAATTCTTCTCCATTTTAGATGGCTTTAGTGGGTATAATTAAATCAAAATTGCACCCCAAGACCAGGATAAGACCACTTTTACTAGTCCCTAGGGAACTTTTGCCTATAGAATTCTCCCATTTGTACTATGTAATGCTCCAACAACTTTCCAAAGAGCAGTGATAGAAATCCTTTCTTATATGATTAATGACTCCATGGAGATATTTATGGATGATTTCACCCCTTATGGTCTGTCTTTTAAAGATGCATTGCAAAACCTTGAAAAAGTACTTAAACATTGTGTACAAGCTCACCTTTCCTTAAGCACTGAAAAATGTCATAAGATGATGAATGAAGGAATTGTACTTGGACATTTTATTTCATTTCAAGGAATGTAGGTATATCCATCCAAAATACAGATAACTCAAAATCTTCCTATTCCTAGAACAAAAACTAATGTAAGAAGCTTTTTAGGACATGCAGGATACTATAGAAGATTTATTAAATTTTTTTCTAAAATAGCTTCTCCTTTGTTTGTGTTACTTATGAAAAATGCTGAATTTAAGTGGACTAATCTTTGCCAAAAAGCATTTGAACTCAAGCATCAACTATCTACAACTCCTATTTTAAGGGGACCTGATTGGGCACTTCCCTTTCATATATCCTCTGATGCTTCAGATACTACAATTGGAGCTATCTTGAGACAAGAGGAAAACCATCTTCCTTATGCTATCTATTTTATTAGTAATAATATGACTCATGCTGAGCTTAATTACACAGTTACTAAAAAGGAATTCTTAGCAGTTATTTATGCTATTAACAAGTTTTGACATTACATTACTGTTTACTCTACTTTTTCCCATACTGACCACTCAGCTATTAAGTATTTAATGAACAAATTTGTCACAAATGCCAAAATTACCAGGTGGTTATTATTATTACAAGAATTTGATATTACAATTTTAGATCAACCAGGTAAAGAAAATGTAGTTGCTAATCTCCTTTCTCGGTTAAAAGTTGATGATAATACTCCAGTAGATGATTCCTTTCCTGATGAGTATTTATTTGCAGTATCTGCTCACTCACCTTGGTATGTAGACATTGCCAATTATTTGGTTGCAGGGAAGTTACCATCACACCTATCACATCGAGAGAAAAGAAAGATCATTCAACAAAGTGCTCGGTATAGCTGGATAAGTGGGTGTCTTTTCTATACAGGACTTGATCATGAAATCTAGAGATGCATTAGAGAAGATGAGGTTTATGATATATTGAAAGCTTGTCATGATGGCCCTTGTGGAGGGAATTTTGCTGATAAGAGAATGACACATAAAATTCTCAGGATGGGCTATTACTGGCCCTCACTTTTCAAGGATGCAAAGAAATATGTTCGAGCCTGTGACAGCTGTTAGAGAATGGGTCAACTGAATCATAGAGATGAAATTCCATTGATTCCCCAGGTAATACTTGAACCCTTTGAAATATGGGTTCTAGATTTTGTAAGGCCCATTAATCCTCCATATAATCAAAGAGTTTACATATTAGTTTGTACAAATTATATGACTAAATGGGTGGAGGCTAAAGCAGTCATTAGAGCTAATGAAGAATCTTTTCTAGCTTTTCTATTAGAAGAAATCTTTGCTAGATTTGGAGTACCTAGAGAGCTAGTTACAGATGGAGGAGCTACTTTCAATTCTCATGGTTTTAAAGCCACCCTTCAAAAATATCATATTCATCATAGAATGTCTACACCATACCACCCCCAAGCTAATGGGCAGGTGGAGAGTACAAACAAAGTTATAGAAGCCATTCTAACAAAAATAGTGAAGAAGAATAGGAAGGATTGGTCTTAAAGGCTCCCTGAAGAACTATGGGCTTACAGAACTACTTGGAGGAATACTACAGGATTTTCTCCCTATGAATTGGTTTATGGTAAAAGTGTTGTTTTTCCTGTGGAATTTGAGATTAAAACTCTAAAAACTACTTTATCTGTTAACCTTGATTTGACTGATGCACAAACAAAAAGGTTGTAGCAGCTTCAAGAATTGGATGAAAAGAGGTTAGATGCCATTCATCAAATAACTACGATCTAACAACAAAGAACAATGTGGCATGACAAAACCATCAAGCATAAGAAGTTCCAAAAAGGCAATTGGGCTTTATTATATGATTCTCGGTTTGAAAATTTTCAAGGGAAACTTTGTACAAGATGGCTGGGACCTTATGAAATACATATTTTTTTTCCCAATGGAACAGTAAGGCTCCTAACAATTGATGATTCTACGACACCATTATTGGTAAATGGTCATTGGATTCATCTGTACCAGCGACCCATTTCCAAAGAGGACTTTAAAGCCACTTGCATGGCAGATTCACATTATCTTTTCTTGGGGGAGCTTGCTGCCCCTCATTGCTATTAATTTCTGCATTATATTTTTAAGTATTAGATTAGATTTCTTAACTAATAATCCCTGTCAAGGGTTGGCATGTTACAATTGACTTTTTACAGATTCCAGATTTAGGAGAGGTTGATTGAAAGGATGATCCTACTATAAGCAGATCCAAGCATCATTTTGGAACTCTGTTATCTCATTTCAATCCATCCATAATCCATTTCCATGTCCTCCAGTAACATTTCCATCATTTCTCATGCCCCATCGTTTTTCAGCAACATTTTTCTCATCAAGTAAAAAATATATTTTAGCAACATTTCCCTATTTCTCCCATCCCTGCAATAGTATTCTTCAACAAAATTTCATTTATCTTCCCCATTGCTGAAACACCATTCTTCATCCATTTCCTGTTGCTGAAACACCATCCTTTACTCATTTTCTGTTGCTGAAACATGATTCTTCACTCATCTTTCCTGTTGTTGAAACATCGTTTCAAAGAATATAATCACACAACATTTTTCGTCATAAAAATCACTTCTGATGCTAATTCCATCCCTTCACTGCCTTATCCTATAATTCTACAGACCTATAACAAAATTATCCTCATAATTTCTTCCATGATTGTTGATGACCTATCGGCAACAAGTATTATGTTTTTTCGAAATATGGACTAAAGGTAAGCATGAGGAATGTAAATATTATGTGGGAATACAATTAAAATATAGTTAAATGAGAAGATCATGTCATAATTACCACAATCCCCGTACATTTAAAAGCCATCATTTCAGCCGTAGTTGGGGGGGGGGGATACTGAAATCATACACCATTATTTCACTTATACGACATCATTTCACAACAAGCCAATTACCGTCATTGATTTTACCCACGAATTATGTCTCATCACCTCACCTCAGCGCTGTTACTCCATGTCCCTATTTGAAAAAGTTACTCTGTCCGTAGAGCGGTAACTCGGTTTTTGACTGTGCATTTTACTGTAGCTGGTTAACTATGGGGGGACCTTCTATTCGATATGAGCCCGAATCGATAGCTCTACTTGAACTCCATCCAGAAGTATATCAGATTTTTCAGCGGGCAGGCTGGTTAGATTATTTTCAGAGGCTTCAGGGATTCAATCCACAACAAGTCCTTGAATTTACACATAATTTACGTGATGGTTATTCTACGGTTCAGGGAGTTCGAATTCTGATTACAGAGCATGACATAGCACAGGTTTCAGGCCTGCTAGTCACTGGCATTCATTGGTTTAGCCGTAAGCATATCATTCTGGATGCACAAATGGATTTTATTATGCCAGGAGAATAGGTCAATCCCAAAGGCCGGGCCACTTGACTTCACTCATTACCACCTCCATGCACAAGGGTTGTTGAATTCATCAAGAATTATCTCACTTGTGAAGGTCGTTACCAGGCAGTCTATCAGCGTGACTTTGTCCTATTAAATCATTTGAGACATGGTAGACTGCTGAATATGTCGCATTATTTACTTGGGTGTCTAAAGAATATGTCACATTATTGTAGACAGGAAAAATACCCACTCCTTTCCCTCACCCATCACCATCTCATCCAGCTACTAATTCAGAAAGGCTTTGCTCAACAAGCTCTCCCTCCTAATAACCCACCCTTGGACCCTCAGCAGGCTGCTAAAAATCCTCAAGAAGTCCCTAAAAATCCCCATGAGTAGCAACCTGATAACATTCCTGATTCCCCAGTATAATCATTTAATCCAATTGGCTCTCCCATTGCGTCAACTCCATCCCGTAATTTAGCAGAATCATCTAATCCCACTATTCATATTCCTAGTGATGACTCTGAAGATAACCTTCCCCTCACTATGCTAAAAAGAAAAAGGCAGAGTAAGACCACTTTCCTACCAAAAAGGAGAACTACGGCCTCAACCAAAGAAGTTACCATTTCTGATAGCCCTCTCCCTCAGAAGAAACCTACTTGTAAAAGGAAAATTACTCCTCTCCCTACCCTTTTACCCTCAAGATGAATGAGGGTGTCAACTGAAGCAACAACTGTTGCCATCATCTCAAATTCCCCATCAATTCATCTGAAACCCCATACCCCATCACAGTCCCAAGACCCTGAACCCTTGCCTATCTCACCCTCGGCCAATGAAACACAAGAACCAGATGCCCAGGGTTTTATGACATCATTTCTTTCTAAGCCAGTAGCTGAAACAAAGGAACCAGCTACTCAATCAGCAGTTGCCACACAAGAACCAGCTGTTGTTTTACAAAATCCACATGCCCAGGAAATTACACAACACACAGCTGTCACACAAGAACCAGCTACTTATTCACAAAATCTAGATGCCTAGGATATTGCACAATAGGTAGTTGCCCCACAAGAACCAGCTACCTATCTAGTAGTTGCTCCACAAGAATCAGCTACTGAGATACAAAACCTAGATGCCCTGGATGTTGTACAACAAGTAGTTGTCCCACAAGAACCAGCTACCTATCCAGTAGTTGCTACACAAGAACCAGCTGCTGAGATACAAAACCTAGATGCCCTAGACGTTGCACAATAGGTAGCTGCTCCACAAGAACCAGCTACTCATCCAGTAGTTTCTCCACAAGAACTAGCTACTGAGATGAAAAACCTGGATGCTTTTAATGTTGTACATGATGTAGCTACCCCACAAGAACCAGCTACCCATTCAACAACTGTCACACAAGAACCAGTTGTTGATACACAGGATCTGGATACTCAGAATGCTGCCCATCCAGTAGCTGCCACACAAGAACCAGCTGCTAAGACTGTGACGGATACACAAAGCCCAGTCACTTTGGCTTCCATTTTGTAGGAAAATGAGTTTTTAAAGTCATAACTTGAAGCTTATAAGAAGGAATTAGTAAAGGCAAGAGAAGCCTATGACATAGAGCTTAATTTATATACTCTAGCCCGTGCACATCCACAACCGAGAAAAGTGCTGTTGGGTCCCTATAATACTAGTGATTACCCCATTACTATTGTAGTTATACCCCTTATTTATATTGTTGTGCCCCTATTACCCCCATATTGTTATTTCTGTGCCCCATAGAATCCCTCTATTGTTATTTTTGTGGCTTTAAATTATTATTGTTAGGTCGGCTGGATTATATTGTGACTCCTTAGACTCCTATATATAGAAAGGAGGTTTTGTCATTTGTATCATCCAAGAATTGTTCATTTATGTAATGTAAAGGAGGTTGCCCCCTCGAAGAGGCTGAATTCTAAGGCGTGGATCTCTCTTTTCTATCTTTTTGTGAGCTGGTTTCATAACATTTGGTATCAGAGCTTTGGATTCTAGGGTTTCGCTGCTCCAAACAGGTCATCGTGGAATTGTCTCTATAACTTTTTTTTCTGTGAAGTTTCAGAAGTCGCAAAAAAAATCCATTTGAGAAGAATTGGCGCTGAACCTTGGGTCCAAATTTCCGAGCTTTTCATGCGATATGTTCGGAGATATGATCTGAGGAAGTTGGCCTTTTTGCAGACTCCTGAATTACATTCAAAACAGGTGACCTGGGGAAAATCGTCATAACTCTCTCTCTGAGGATCGGATTGAAATTTTGTAAAAAGGTACAGAAAGAGGGCAGACTGTAGTTTCTTGTGTGTGTGTTTCAGATTCAAAGGTTGAAACAGTGACTCGTGGCACGTCGTACAAGTTCGCTCTACTGAACCAGTCTAAAAGCAAGTCACTGTGGGAGATTTCACATAACTCTTCCTTGGAGAATCCAATTTGGCTCAGATTTGTGGCATTGGAAAGAGGACGCAGAAGGCTACTATAAGTAGCAATTTCAGAACTGGATGATCCGAAATTATAGAGATACATCAGATTCAATATCAGGCTTCTATAAAGTAAAAAAAAGGTGTGTAGTTTTTTTTTTAAATTTTTGTGTAAGCTTGGTTTAACGGAATTCAAAGGGCATATTAAAGCATTATTATCGGTAACTGATGCCCCTAGGAAAGAAAATGCAAACACCTAGCAAGGAACCTAAAAGCTCTAGCATGACTCATGAAGAAGAAGAAGAAATGCTACATGATATATCAAAGTTACAAGAACAAGTGCAACAAATGTCACGCTCACAAAAGCTAACAGAAGCTAAGATAAGTGGCGTGGAATCTAAGATAAAGGGCATGGAAGCTAAGATGGATGATTCGAAGACAGATTTGAAGAGAGACATGGCAGATTTGAAGACAGATATGGAAGAATTGAAGAATTTGCTACAAGAAAGGGTCACTAATGGTGAAAAGGTAGTAAAGGAAACTCATGATGAGAACAAAAGAAATGTTAATCATGATACCATAGACGCTAATGTTGGATCGAAGAATCACCATATTCCAAAAATTGATATGAGGAAGTTTGATGGCAAGGATCCCGCCACATGGATATTACAGATGGAGCAATTCTTCGATCTCAATAATGTGCAAAACACACAAAAGGTACGTATGGCAACTTTATATTTGGAACCAAATCAGTTTGTATGGTATCAATGGCTTTGTTCTCGTAAACAATTTATCACTTGGGCAATTTTTACAGAAGAATTGATAGCACATTATGAGGATACAAAAAGCAACACCTTTTTTAGCCAATTGATAAGTCTCAAAAAAAAGGGTTCAATAATGGAGCACATTGAGGAGTTCCAAAAATTCAACATAAGGGTAAAAGATATTCCAGAGGAGCATAGGATTGATGTGTTCATAGGGTCTTTAAAGGATAATATCCAACATGATGCGCGCCTTTGGGAACCTGATTCATTAGAGAAGGCATTCAGGTTAGCAAGAAAAATGGAAAGCAAAATTATGGCAACTAGGAAGCATACCATTCACAACTATAAAGATGGAAGTGTTGTTGCCCATAGTCTTCCACAACCTACAAGGTTGACACCACAACAATTGGAAGAAAAAAGAGCAAAAGGGCTTTGTTAGAATTGTGATAGCAAATACACAAAAGGTCATAAGTGTGTTGAGAAGAAATTATTCTACATAGATTGTGAAGAGGAAGAAGAAAAGGAGCAAGAAAGGTCAAAAGAAGAGGACATATTCCAGGAACAAAGCCTAGATGAAGAACAAATAAATCCGACCATATCTTGTAATGCATTGGCGGGAATTGCCACTCCTCAAACCATTAAGATAGAAGGACAAATCAAGAAGAAAAAGGTAATAGTGTTGATTGATTCAGGAAGCACCCACAATTTTATTCATTGTAGGGTAGCAAAAGAATTGAATTGCTTCCTATATCCAGCACCAGAGTGTCAAGTGATGATTGCAAATGGAGGAACAATAAATTGTTCTGGAAAGTGCCATAATATCAAGCTATCCATGGGAGAATATGTATTGACTAGCCCAATGCTTTCCATTCCAATGGGTGGTGCTGATGTTGTACTAGGATTCCAATGGCTACAATCCTTGGGTACAATAGCTTTTAATTTTCAAGAACTTTTCATGAAATTTTCTTTGGAAGGAAAGGAAGTTGAATTAAGGGGTATTGCAGGGAAACTAGGAAAGATAATAAGCTCTAATGGCATGACAAAGCTTCTAAAAAAGGGGCAAAGAGGTGTAATTGCACAATTATGTTCGCTAGATGTTTCCACATTGGAATCATCTATTTCTCCAGATCTCCAAAAAGTCCTGGACAATCATTCCAAGGTATTTGAGACTCCCAAAGGTCTCCCACCTATGCGTGATCATGATCATGCTATTCATCTGATTCCAGGAAGTGTTTCTCCAAACATCAGGCCGTACAGATATCCATATGTCCAAAAAAGTGAAATTGAACGTATGGTTGCAGAAATGCTAGAGGCTGGTATAATTCAACCGAGTCAAAGTCCTTTCTCAGCTCCAGTAGTATTGGTGCACAAGAAGGATGGATCGTTGTTGTGGGGAAAAATGCCTATGCAGGACGATCCTATCCACCTAAGGTGTGACAGTGCCTTAGCAACAAACAGAAACAGCTATTCTAGTATTCTTCCTTTATGAATTAAGAATGAAGGGAGATGGATGGACTAACCGGTGTCTTCCGTTTGTCCCTCGATCCGGTTTCTCTTCTCTTTGAGAGTTCCCAGCTACTTGCCTTCTCGCTCGCCCAGCTTCAAGAGGTTTTTGCAAGATCACAAGAAGAGAACACTACACAAAGACATAGATTCATATTCATAACTAGTTCAGGATTAGAAATAAACTAAAAATACTAATGCAACCATACATCAAAGATACATCAGTATATAGGAGAAACCAAGATAGCTTTATTGATGAATAACAAGGTTCAGGAAGAGATACAACCCAGAGGGCTCCAATCCAGCATCTCCTTCCCAGCAAATGAAATTCCTATCTTCACCTTCCTTCAAAGCATTAAGCACCCAATGATTCCAGTCTCAAACCAACAGCAATTCTTTGCAATAACAAAATTCCAGCCTCTAGATCTCATGGAGGAGAGATCCATATATAGATGTTTGGAGAGAGGATGATTCAGCTTGAGATCTGACTAGTGTCCTCTCCCTCTATCAGTTCTTGCTTCCACTTGGAGACTAAGAGCCTCTTACTCATCACTAGTCGAATTCCTTGAGGCAAGTGTCATTGGAGAAGATTCTGGAAGCTTCCAGGGTCTTTCCACCTCGTTGAATGAACTTGCCATTTGTCACTTCCTGCTCAGCGCACCCTGGTAGTGCTTCTACCTACGTTGAAGTGCACCTAGCCAGTGTAATCTCTGCATTTCAGCGCAGACAGCTAGTGGAGCCTCTGAATTGATCCTCAATTGACTTGTTTTTGAGCAGTTTCTGGTGGAGAACTTCTGTGAATTGCTGTGGTTTGTTAGCCTTGTTCCTCTAGGGGTAGGAACAACATGTTTAGATACTTTGGATCCCTTAGATTATGGACATTTCATGCTTACAGCTGTAAAGCACAAAAATGTCTATAACAGTTGCCCCCTAAAGTATGAGACCGTTTATCGGGTGAAATGTTTTATCAGGAGGATCCGAAGTTCATTCAATGCTGGGAGGAGACCTGTAATACAATACAATACAATACATTATTTTTCATACTGCTTTCATGATCTAGCTGAGGCGGGCATTCCCATGCTCAGCTTTATAAATTCATTTTTCTGTACATAGAACAGACAATCGTCTGATGGTAGACTGATAATTTTGATGAAATTATCATCCTTTGGGTAGGATGATTATCTGCTGCAATGATGTACATGTCAATGTCTTTATCTTTCCTGAATATATATCGCAGCCCGGATGGATGAAACTAGATCCGGGGTCTTCAAACTCATTCGATCTTCACTCTAAGTACAAGTCGATCCATGTGAGAAATGTTCTGAAGTCGAACATGGAAGGACATCGCTTGATTACCGGTCAATGAGGTAAACCGTTAACAAGTGCGAGAGGAATCACCGATAATGATAATGACCCTCAAGGTACTGCAGTACAATTCACGTGGTGTGAATAAAGGACTTGGCGTCGAACACCACGCAAAATCTTTCGGTCGAAGGTCATTGATGTATACCTGTCGCCGGAAGTGAGAAACTTGCCATTGAGGCATGCAAGCTTCAAAGTACTGAAGGGGTTGTTCCTAGATCAACTTCTTGGATAATGAGCTGATGTCAACAAGAAGTGATCCGTCAAAGGAGGGCCTTAATGTATCCCACATCAGTGACACGGAACGGAGCAAATGATTTTGATGGAGGTGAAAACGATCTGATGATATATGATTCAGGGTGGCGGTCATGAAAGGATGAAGGATAATGTATGGCAGTGGATGGGACACGGTTGACTTCTCTGAATGACTTCTCTTGAACATATGGCGACACTTATGCGATGGATCGGTAGCATTACCCCAAATATGGATGGTATGGCGAGACCATGGTGATGTGACCGGTGAATGAAACAACCCAACCCGATTGTGGTACGGAGGAAAAGTGTCATGTTCAAGAGCGACTTGCTACCATCAAAGTTTTCTTGAGTTTCTCCCAATTTTTCCCCAGTCATTGCTGACCAATACCTCTTTATTTTTGTCAAGCTTGAGGAGGATAACATATGCTTGTTTTATAACTTGCCCTTCGGGCAAGCCCATCGCTATGTTTTAACGAGCCTAGCGATAGTGAAACTCGTTCTCGTCTAAAGACAAGTTTGTCGCTATTTAATTCTTTTAACGAGTCTAACGACAAAGATAACTCAGTCCTTTTCATTTTTAGAGAGTCTGAAAAGGTATGTAAAGTCAACTCCGAAAGTCCTCTTTCGTCATCTAATCCCTTAAGTCCGAAAAAGTATAAAACAATACAGAAGGGATGAATTTTCGATATCTTTAACGAGCCGAACAAAACAAGCGCTCGATCTTTTTGTGCAATAATCCCTCAGGTCCAAAAAGATTAAAATCTAGAGGAGGGATAGCACTTCCGGTCGCTTTATTGAGCTGGAAGGCCAAAACTCGGCAATCTTTTCACATTTTACGAGTCAGATGAAAAGAGCTTAAAGAAGACTCGTCTTTTGAGGAACGAGTGATAAAACGGGTTAGCAGCTGATTCCAGGTACGGGTTGGAATTTTCCAATCACGGTAGTGTCACAAGGATGGCTAGTGAAATCACTCTTCGTAGCTGTTCCTCAAAATGGGTAAACAATCATATGGAGGTGAACGATCGGCCAAAGTGGAGGTGACGGTGCAAACGCGACCAAGGCTTTAATGGCTGATGATATTACATTCACGGTGGTTATTTACCGGAATAGTTCATTTTTTAACGAGCTTAAACGCGGGTGGAAACATTTGCTCGATCTTATGTTTATTTTTTAACGAGCATGAACTATGCGCTAAAACTGCTCGGATCTTGCGTTTATTTTTTAACGAGCATGAACTGTGTGCTAAAACTGCTCGATTACGCAGTCATATGATAAGAATGTCTCATTGAAGATGCTATTTTTTATGGAGCTTAGATCTTACAAAGCTTTGCTCCGGATCCTTTCGTTATGCAAGTTCGGAAACGACTAATCCTACGAGTTTAAAGGGTTAGACCTACAGGTTTAAAGGGAGGACCTAAAAATTTAAAAAATAAATAGTCGCCCCTTGCTTGCACTCCAAAAGGTTTGCATGCCCCCAGGCATAAAGTACAATTTCAAGGTTACCCCTTCTTAGTCCAATAAAACATTTGTTTTACCGGGAGAGGCCTACCTCTTTCAGGTTACCCAAAGATTGTGTTATCACTGAAAATATTTCAAAGGAAAAGGAGAGCAGAAATCTTCATCAAATTCAAGAAAGGAAGCTCCTCAATTAAGCAAGGTATTTTCTTCCAAGTTGTTTTGTCTAAAGAAATTTCAAAGGAGAAAATGTCAAAAGAAAGGAAAATATCATCATCAGTACAACCATCACCAATGTACAAGAATGACAGAAACAAGGCAGCCAACAGTCAAGAAGAAAGACAGAGCTTTGAGGAGGATAAGGAGAAATTTTGAAACTAGCTACGAGTCCACATTTTCATAGCGCAGACAGTGTAAAAATCCTGTTTTGCGCTACGAAATCAGTGTTTTCGCAGCGCGCTGCGAAACCCCTGTAGCAGCCTGTTTCAGCTGAAGAAACTTTGTTTTCTGCTTTTACTAGTCAATTTCTAAAAGCTTTCCTGAGCAGCTGAGAACTTAATTTTGCAAACTGAAAGAGGCTTTTCTTCCTAACATACTTCTCTACAAAAACCTCTTTCCGTTTCTTCAAATTCGTTCTGAGGTGGGAGTAATTTATGGTTAAACTTGCGCTACGAAACTGCAGAAAGTCAAGCTTTGTCTACTAGTTTTAGTAGTGTTTTTCAAAATCAGTTTCTGGTCACATGAAAGGCTATCTTGGAATTCTGAAGGAGGTTTCTCTTCATAACATGTCCAGCTACAATAACCTATCTCACTTTATTCGTATGTGTTTTAAGTTGGGAGATAAGAAGCTTTCATTGAGACCCTAATTTCAGAAAACAGATTTTTCCCTGTTTGCCACGTGTTTTTCAAGGACAGGTTCTGGACAGCTGGAGAAATATTTTAAAAAACCAGGAGAGGTTTTTGTTCTAGACATCATGGGCTACAAACACCTCCTTCAATTTCATAAAATGTGTCATGGATGAAGAGATAAAGTCTCTGCAATTTTCAAGGATCTAACCCTAAAAACAGGGAAACATGTTCCCTAAATTCTAGGGTTTCTCATCAGCAGTTGGGTGACCACGTGGGAGGCTTCATAAAATTCGACCTCATGGAGTATTAGGTGTCAAAGAATGCTTTAAATGTTTAGATAAGTTTGTTGTAATCATAATAAGGAGTTACACTCCTAGTTGTATTAGGTCTCTAGGACTACTAGTTAGGTGTCAAATACATTTAATGGTTTGTTTTATGGTTAGAATAGGTGTCACTGATGGAAAATTCGAATTCTCTTGAGGAGGGATGATGGAATCCTAATTGTAAATGCTTTATATAGAGCAAGAGGTCGAATTAGCAAGGGGTTGGAGACTTTTTGGCTCAATTGCTGCTCTATGTGCAGACTGTGTATATTTTTAACCTAATGCAGAATTTCTACTTAGACAACTCAAGATTCATGAAGAGTTCTTGTATGTTCTTGTTTTGATGGCATCTTCCAATACTTACATTGCAGTGAGGTTTACTTATGATACTCAGAATTCATCAATGATGCTCTGACTTCCTTCATAGATAAACTAATTGTGTTTCACTGTTTTATATTTGCATTTCTGCACTTGAACTCTATAATGCCTTGACTTCCATGCTAGGTAGAATGTTTTGGCTTCACTACTCAGGATTCAAAGAGGGTTTTTAATGTCCTATTGTCTCATGGCTTTCCTCTTTCACTTACTTGCAGTGGTATGAATACATGTTACTTAGAATTCATCAATGATGCTCTAACTTCCTTCATGTATTTATAAACTGTGTTTCCTTGCATTGTATCTTTGTTTTGTTGATGTATAAAAACTCTCTATGCCCTGACTTCATGTTAAAGCTGATCTTGCTGTGGTACTGAACATACTTTGACTCCATAGCCCAATGGTAGCCAACCTTCATCTTTCAACCTATAAACATATACAATCACAAACTATAGAGTTAGCCATCTATCTTATTCTTTAATCAAAATCTTTAACCCTTTGAGAGAGCCCTCTCAGGCTGAGGAGGCTAAGCCTCAGCCAAAAGTTTGGTTTGAAATAGTTACTCAAAGTCTTCCTGATCAACAGCCTATCAGGGGCATGATTTTGTGATAACATTTTGGTGCGTCTGCCGGGAGCCTGAAGATTACTCATTCCCGAAATTTTAAGATTGAACTTCTGAAGGTAGCAGGAGCTCAAAAAGGTTTTCGAGGCTGCAAAACTACCTTGGCGACTCCACACATCGAATAAGAAATTGGAAGGTGACTCCACTGCTAGAAGATCAGTAGCTTGATGAAGTTTCAAGATGGATTCTACTGCAAGAATGAATGCCAGGTATACTCCTATGGATCGGTCTCATATCCCTGGTTTTCCAAATCCTATGCCAAAGGTTGATTGGTTAGATGATCTTCCAATATTCAAAGATGAAAAGAAGGACAATGCTGCTCTTCATTTGGTTAGGTTTCATATGCATGTACGCAGTCTTAAGGTTCATTTCCCTGAGGATTGTCTCATGAGGATGTTTATGGCCACTTTAGAAGGAAAAGCATGGTCTTGGTATAAAAGTTTGGAGAATGGTTCATTATCTTCTCTTGCTGATTTCCATGATGAATTCTGTGAAATGTATAAAGAAGGTTATCCTTCTTTGTTGTTGCTCAAAGATTGTTGTAGGCATTCTTTAAATCTTATTCAGTACTTGGAGGATTGTTATGGTGATGATGAATTTATGGATGAAGAAATTTTAGAGGCTCTCCATAACAATGCATTCCAACACCAAGGAGAGGGTATAACATCTCATGAAACGCAGCATGAGGAGCAGCAGGGGTTTAGTTGTGAAACCCATGTTTCATCCTTTGGTATTGATGTAGAGATGCAGCAGACTTGTCAGGCTTCAGATCATATTGGAGATGAAATTGATTGCACTCAGCAAGAAGAAATATTGGAGGAAATTTTCTATGACCCTCAGGCAGAGGAAAAGCTTGCTCAATTTTGTAATTCCTTGCAGCAGCTTACTTCAAATAATGATCATAGTAGTGAGGAAAATTACATTGTTTGTGAGCATCATTTAGAAAGGCAGTTGGATAGCATATCAAATAAATTTGGTGTGGCTGAAGATAAGTTGTCTAAAGATACAGAAGGTTTTGAGAATCAGCAAACTAACCATGTGTTTTTTGACCCTATAGCTGAATACATGGAAAAGATTTACTGTTCAGGCGGCTTCCAGTTATATTTTCATGTTGAAGAACAGTTACACCTCATGCTGCCTCGGTTACTTCAGTATCTGGTTTATTTTTGTTTCAAGCACAGCCAAAGGACAAACATGGAAATTTCAGATAAGATAAATGATTGGCTACATTGGAAATTCCACATTGATTGAACTGAATGAAGTTTGAAATTGTTAGGGTAGGTAGGTAGGTGAATACGAATAAGCTCAAGGTTGACTGAGCATTTCGTTTTTCAGTAGATGTAGCTTTCTTTCTCCTACAGTCATGCTTGTCAAGCAAATTTTTGTTTGTCATAAGAGGATAAGGCACTGGAACTGCAGGTTCTTAGTGTACCACAAGGGCACACTATCCCAAGTGGAGCCACTATTATCACTGAAAATATTTCAAAGGAAAAGGAGAGCAGAAATCTTCATCAAATTCAAGCAAGGTAGCTCCTCAATTAAGCAAGGTATTTTCTTCCAAGTTGTTTTGTCTAAAGAAATTTCAAAGGAGAAAATGTCAAAAGAAAGGAAAATATCATCATCAGTACAACCATCACCAATGTACAAGAATGACAGAAACAAGGCAGCCAGCAGTCAAGAAGAAAGACAGAGCTTTGAGGAGGATAAGGAGAAATTTTGAAACTAGCTACGAATCCACGTTTTCGTAGCACAGACAGTGTAAAATCCTATTTTGCGCTACGAAATCAGTGTTTTCGCAGCGCGCTGCGAAACCCCTGTAGCAGCCTGTTTCAGCTGAAGAAACTTTGTTTTCTGCTTTTACTAGTCAATTTCTAAAAGCTTTCCTGAGCAGCTGAGAACTTAATTTTGCAAACTGAAAGAGGCTTTTCTTCCTAACATGCTTCACTACAAAAACCTCTTTCCGTTTCTTCAAATTCATTCTGAGGTGGGAGTAATTTATGGTTAAACTTGCGCTACGAAACTGCAGAAAGTCAAGCTTTGTCTACTAGTTTTAGTAGTGTTTTTCAAAATCAGTTTCTGGTCACATGAAAGGCTATCTTGGAATTCTGAAGGATTTTTCTCTTCATAACATGTCCAGCTACAATAACCTATCTCACTTTATTCGTATGTGTTTTCAGTTGGGAGATAAGAAGCTTTCATTGAGACCCTAATTTCAGAAAACGGATTTTTCCCTGTTTGCCACGTGTTTTTCAAGGACAGGTTCTGGACAGCTGGAGAAATATTTTAAAAAACCAGGAGAGGTTTTTGTTCTAGACATCATGGGCTACAAAAACCTCCTTCAGTTTCGTAAAATGTGTCATGGATGAAGAGATAAAGGCTCTGAAATTTTCAAGGATCTAACCCTAAAAACAGGGAAACATGTTCCCTAAATTCTAGGGTTTCTCATCAGCAGTTGGGTGACCACGTGGGAGGCTTCATAAAATTCGACCTCATGGAGTATTAGGTGTCAAAGAATGCTTTAAATGTTTATATAAGTTTGTTGTAATCATAATAAGGAGTTACACTCCTAGTTGTATTAGGTCTCTAGGACTACTAGTTAGGTGTCAAATACATTTAATGGTTTGTTTTATGGTTAGAATAGGTGTCACTGATGGCAAATTCGAATTCTCTTGAGGAGGGATGATGAAATCCTAATTGTAAATGCTTTATATAGAGCAAGAGGTCGAATTAGCAAGGGGTTGGAGACTTTTTGGCTCAATTGCTGCTCTATGTGCAGACTGTGTATATTTTTAACCTAATGCAGAATTTCTACTTAGACAACTCAAGATTCATGAAGAGTTCTTGTATGTTCTTGTTTTGATGGCATCTTCCAATACTTACATTGCTGTGAGGTTTACTTATGATACTCAGAATTCATCAATGATGCTCTGACTTCCTTCATAGATAAACTAATTGTGTTTCACTGTTTTATATTTGCATTTCTGCACTTGAACTCTATAATGCCTTGACTTCCATGCTAGGTAGAATGTTTTGGCTTCACTACTCAGGATTCAAAGAGGGTTTTTAATGTCCTATTGTCTCATGGCTTTCCTCTTTCACTTACTTGCAGTGGTATGAATACATGTTACTTAGAATTCATCAATGATGCTCTAACTTCCTTCATGTATTTATAAACTGTGTTTCTTTGCATTGTATCTTTGTTTTGTTGATGTATAAAAACTCTCTATGCCCTGACTTCATGTTAAAGCTGATCTTGCTGTGGTACTGAACATACTTTGACTCCATAGCCCAATGGTAGCCAACCTTCATCTTTCAACCTATAAACCTATACAATCACAAACTATAGAGTTAGCCATCTATCTTATTCTTTAATCAAAATCTTTAACCCTTTGAGAGAGCCCTCTCAGGCTGAGGAGGCTAAGCCTCAGCCAAAAGTTTGGTTTGAAATAGTTACTCAAAGTCTTCCTGATCAACAGCCTATCAGGGGCATGATTTTGTGATAACAGATTGTCTCGTTAATCTTTCAAACAAAACACTTCTTCGGCGATATCTACCGAAATAGACAAAGGTGAGAGACTCCGTCTGTCAAATCACATAACTTTGACAAAAGAATATTATTCCAGAACAACCCCACTTCCAACCACGGACGCGGTACGGACTAGTCATATTCTCCCGTGGAAACCTACCTTATACCCAAAGTTTTCCTGCCGAAGCAGACCAGGATGCATGCCCCCTGGGTTCCAGTCATATCCTTCTGGATTACTCGCGCTCATCGGGAGGACGGACCGTGGGTTGAGACATTTCTTGCGTGAAGAGACCATTTAGGGACGATGTATGACTATTTGCGATGCGTGATCTGGGAAATGAAAGCTGGTCCACGAGCTTGACCACTCTTCCTTCGTGCGGAAAACACATTACTCTAAAGAGTGTGGAGACAATAGCTCCCATGCAATATATATAGTCTCGTCCAAGGAGTAGGTTATAATCCAAGGGTCCTTGAACGACCATCACGTTCATTTGAACGGTCTTCCCTTTCAATGTAATAGGCACATTAGGGAGGATCCCTAAAGGTCGACTGGTTCCTTTATCGAAGCTTGTCAGATTTCTCATTTCAGGAAAAAGCGCTGGCGAACCAAGCGCTTTCCAAGCAATAGAGGAAAGGATACTCACAGATGCCCCCTCATCAATGATGGTGCCAACCATTACCATTCTGTATATTTGAACGATAATCCTGAATGGTATGCTTGCTGGCAAATGGGGTCTGCCTAGTTGGTTCCAGTCGAACGAGACAACTAGGTTGCTTGGTGGTGGGACCGAATAGACGGCCGGGTATGACTCTGACGACGTTCCTTCCTACGATAAAGGAATGGGCAAATTTCCCCCTTGTTCGTCGGAGTCTGTGTTGATGAAGAGAATTTGGACGGTGTCGTCTTTATTCTCCTCTGTGATGGTATCATTCGAAGATAGAGCCTCTGAAGGCAAAACCGGGTCAACTGCCATCTCAACCTTTTGACTTTCGTCAGGTATGGATCCAGACGGTTCATCCTCAATTATAGGTGCTTCGGCTAACCACCTGAGCGGGCCAGCCGGGTTCTCAACTAGTGAAGGACTTGGCAGGAGTTTTTGATATCCAGGAGGAAGTTGCGCTCGTAAAATCGGGCGATCTTCCAAAACTCTTTTAGCCCCGTCTAAGAAGGGACAACGGTGGATGGCGTGGTTGCCTTCGAACAGTTTGCAGGGAAATCTAGCTTTCCCTCTCTGTCCTGTGGCTTCACTTTCACTAGTTGACGGTGTGCTGTCAACATGGCTATCAGAGGTTGACGCCACCGAATTGTGCAAATGGGGAGACCAGTCCCTTAGTATTCGAGGGATGCAGGGACAATCTCTGTGGAAGTGGTCTCCCTTTCATATGGCACATGGTGATTTAGGCCTAGTCAGTGTTGTGTGTGGATTTTTTTCAGACGACACTTGTTTTCCCTAGTCGTTTTTGGCTCCTTCTTCTTCTTCTCTTTCTTCTTCTTTCCCTTCTTCTCCTTAGGAACTTGGTTTTTTGTTTTACTAGTTCCGTCAAGCGAAGAGGGAGGAGAAGAGGAAGAATTAGATGAAGTAGAAGGCTGGTGGGTAACTCTGGTCTGGTCCAACTGTTGATTCGACTGTTCAGGAATAGTGGTGTTCTGAAAGACATTGGTTGAAAAGAGCGAGACCGGCAAGCCAATTGTCAGTCCTGGAAGCGACAATGTGGCCATATGGGGCGCACCAATATCTCCCCAAGAGGAGAAGGGACTAGGATTTCCACCAAGGGGAATTCCTAGGTTCGTGTGCTCCATTTTCTCAACCTAAAGATCAACGCAGGAATAGGGGTGATTGTTCCGTTTAAAATAAATTTTAACGACGCTTTAGACACAACTTGCTTTTTCAATTTTAAAGAGTCAAGAAAAAGCTAAAGATGACTCTAGTCTCCTTCGATGTTTTAACGAGCCCGAAGTGACAAATGCTCGGATGGACTTTTTCCGTTATAGAGTCTGAAAAATGCCAAAAGGAACTGCTCTGGAGTTCTAGGCAGAGGGTGTGCCAAACTTTTCGCAAAACCGCAGAATACTTTTTAAGGTACGGGCGGTCGATCTTCCTGAATGCTGTGTTCAGTGCATTGCGATCAGTAGGGCGGCCGACATGACTTCCTAAGGATAAAGGTTTTATGCCTATAGGTGTTGTGGGGAAAAATGCCTATGCAGGACGATCCTATCCACCTAAGGTGTGACAGTACCTTAGCAACAAACAGAAACAACTATTCTAGTATTCTTCCTTTATGAATTAAGAATGAAGAGAGATGGATGGACTAACCGGTGTCTTCCGTTTGTCCCTCGATCCAGTTTCTCTTCTCTTTGGGAGTTCCCAACTACTTGCCTTCTCGCTCGCCCAGCTTCAAGAGGTTTCTGCAAGATCACAAGAAGAGAACACTACACAAAGACATAGATTCATATTCATAACTAGTTCAGGATTAGAAATAAACTAAACATACTAATGCAATCATACATCAAAGATACACCTGTATATAGTGTTGGCATTATGTTCTCTGGTATGGCTATATGTTACAGATGTTGTACTTGATGGCAACTCCCATGACAAGGCTCTCAATTTATTGGAAAATAAGAAGGACGCAGGAAATCAGTTCAGAAGGTGCGTACCCGCAGGTACACCTTGTAGGGACCGCGTCCAGAGACGCAGGCCAGCCATTCAGGAGGTGCGTCCACCCAATGCACACATTTCAAGGCAGAGAAAAGCTCGCGTGGGGGTTTCTTGTGTTTTACTCTTGGTATCTAGCCGACGGTATTGTGTTATTATGGTGTCGGCTCGTGGTATTGTTCCATGATTTGAGGAGGAGTTTGCCTATATAAAGCAAAGGAGATCATTTGGTTTGGGAATGTCTTTGGTTGAATATCTTATGAGGCTAGATCTGGTCTAGATCTAAAAAGGCGAATCTTCTGAAAGACTGAGATCTCTTTGGCGCATGATCAGATCTGTAGATCTGACTGTTTGGGTTACTCTTAAAGTCTTGAAATCATTCATACCCGAAGGTACGCAGGTTCAGTGAAAGGCAAGTGCGCCGGGACGCAGTGCAGTAAGAAGAGACCTGCGTGGGGACGCAGGGCAGAGTAAGATTCAGGTGCGTCCGGGACGCAGTACAGTAACAGGCGCACTGCGTGGGGACGCGGAGCATAATAAGGATCAGGTGCGTCTCTGAGCAAAAAGACGCGGCGCGATAGTATTTCTGGGTGCGTCCCTGCAGCAACAGGACGCAGTGCAGTTGAAGGAACAGTGCGTGGGCACGCAGCGCAGCAGAAGGATCTCTGCGTGTGGACGCAGGGGAGCAGAAGGTTAACTGCGTCTGGTCGCAGGCCACAGAAGGGAAAACTGCGTCTCTGTCTTAAGATGTTCTGTTGATTGAATTTCTCTGTTGATAAGGTGTTCTGGGTTAGTTCTGTTATTACTGATCTGATAACTGTAGTGGACTGTAACTGTTATGTACTTGATGATCATTTAATGCTTTATGAAAAGAAGTAGGGGGTTGTAGCTCCCTTCCAGGAGAAGACTGGAAAACGAGAGAGAGTTGTAGCTCTCTGCAAGTTGCAGCCTGCGTACTGGTAAAGGACTGCACCAGTAAAAAATCATTGTAAAAGGAGTTTCTAATTTGAAAGAAGATAGAGACATATTGCAGCAGGTGGTTTTCACCCACATTGGGTTTCCACCTTACATCTTGTGTTCTTTGGTGTGACTATCTGTTGTCTTTATTTTATGGTACTGACATACAAAAATAATTCAAAGATCAAATAAGGAAGATTTATTAAATTGCTAGATAATACTGATTCACCCCCCATCTCAGTATTATTTCCAACAATTGGTATCAGAGCAGGTCCTTCAGAGAAGCTTGATCGCTTGAAGGTAGATCGTTCATCATGAGCAAATACGAGAGAGAAGCATCAATCAGGCCACCGGTTTTTGATGGGACAAACTTCAATTATTGGAAGGTAAGAGTTACTGCATATCTTCAATCTCTTGGTACTGAAGTTTGGGACATTGTAGAAACAGGCTACGCTTTTCCTTCAGCTACTCCTACAGATCCAGCTGAGAAAAAGAAGTATGAAACAAATGCAAAAGCTGTCAGTACTCTGTTAGGATGTATATCCCAAACAGAATTCATGAAGGTAATGCACTACAAATCTGCAAAAGAGATATGGGACAAAATTGTCACAAGCTATGAAGGAGATGAACAGGTAAAGCGTGCTAAACTTCAAACTCTCAGGATTCAGTATGAGACTCTCAAGATGTATAATGATGAAAGTGTGGCTAACTATTTTCTTCGGGTAGATGAGATTGTTAATTGTATGAAAAATTTGGGTGAAGAAATAAGAGAGGCTATAGTGGTTGAAAAGGTTCTAAGATCATTGTCCCCCAAGTTTGAATCTAAAGTATCTGCTATAGAAGAAAAGGAAAATCTACGAATTCTCACTATGTCTCAGCTACATGGAATTCTAACTGCTTATGAAATGAGAAAGGGAGGTCCATCAGACAGAAGAGAAGCTGCTTTCAAGGCATCAGGTAAAGAAGATTATTATGGAGCAAGCCACGTCCCAGAAGAAGAGGAAGAAGAATCAAATTTTGTCAGAAACCTTCAAAGAGGTTTTGGAAGGTTCAGAGGTAAGTTACCTTTTAAATGCTTTTCTTGTGGAAGAGTAGGTCATTATGCTGCAAAATGTCCTTATAAGGATAAAGGAAAGGAACCTGCTAGATGGAACAAGAAACAAAGTGCAAATAAGAAAAGCTACTACACCCATTAAGATAGTGATGGTCTATCGAACAGTGATGAAGATGAACGAGGTAATGAATATAAGTTGTTAATGGCATTTGAAGATGATGATTATATGGATGCTATAGATGTGGACAACCTTTATGATGAAATTACTAGACTCAAGAGATGTGTAGAAGAAAAGAATGTGATCATTGATACTCTACAATTTCAAATTGATGAAAAGGAAAAACATCTTGAAAAACTAGAAGGAGAAATTGTTGGTCTTAGAAAAGAGATTGAGAAAACAAAAGCTATTAATCTTAAGTTTGTCAAAGGATCTGAAACTTTGGATAAGATTATCAATGTGCAGCGGTCTCCTCTAAACAAGACAGGTCTGGGCTACAATGGAGAAACCTCTCAAGCATCCACCTCAAAGAGTTATCTTGATGCAGCAAGAAGAAATGAGCAAAAGAACAATGAAGATCATCAGGTAAAGCAGGGACGAATTACAAACAGAAACTATCAGGGGCAATCCATCTTAAGGGTGAACCAGCCACAAGTAAAATCTTCTCAATTTGGTTCAAGAATAGATGAAAATAGAAATTACAATCAGTTGGATGGTAGATTCGATAACCGCAGAAGTTTGTTCAATGGACAATGCTTTTCTTGTCATAACTTTTGTCACAAAGCAGCTCAATGTGTTGCATATAAAACAATCATGACTAGGGAAGTTCAAAAACAAAGAAGTATGACAGGGATTACAAAAAGGACCTATAACAACTTTTCGGTTCTTGAAAATGAAGTCGAATGTTCTATTTGCAATAACTTTGGTCATAAAGAATCTGAATGCAGGAGCAGGTTTCAGCAGAAAAAGGAACAAGCCTCAAGCACCAAAACATGGAGAATAAAGGAACCTCAAACAGAAAGATGTGGGATAGCATTTTATGCAGAGGGACAGGAAAATCTATGGTACATTGACAGTGGATGTTCGAAGCATATGACAGGTGATAAAGAAAAACTTGAATCTTATTCTGCTCTAGAAAAGGGAAAGAAAGTCTCTTTTGGAAATGATACTCCTGCAACTATAAAAGGAAAGGGCATTGCTCAGTTAAAAGAAAAGGTCAAGGCTGGAAATGTTTTGTATGTTGATGGATTGAAGCATAATCTTCTAAGTGTCAGCGAGATGTGTGATCAAAGAACCGAGCTTATATTCAGATCAAATGGATGTCTTGTTCGTGATCTTGATACAGGTAAAACAGTGATCAAAGGCAAAAGAACTCCAAATAATCTGTACATATTTGAAGAAGGACAACAACAATGCTATCTGAGCAAGGATGATGAGCACTGGTTATGGCATCGGAGGTTGGGGCATCTAATCTTTTCACAAATAAGGAAAGCATGCAAATATCAGGCAGTTCGCGATCTTCCAGATATCAAAATTCTTGATAACACCATATGCAAATCATGTTAGTTTGGAAAACAAACCAGAACTAACTTTCCAGAGAAGGAAGGATCAGCTAGCATGCCTCTCGAACTAGTACATACAGATACATGCGGTCCATTCAGGAAAAGAACACCTAGAGGAGAAGAATACTTGATATTATTTATTGACGATTTCTCCAGGTTTGTCTGGTTAGGACTGATGAAGCACAAAGATGAAGCATTCGAAAAATTCAAATCCTTCAAAGCCTTGGTTGAAAATGAATCAGGTCACAAAATTAAGTGCCTCAGATCCGACAGAGGTGGGGAATTTACTTCAAATGAATTTTTCGATTTCTGTGATGAACATGGGATAAGGAGAGAATTCTCTACAGCTAGAACTCCTCAGCAAAATGGAGTTGTTGAAAGAATGAACAGAACAATCCAACAAATGGCTCGTGCTATGCTTGATGAATCAGGAACTCCCGCAACTTTCTGGGGTGAAGCTGCACATGCTGCGGTTGTTATTCTCAACAAAACAAATGTCCGGGTGAACAACACTCAAACTCCTCATGAGCTTTGGAGTGGCAGGACTCCTTCGGTAAAGCACTTCAAAATCTTTGGGAGCAAATGCTATATCAAGAATACTGATGAGCAGCTTGGCAAACTTGAACCTAGGGCAGATGAAGGCATTCTTCTTGGCTACTCTCCATATAGCAAAGCATACAAGTGCTACAATAAAAGACTTGGCAGAATTGTTGACAGCATTGATGTAGTGATTGATGAGAAGGGATACATTCCTAGGCAAGTCCATCATGAAGACATCGAAGAAGATGAAGGCTACCCTCAAAGACAGAATGATGAAGAAGAAGAACCTCAAGAAGAACCTCAAGAAGAGCCAGAGGAGCAAATAAGAATAGAAGAAAAGACTCCATCCAGATATGTTCAGAAGAACCATCCAGAATCTCAGATTATGGGACAGAAAGAAGCAGGTGTACAAACTCGAAGAACAGTTGCAGAAGCTTCAAGCTATTTAGCATTACTCTCCTCAACTGAACCACAAAATGTGAAAGAGGCATGCAAAGATGAATGTTGGGTGAAAGCAATGGATGAAGAGCTTGAGCAGATCGAAAAGAACAACACTTGGGAGCTGGTTCCTAGACCAAAAGATAAGAATGTTATTGGGACAAAATGGGTCTTCAAAAACAAATTGAACGAAAATGGAGAAGTAATTAGAAATAAAGCCAGACTTGTTTGTAAAGGGTATGCGCAACAAGAAGGAATAGACTTTGAAGAAACCTTTGCTCCTGTTGCAAGACTTGAGGCCATCCGAATGTTTCTTGCTCTCTCAAGTTTTCAAAACTTCAAAGTATTTCAAATGGACGTAAAATCAGCCTTTCTGAATGGAGACTTGGAAGAAGAAGTATACATTGAACAGCCAGATGGGTTCATTCTTGGAAATGATCCAAACCTTGTATGCAGATTGAAAAAGGCTCTCTATGGTCTCAAACAAGCTCCAAGGGCTTGGTACTACCGCTTGGACAAATATCTTCATCAACAAGGTTTTTCAAAAGGTTCAGCAGATAGCAATCTTTATATAAAAGTTGAAAATGACAAATTGCTAATACTTGTTGTGTATGTAGATGACATTATTTTTGGCAGCAATGAAGAAGCTATGAGTCAAAGCTTTGCCTCGGTCATGCAGAAAGAATTTGAAATGTCCTTGCTAGGAGAACTGACATATTTCCTTGGTTTGCAAATCCAACAAAAGGAAGGAGGAATCTTTTTATCTCAAACCAAGTATCTCAAACAGATTTTGAAGAAATATGGCATGGAAGATGCAAAACCAGTATGTACACCCATGGTCACAGGATGTAGTCTCAGTACAAATGATGAATCTGCAGCAGTACATCAACCAACCTACAGATCTATGATTGGAAGTTTACTTTATTTGACAGGTACCCGACCAGACATCATGCATGCAGTTGGAATAGTTGGAAGATTTCAGGCAAATCCAAAGGAGACTCATCTTCAGGCAGTGAAGAGAATTTTCAAATATCTTCAAGGGACTCAAAATTATGGCTTATGGTATCCTAGAGATACAGATCTTACTCTTCATGCTTATACAGATGCAGATTGGACCGGAAGTGTGGATGACAGGAAAAGCACAAGTGGTGGTGCGTTCTTTATGGGTTCTAGACTGGTATCTTGGTTCAGCAAGAAACAGAGTTCAATTGCCTTGTCTACAGCTGAAGCAGAATATGTTGCTGCTGCATCTTGTTGCACCCAAATCCTTTGGATGATGCAGACTTTGCAGGATTTTCAAATCACTTGTACACCACCTATCCCCATCTTATGTGATAACACAAGTGCAATCAGCATCTCAAAGAATCCAGTTATGCATTCAAAAACCAAGCACATACCAATCAAGTATCATTTTCTCCGGGAACAAGTGCTTGAACAGAAGGTCAAGTTGGAGTATGTTCCTTCTAAGGAACAAGTTGCTGATATTCTCACCAAACCATTGCCCAGGGACACTTTTGAATACCTCAGGCAAAAGCTGGGGGTTGTTGATGCATCATCTTATTGTTGAATCTTTTCTGATTGATGGTACAGGTTCAGGGGGAGCATATAATGCATTGTTGGCATTATGGAGGATGGTCAGAAGGAGATCTTGGAAATAGCTGCAATATGTCTCTATCTCTTTCATGGTGGATTATGGTTCCTTGTTACAGATCTGGTTCTTTTTCAGGGGGAGCATGATCTTAGGGGGAGCATACCCCTTTGCCCTTGATGTCAAAGGGGGAGAATGAAGGTGAAGATTGTAAGGTTGCCATCAAGTCCAAAGGGGGAGATTGTTGGCATTATGTTCTCTGGTATGGCTATATGTTACAGATGTTGTACTTGATGGCAACTCCCATGACAAGGCTCTCAATTTATTGAAAAATAAGAAGGACGCAGGAAATCAGTTCAGAAGGTGCGTACCCGCAGGTACACCTTGCAGGGACCGCGTCCAGAGACGCAGGCCAGCCATTCAGGAGGTGCGTCCACCCAGTGCACACATTTCAAGGAAGAGAAAAGCTCGCGTGGGGGTTTCTTGTGTTTTACTCTTGGTATCTAGCCGACGGTATTGTGTTATTATGGTGTCGGCTCGTGGTATTGTTCCATGATTTGAGGAGGAGCTTGCCTATATAAAGCAAAGGAGATCATTTGGTTTGGGAATGTCTTTGGTTGAATATCTTATGAGGCTAGATCTGGTCTAGATCTAAAAAGGCGAATCTTCTGAAAGACTGAGATCTCTTTGGCGCATGATCAGATCTGTAGATCTGACTGTTTGGGTTACTCTTAAGGTCTTGAAATCATTCATACCCGAAGGTACGCAGGTTCAGTGAAAGGCAAGTGCGCCGGGACGCAGTGCAGTAAGAAGAGACCTGCGTGGGGACGCAGGGCAGAGTAAGATTCAGGTGCGTCCGGGACGCAGTACAGTAACAGGCGCACTGCGTGGGGACGCGGAGCATAATAAGGATCAGGTGCGTCTCTGAGCAAAAAGACGCGGCGCGATAGTATTTCTGGGTGCGTCCCTGCAGCAACAGGACGCAGTGCAGTTGAAGGAACAGTGCGTGGGCACGCAGCGCAGCAGAAGGATCTCTGCGTGTGGACGCAGCGGAGCAGAAGGTTAACTACGTCTGGTCGCAGGCCACAAAAGGGAAAACTGCGTCTCTGTCTTAAGATGTTCTGTTGATTGAATTTCTCTGTTGATAAGGTGTTCTGGGTTAGTTCTGTTTTTACTGATCTGATAACTGTAGTGGACTGTAACTGTTATGTACTTGATGATCATTTAATGCTTTATGAAAAGAAGTAGGGGGTTGTAGCTCCCTTCCAGGAGAAGACTGGAAAACGAGAGAGAGTTGTAGCTCTCTGCAAGTTGCAGCTTGCGTACTGGTAAAGGACTGCACCAGTACAAAATCATTGTAAAAGGAGTTTCTAATTTGAAAGAAGATAGAGACATATTGCAGCAGGTGGTTTTCACCCACATTGGGTTTCCACCTTACATCTTGTGTTCTTTGGTGTGACTATCTATTGTCTTTATTTTATGGTACTGACATACAAAAATAATTCAAAGATCAAATAAGGAAGATTTATTAAATTGCTAGACAATACTGATTCACCCCCCCTCTCAGTATTATTTCCAACATATAGGAGAAACCAAGATAGCTTTATTGATGAATAACAAGGTTCAGGAAGAGATACAACCCAGAGGGCTCCAATCCAGCATCTCGTTCCCAACAAATGAAATTCCTATCTTCCCCTTCCTTCAAAGCATTAAGCACCCAATGATTCCAATCTCAAACCAACAACAATTCTTTGCAATAACAAAATTCCAGCCTCCAGATCTCATGGAGGAGAGATCCATATATAGATGTTTGGAGAGAGGATGAGTCAGCTTGAGATCTGACTAGTGTCCTCTCCCTCTGTCAGTTCTTGATTCCACTTGGAGGTTCTTGATTCCACTTGGAGATTGGGAACCTCTTACTCATCACTAGTCGAATTCACTGAGGCAAGTGTCATTGAGGAAGATTCTGGAAGCTTCCTGGGTCTTGACACCTCTTGGAATGAACTTGCCATTTGTCAACTCTCACTCAGCGCACCCTGGTAGTGCTTCTACCTGCGTTGCAGTGCAGGTAGCCAGTGTTGACTTTGCATTTCAGCGCAGACAGCTAGTGGAGCCACTGAATTGATCCTGAATTGACTTGTTTTTGAGCAGTTTCTGGTGGAGAACTTCTGTGAATTGCTGTGGTTTGTTAGCCTTGCTCCTTTAGGGGTAGGAACAACATGTTTAGGGACTTTGGATCCCTTAGATTATGGACATTTCATGCTTATAGCTGTAAGGCACAAAAATGTCTATAACAGTTTCCCCCTAAAGTATGAGGCTGTTTATCGGGTGAAATGCTTTATCAGGAGGATCCGAAGTTCATTCATTGCTGGGAGGAGACCTGTAATACAATACAATACAATACATTATTTTTCATACTGCTTTCATGATCTAGCTGAGGCGGGCATTCCCATGCTCAGCTTTATAAATTCATTTTCTTGTACATAGAAGAGACAATCGTCTGATGGTAGACTGATAATTTTGATGAAATTATCATCCTTTGGGTAGGATGATTATTTGCTGTAATGATGTACATGTCAATGTCTTTATCTTTCCTGAATATATATCGCAGCCCGGATGGATGAAACTAGATCCGGGGTATTCAAACTCGTTCGATCTTCACTCTAAGTACAAGTCGATCCATGTGAGAAATGTTCTGAAGTCGAACATGGAAAGACATCGCTTGATTACCGGTCAATGAGGTAAACCGTTAACAAGCGCGAGAGGAATCACCGATAATGATAATGACCCTCAAGGTACTGCAGTACAATTCACGTGGTGTGAATAAAGGACTTGGCGTCGAACACCACGCAAAATCTTTCGGTCGAAGGTCATTGATGTATACCTGTCGCCGGAAGTGAGAAACTTGCCATTGAGGCATGCAAGCTTCAAAGTACTGAAGGGGTTGTTCCTAGATCAACTTCTTGGATAATGAGCTGATGTCGACAAGAAGCAATCCGTCAAAGGAGGGCCTTAATGAATCCCACATCAATGACACGGAACGGAGCTAATGATTTTGATGGAGGTGAAAATGATCTGTGACATATGATTCAGGGTGGCGGTCATGAAAGGATGAAGGATAATGTACGGCAGTGGATGGGACACGGTTGAATTTTCTGAACGACTTCTCTTGAACATATGGCGACACTGATGCGATGGATCAGTAGCATTACCCCAAATATGGATGGTATGGCGAGACCATGGTGATGTGATCGGTGAATGAAACAACCCAACCCGATTGTGGCACGGAGGAAAAGTGTCATGTTCAAGAGCGACTTGCTACCATCAAAGTTTTCTTGAGTTTCTCCCAATTTTCCCCAGTCATTGCTGACTAGTACCTCTTTATTTTTGTCAAGCTTGAGGAGGATAACATATGCTTGTTCTATAACCTGCCCTTCGGGCAAGCCCATCGCTATGTTTTAACGAGCCTAGCAATAGTGAAACTCGTTCTCGTCTAAAGACAAGTTTGTCGCTATTTAATGATTTTAACGAGTCTAACGACAAAGATAACTCGGTCCTTTTCATTTTTAGAGAGTCTGAAAAGGTACATAAAGTTAACTCCAAAAGTCCTTTTTCGTCATCTAATCCCTTAGGTCAGAAAAAGTATAAAACAATACAGAAGGGATGAGTTTTCGATAGTTTTAACGAGCCGAATAAAACAAGCGCTCGATCTTTTTGTGCAATAATCCCTCAGGTCCAAAAATATTAAAATCTAGAGGAGGGATAGCACTTCCTGTCCCTTTAACGAGCTGGAAGGCCAAGGACTCGGCAATCTTTTCATATTTTACGAGTCAGATGAAAAGAGCTTAAAGAAGACTCGTCTTTGAGGAACGAGTGATGAAACAGGTTAGCAGCTGATTCCAGGTACAGGTTGGAATTTTCCAATCACGGCAGTGTCACAAGGATGGCTAGTGAAATCACTCTTCACAGCTGTTCCTCAAAATGGGTAAACAAACATATGGAGGTGAACGATCGGCCAATGGAAAAGTGGAGGTGATGGTGCAAACACGACCAAGGCTTTAATGGCTGATAATGTTACATTCACAGTGGTTATTTACTGGAATAGTTCATTTTTTAACGAGCTTAAACGCGGGAAAACACTTGCTCGATCTTATGTTTATTTTTTAACGAGCATGAACTATGTGCTAAAACTTCTCGGATCTTGCGTTTATTTTTAACGAGCATGAACTGTGTGCTAAAACTGCTCGATGATAAGTTTGCATGCCCCCAGCATAACAACGCAAATCGAGGTGCATGCCCCCCAAGCTTCATTGCATTCAACTTGGTGGTTGGAATGAAGGTTTACCTTTGAGATTTGGAAAGGAGATTGTTTCATTTTTTAATGAGGTTGACATAGTAAAAGAACTATCCTCATGACTCCTTGTTTCATTTTTTAATGAGGTTGAAACGAGATTAGAACCGTCCTTGGAGCCCACTGCATTTACAGTATTTCTATTAGGGCGATGATCCACGCTGACAAAATGTTTAGGAATCTTCCGAATCCATTAGATATAGAAGATTTCATATTGTAGGTTTCCACTGTGGCCACTTCTGCCAGATTACTTGCAGCCGGTAGGGCAAAAGTACCCATTAAGGCAGGGTCTTTTAGGAGACCTACTCCAATATTTTGAAGCGAATGATTGCTTCCATGGATCATTGGAATGCTTCCCGTAACTTGTGAACTGTCGGGGAGGAAAGTTTGTTGGTCGACGACTGTAATTCCTCCTTGAAAGGGAAATGCAATCTTCCTGAAGTAGGTCGACACAACTGTGGCCATGGCATATATCCAGGGCCTTCCCAGTAGGATGTTGTAATCGAGGTTTCCATCAATTACTTCAACATCAATTCCTACTGTTTTGCCCCCTAGTTCAACTTGCAAGTTACTTAAAATCCCGTATGGAGTGTATGATCGTCCATCAAATGCTTTTAACGTCGTTGACGATCTCGATAAGGGTGGTGAGCCTAAATTCTTCCAGCAACTCGTCGACATAATACACATAGATGCCCCCTCATCAATAATTGTTCGATGAACAATTTTGTTGAGGGCTTTCACTTGAATAAGGAAAGCTAGTTGAGCTGGTAACTGAGGATCATATCCTTTATGATTAAAGGCCACACGATTGGAATCCATTGGGTCAATCCCACCTATTGCTGATAATAAAGCTTGCTCTTGGGAGAGGCAATTTTGCGGTACCTCAAGCGTCGACATAGCGGACGACGATTGGGCCAGGTGCTCTATTAAATTACAATTCTGTGCTATTTTTGCACGAGGATTAAATGTCGACTTGTACACTACTCCCTTTGGCGACTTTATCATTTGTTCAGGAATGGTGGGTGGCACAACTTTGGTCAAAGTTGTTGTCGAACTACTAGGTTGTTCATTAGCCTTGTTATTCGACACCTGTGGATTCCCTTAATCTTTATTCCTTGCCAAAGCATCATTTTGCTGCTTTGAGATAGACAACATAAGCACTTGGGATCGGGAAGCATTTTGATTAGCAACCAGTTTGGTACCCGGGCTTGGAAACGGATCAGTCAATACTGCTGAGGTTTTTGAACTCTTAAAGAGTTTCTTAACTTCAGCTATATGTGGACAATCTCTCGTCCAATGATCCTCATCGCATATATGACACCCCGCAGGGGGTTTCCTTTTTCTCCCTTTCTTTTTCTTCTTGCCCCCTGGTTGCTTCAGTTGTTTGCCCTTGTCGGTCGACGCGGCATTTACTTCCGAGGCAAGAAGTTCCTCATTTGCATTTTGACTGGAAATCTTACGGGCCCTTTTAGATGTAGCCTTTGTCGATTTCGTGTCTGTCGTGCCAATCACGCCATCGATGGCATGAGAGTCATTGTTTGATTTAGGAGGAGGAGGAACTGAGAATTCCGGTTTAGGGGCGTCAGGTATTTTGTCATAGAGCGTGCCAGACTGAGTATAGACCAAGTCCAGATATTGCGCACGAGCGATGACTTTCTCTTCCGTTACGACTCCTCCCTTTGCCACATCTTCCGTGATTGTAGGAAGTAAGGATTTGATAAACCATTCAGCTAATAGCTGATCGGGAACGTACGTTTTTACCATCATACGACGACGTCGCCACTCATGTATATGATCAGATATGTGAGTGGCCGTTGTCTGTTTGAAGTTGGTTAGGAGTTCCGTTCCCGTTTCATACCTTATCGGTAATTGAAAATGGGTTAAGAAAGTCGTGGCTAAGGTACTGAAGTTGTTGAACGAAGCTCTAGGCAATTCAATATACCATTTTGCCGCTAGACCAGTTAACGTCCTCTGAAAAAGGCGAAGCCTAATCGAATCATCATTTAGGGTGTTTGATGAACACCACAGATGAAATGTCATCACATGATTTGACAGATCTTCACCCAGATTTCCATTAAATTTAGGAATATCTGACGGAAGTTTATGCGGAATCGCTGGCCACCAAGGGGCATAAGCAATTGGATCATTCATCAGCCGGTTTAGATCTGGTAATTCTAGAGTTGCTACAAAGGGCAACTGTTGATTCAGGTTAGGCGAAGCATACCTAGGATAAGATGGAATCGCCTGAGCAGTGGGTCTTTGCATACCAGCATAATGTATTTGATGCTGGCAACTTTGACAAGGTTGATGGGCATAACCATTATAATATGGTTGTTGATTACCGCTTTGGAAGTGCGATTGCCCATTACTTACAAAGACTTGTTGCTCAGGTCCTTGATATGATTGCAGGAATGGGGGTTGTTGAGTTTGAACCAGCTCTGCTTGTTGAACCATTTGCTGTTGACCAATACTAGATGATTGACCAAGATGAGGAGTCACAGTACTTGTTTGATCCTGAGTCGCTCTAGATAAGGAGGCACTAACCTGAGGTTGTGATTGAGTCGTTGAGACAAGAGGCTGTTGTATTGCAACCTGAGAAACTTGTGGTTGACATACAACAGGTAACGCTTGTACTTGCGATGCAGTCACCATAGCAAGTATAGTGGGAGTATTTGACACAGGGTGGACTGGTTGCATTGAATATACAACCCTTGGTTGTTGAGGCAGTATTGGTACTCAACCGCTGGATGTAATTCCAGTTTGACCTGAACTTTGTTGTAAGCTCCCATATGGTTGTTCTCCGGGAGAGAACAATGAAAAGGCATACTACCCTCCATATGGCAGAAATCCAGTACTTAAAGGGTAAATTGGCCTTTGAAGACACATTGGATCACTTTGTTGAGTTTCAACATAAGAAATACCAGACGATAATCCGGATGAAGAAATAGGAACTAACCATGTCGTCGAAACAGTCTCTGATTGGACTCCAGCTTGTTGTTGACAATTTGTCGGGACAGATGGTGTACCAGCGAACATCGTTGGAGTAGCAGCAGGAGGCTCTGCCGCTGCTGCATCAGATGACACACTCCTGGATGTCGATGGTTGTTCATACATATTTAGTCTATCCAAAAGATTTTCTAGCGATTCTACAAGAACTTACGATGAAAAGAGACTAACTTCGAAGATCAACGAGGGAATGGTGATGATTATTCCGTTTAAAATAAATTTTAACGACGCTTGGACACAACTTGCTTTTTCAATTTTAAAGAGTCGAGAAAAAGCTAAAGATGACTCTAGTCTCCTTCGATGTTTTAACGAGCCCGAAGTGACAAATGCTCGGATGGAATTTTTTCGTTATAGAGTCTGAAAAAGGCCAAAAGGAACTGCTCTGGAGTTTTAGGTAGAGGGTGTGCCAAACTTTCGCAAAACTGCAGAATACTTTTTAAGGTACGGGCGGTCAATCTTCCTGAATGCTGTGTTTAGTGCATTGCGATCAGTAGGGCGGCCGACACAGATTCCTAAGGATAAAGGTTTTATGCCTATAGGGGTCTCCCAATATATACTCGATGGTACGTGGGAGCACAATCCATACTGGTGCTATCGTCCCTCAGGAGGAATCACCCACCATCAGCGAGATCGACAATCACCAGGCTTTACGACGCCGGAACACGTCTCTAGCCTAGACCTCTATGTTGTGCGTTAAGTTACAAAGCGTTGTTAAGTTCATTCAATTTATTTTAGGTTGATCTTTTTAGAAGTTTGCCTTTTTGCATCACCACGAGATGTATGATACAATTCCTAAATGCAGTCTAAAGAAGATAAGCAAGCTTTTATATCTCTTCAACAATGAAAATCCTAGCTACAAAGGGAAAAGAAAGACACCACCTTTTCTCAAAGAGCAATCAGCACACTCTAATGCACTTTTCCTAAATCAAGCATGCAAACTATCAAGATGCAAATGCAAAATGCATGTGTTTGTTTTCTGCTCTCTTAATATTGATGCCTAAAAAGAAAGCTTTTTGTACAACTTTGAATTTGCTTTTAAATGACAAATAAAAACAAGTTTACTTTTTCGAAATCAGAAAGGGTAGAAGAGAATACAACACTTTACGACTTTCGAAATGAACACTTGTTTCGACACTTAAAAGAGACAAACTCAAACCAAAAGCAAAAGTAAACGTATAATCAACTGCAAACAGCCAATGAACTCTCTCCTAAGATCACAATCAACAGATCTGAATCAAGGGCTACAGGATGACTATTTCACTCTTGCAAAGGAAAACTGTAAATGATGCCACAAACACATAAAAACACTCACAGTCTTTTTGTACAAAAGGAGGTGGAATTTAAGTAGAGAAAAGGAGTTATCAGACTGGTACCTATGCTGGTTACAGGCTGCAAAAATCAGAGATCAAAACAAGGCAAAACAGAGCAGAGAACCCCAGCTGCACAAGGCCTAACTGGATCAACGCACCCTCAACACAGAGGTTTTTACATTCAGCGCAGGTAGCCTTCACGGGATCTGCGTTGAAATGCAGAACCTCTTCACAGAGTCTGCGCTGAAGGAGAAACGAGAGTTTCTCACTGGGTTCTGGGTCACAGTTTGCTGATTAATCTACGGTTTCAGGTCAAATAAAAGCAACAAGCAAGGTACAATCAAAGGGATTCTTTGAAGAAGGGATAAGATCTATCACAAAGGATCATCAAATCATTTGTGAGTCCATTGTTCAGATCATAGACAAATCCAGTGATTGGATCAAAGCAGCAGCTATCTACTTTGCATCTGAGAATAGCAGATGCAGTTCGATTGTTGCTGTTGAGTCTATGAAACAAACAATGATAGAAACACAAATAAAATGACTAAACAGATCTCCCCAGCGGAGTCGCCAATTTGTTGTGGGGAAAAATGCCTATGCAGGATGACCCTATCCACCTAAGGTGTGGCAGTGCCTTAGCAACAAACAGAAACAACTATTCTAGTATTCTTCCTTTATGAATTAAGAATGAAGAGAGATGGATGGACTAATCGGTGTCTTCCGTTTGTCCCTCGATCCGGTTTCTCTTCTCTTTGGGAGTTCCCAGCTACTGGCCTTCTCGCTTGCCCAACTTCAAGAGGTTTCTGCAAGATCACAAGAAGAGAACACTACACAAAGACATAGATTCATATTCATAACTAGTTCAGGATTAGAAATAAACTAAACATACTAATGCAATCATACATCAAAGATACACCAGTATATAGGAGAAACCAAGATAGCTTTATTGATGAATAACAAGGTTCAGGAAGAGATACAACCTAGAGGGCTCCAATCCAGCATCTCCTTCCCAACAAATGAAATTCCTATCTTCCCCTTCCTTCAAAGCATTAAGCACCCAATGATTCCAATCTCAAACCAACATCAATTCTTTGCAATAACAAAATTCCAGCCTCCAGATCTCATGGAGGAGAGATCCATATATAGATGTTTGGAGAGAGGATGAGTCAGCTTGAGATCTGACTAGTGTCCTCTCCCTCTATCAGTTCTTGATTCCACTTGGAGGTTCTTGCTTCCACTTGGAGATTGGGAACCTCTTACTCATCACTAGTCGAATTCACTGAGGCAAGTGTCATTGAGGAAGATTCTGGAAGCTTCCTGGGTCTTGACACCTCTTGGAATGAACTTGCCATTTGTCAACTCTTGCTCAGCACACCTTGGTAGTGCTTCTACCTGCGTTGCAGTGCAGGTAGCCATTGTTGACTTTGCATTTCAGCACAGACAGCTAGTGGAGCCACTGAATTGATCCTGAATTGACTTGTTTTTGAGCAGTTTCTGGTGGAGAACTTCTGTGAATTGTTGTGGTTTGTTAGCCTTGTTCCTCTAGGGGTAGGAACAACATGTTTAGGGACTTTGGATCCCTTAGATTATGGACATTTCATGCTTATAGCTGTAAGGCACAAAAATGTCTATAACAATAGGGGTCTCCCAATATATACTCGACGGTACGTGGGAGCACAATCCGTACTGGCGGTATCGTCCCTCAGGAGGAATCACCCACCATCAGCGAGATCGACAGTCACCAGGCTTTACGACGCCGGAACACGTCTCTAGCCTAGACCTCTATGTTGTGCGTTAAGTTACAAAGCGTTGTTAAGTTCGTTCAATTTATTTTAGGTTGATCTTTTTAGAAGTTTGCCTTTTGAGGTTCACCACGAGATGTATGATACAATTCCTAAATGCAGTCTAAAGATGATAAGCAAGCTTTTATATCTTTTCAACCATGAAATTCCTAGCTACAAAGGGAAAAGAAAGACACCATCTTTTCTCAAAGAGCAATCAACACACTCTAATGCACTTTTCCTAAATCAAGCATGCAAACTATCAAGATGCAAATGCACAATGCAGGTGTTTGTTTTCCGCTCTCTTAATATTGATGCCTAAAAAGAAAGCTTTTTGTACAACTTTGAATTTGCTTTTAAATGACAAATACAAACAAGTTTACTTTTTCGAAATCAGAAAGGGTAGAAGAGATTACAACACTTAACGATTTTCGAAATGAACACTTGTTTTGACACATAAAAGAGACAAACTCAAACCAAAAGCAAAAGTAAATGTATAATCAATTGTAAACAGCCAATGAACTCTCTCCTAAGATCAAAATCAACAGATCTGAATCAAGGGCTACAGGATGACTATTTCACTCTTGCAAAGGAAAACTGCAAACGACGCCACAAACACATAAAAACACTCACAGTCTTTTTGTACAAAAGGATGCGGAATCTAAGCAGAGAAAAGGAGTTATCAGACAGGTACCTATGCTGGTTACAAGCTACAAAAAACAGAGATCAAAACAAGGCAAAACAGAGCAAAGAACCCCAGCTACACAAGGCCTAACTGGATCAATGCACCCCTAACACAGAGGTTTTGACATTCAGCGTAGGTAGCCTTCACGGGACCTGCGTTGAAATGCAGAACCTCTTCACAGAGTCTGCGTTGAAGGAGAAATGAGAGTTTCTCACTGGGTTCTGGGTCACAGTTTGCTATTTAATCTACAGTTTCAGGCCAAATCAAAGCAACAAGCAAGGTACAATCAAAGGGATGCTTTGAGGGAGGACTAAGATCTATCACAAAGGATCATCAAATCATTTGTGAGTCCATTTTTCAGATCATAGACAAATCCAGTGATTGGATCAAAGCAGCAGCTGTCTACTTTGCATTTGAGAATAGCAGATGCAGTTCGATTGCTGCTCTTGAGTCTATGAAACAAACAATGATAGAGACACAAATAAAATGACTAAGCAGATCTCCCCAGCGGAGTCGCCAATTTGTTGTGGGGAAAAATGCCTATGCAGGACGATCCTATCCACCTAAGGTGTGACAGTGCCTTAGCAACAAACAGAAACAGTTATTCTAGTATTCTTCCTTTATGAATTAAGAATGAAGAGAGATGGATGGACTAACCGGTGTCTTCCGTTTGTCCCTCAATCCGGTTTCTCTTCTCTTTGAGAGTTCCCATCTACTTGCCTTCTCGCTCGCCCAGCTTCAAGAGGTTTCTACAAGATCACAAGAAGAGAACACTACACAAAGACATAGATTCATATTCATAACTAGTTCAGGATTAGAAATAAACTAAACATACTAATGAAACCATACATCAAAGATACATCAGTATATAGGAGAAACCAAGATAGCTTTATTGATGAATAACAAGGTTCAGGAAGAGATACAACCCAGAGGGCTCCAATCCAGTATCTCCTTCCCAGCAAATGAAATTCCTATCTTCACCTTCCTTCAAAGCATTAAGCACCCAATGATTCCAGTCTCAAACCAACATCAATTCTTTGCAATAACAAAATTCCAGCCTCTAGATCTCATGGAGGAGAGATCCATATATAGATGTTTGGAGAGAGGATGAGTCAGCTTGAGATCTGACTAGTTTCCTCTCCCTTTGTCGGTTCTTGCTTCCACTTGGAGACTAAGAGCCTCTTACTCATCACTAGTCGAATTCCTTGAGGCAAGTGTCATTGGAGAAGATTCTGGAAGCTTCCAGGGTCTTTCCACCTCGTTGAATGAACTTGCCATTTGTCACTTCCCGCTCAGCGCACCCTGGTAGTGCTTCTACCTGCGTTGCAGTGCACCTAGCCAGTTTAATCTCTGCATTTCAGCGCAGACAACTAGTGGAGCCTCTGAATTGATCCTGAATTGACTTGTTTTTGAGCAGTTTCTGGTGGAGAACTTCTGTGAATTGATGTGGTTTGTTAGCCTTGTTCCTCTAGGGGTAGGAACAACATGTTTAGGGACTTTGTATCCCTTAGATTATGGACATTTCATGCTTACAGCTGTAAAGCACAAAAATGTCTATAACAATCGTGGCGCATGTGTCCAGATTATAGGGAGCTCAACAAGCTCACTATTAAAGATAAGTTCCCCATTCCTGTCATTGATGAATTACTGGATGAATTGCACGGATCAATTTACTTCACCAAGTTGGATCTTCGTTCAGGATATCATCAAATCAGAATGAAGATTGAAGACATTCCGAAAACGGCATTTAGAACTCATGAGGGTCATTATGAATTTTTGGTCATGCCTTTTGGCCTTACCAATGCACCTTCAACATTTCAAGGTTTGATGAATTCAATTTTCAAACCATTCCTTAGAAAATTTTTGTTGGTATTTTTTGATGATATACTAATCTACAACAAGTCTTGGAAGGAACATATTGAACATGTTGACAAGGTGCTACAACTATTGGAGGAGAAACAATTATATGCAAAAAGATCCAAATGTTTGTTTGGAGTCCAGGAGGTGGAATATTTGGGTCATATTGTATCTCATGAAGGAGTTAAGGTAGACCCTAGCAAAATTAAAGCCATTAAGGAATGGAAAATCCCCACATCCATAGAGCATCTGTGAGGATTTCTTGGGTTGACAGGGTATTATCGCAAGTTCGTTAAGAATTATGGGAGAATAGCAGCACCTCTAACAACATTATTGAAGAAAGATTCATTTTCATGGACTCCGGAAGCAACAAAGGCCTTTAAGCATCTTAAAGAGGCAATGTGCCAAGCACCGGTCTTAGCTACACCGGACTTCACAAAAACCTTTATTGTGGAATGTGATGCTTCAGGAAATGGAATTGGTGTTGTTCTAATGCAAGATGAAAGACCCATTGCTTTTGAAAGTCGTCCAATCAAGGGAAAGTTTTTAAGAAAAGCTATTTATGAGAAGGAAATGTTGGCAATACTCCATGCACTTAAGAAATGGCGACCCTATCGAATGGGAAGACACTTCAAGGTAAAAACGGACCATGATAGCCTTAAATACTTTTTAGAACAAAGATTATCCTCTGAAGAGCAACAAAAGTGGGTCACAAAGATGTTGGGTTATGACTTTGAAATCATCTACAAAAAAGGGAAGCAAAATGTGGTGGCAGATGCACTCTCAAGAAAGGATGAGGATATGGAAGCATTGTTGTGTGCCATTTCTATTATCCAACCAGATAGGATAAACGAAGCAAAGGAGGAATGGAAGAATGACGAAGAAGTGTGGGCACTTATTCGAAAGCTACAACAAGATTCCAGTACTTCTGATACATTTAGCTGGAAAAATGATTCGTTATGGTACAAAGATCGCTTATACCTCTGTAAGAATTCCTAGCTAAAACAAAAGATTCTTATGGAATTGCACACTTCTCCCTTAGGAGGGCACTCAGGATTTTTAAAAACTTACCACAGGGTTAAGAAGGAATTTTTTTGGGATGCCCTTAAATCAGATATTCAAACGTTTGTGGCAGAATGTTTGGTTTACCAACAAAATAAAGTTGAAACAATTAAGACACCGGGTCTATTACAACCTTTATCCATTCCAAGCCAATGTTGGGAGGAGGTTTCAATGGATTTTATCACAGGTTTACCCAAGTCTGAGGGAAAGAGTGTCATCATGGTGGTAGTTGACAGACTTACCAAGTATGCACACTTTTGTGCATTATCACATCCATTTAAAGCCAGTACAGTTTCTACTTCATTTATGGAAACAGTTCAAAAGCTACATGGAAACCCAAAGATTATTGTAAGTGACAGAGATCCCATTTTCACTGGAAATTTTGGACAGAATTATTTTCTTGTCTTGGTACTCAGTTAGCTCATAGCTCATCTTATCATCCTCAATCTGATGGGCAAACTGAGATAGTAAACAAATTTTTGGAAGGATATCTTCGTTGCTTTGTATCTGATAAACAGACACAATGGGTCAAATGGTTGCCTCTGGCTGAATGGTGGTATAACACTTCCTTCCATACAGCAACAAAAATGACCCCATTTATGGCACTTTATGGGTACCAACCACCATCAATCACGTCATATTTAAGAGAAAATTCTAAGGTTCAGGCAGTGGAACATCACATCGAACATCAATAACAAGTCCTCCAACTCTTAAAGGATAACCTTGTGTTGGCACAAAATAGAATGAAACAACAGGCAGATCAACATCGTAGCGAAAGAAGTTTTGATGTAGGTGATTGGGTATTCCTACGGCTACAACCATATAAGCAAATGTCCCTAAAGTAAGCTAAGAAGGATAATAAATTATCACCAAAGTATTATGGTCCGTACAAGGTGTTGGAAAAGATTGGTACTATGGCATACAAATTGGAGCTTCCTGCAGCTTCTTGATTGCACCCAGTTTTCCATGTTTCATGTTTAAAGAAGGTTATAGGCAACAAGCTCCCAGTTCAAACAATATTGCCAGAACTTGATGAGGAAGGAAAAATTATATTGGAACCGGAAGCAGTCACAGAAACAAGAACTCGACAGCTACGAAATCGATCAATTTCAGAGTATCTTATCAAGTGGAAGAACTTATCCGCTGAGGATTCCACATGGGAGGATGAGAATTTTATGCAGAAGTATCCAGAACTGATCAAGCGTTGAGGACAACACTTTTTTGAAGGAGAGGGGCATGTTGGGTCCCTATAATACTAGTGATTACCCCATTACTATTGTAGTTATACCCCTTATTTATATTGTTGTGCCCCTATTACCCCCATATTGTTATTTCTGTGCCCCATAGAATCCCTCTATTGTTATTTTTGTGGCTTTATATTATTATTGTTAGGTCGGCTGGATTATATTGTGACTCCTTAGACTCCTATATATAGAAAGGAGGTTTTGTCATTTGTATCATCCAATAATTGTTCATTTATGTAATGTAAAGGAGGTTGCCCCCTCGAAGAGGCTGAATTCTAAGGCGTGGATCTCTCTTTTCTATCTTTTTGTGAGCTGGTTTCATAACAAGTGCAAAGGCAAATTAGTACAAGGAATATATGTGCAGCCAATGCAGTAATATTTATCATCAACCAGGGTATAAAGTAGTTGAAATCCCACTACCTAGAGCTTCCCCTGTACCCACCTCTTCAACAACCAAAAAGGAACACCCTACTATTACACAAGAACCAGTAGCGCCTTCAGAAATTAAAAAGGGATACCCTACTGTTACACAAGAACCAGTAGGACCTCCTAAGATTAAAAAAGAACGCCCTACTGCTACACAAGAACTAGTAGGGCCTTTAAAAACTTTGGAAAAGGAGGAAAAACCACAAGTGTCTCAGCCTACTATGCCAATTAAAGCTGAAAATAAGGTACCACAGCCTACAAAACAGTCTTTACTCAGACTGAACCTCGGCCTGCAAAAACTGTCTTTACTCAGACTCCCAGTACTGAACAACAAATTGATAGTTTTAAGAAAGCATATGTTATGTCACAGGATAAGATCTTGCGGGAGCATAAAACACTCTGGTAAAATTACATATATTCAAATTAGGAAGCCTTAGAGCAAATGCTCCAGCAGTTTCGTGCACAGAAGAAAGAAAATAAAAAACTAAGGAATAAACTGTTTCTTATATTTTACCTTGTTCATATGTTATTAGCTACTAGAAAACTATCCTTGAACTACTTGCTTTTTCTTGCAGAGCACCTAGCATTCTTCCAGATAAAAGCAATAAAAAATGGGAAACCTCATGAGGTTTCTACACCTGAGCAGTTTGTGGAAACTTTCACCGAAGCATCTATCACTGATCAAAATTTTCTCTGTGAATTGTATCTACATAATGAGGCTATCCCTAAAGACAGGAAAATCAATCTTAACCCTTTGGTGGGTGATGTTTAGATTAGGGCCTTTGTCTCTTTCCTGCCAATCAGATCACATGGCAGACTACTTTCTTTGCAGCAAAACATAATGAGGACAACAAACTCTTGTGGATTTGATCAGAGCCACAAATTGCTGCCGTGTTCATCTGGGAGTATTCTCAATTCTGTAAAGAACTAGGGATGGCTGAGCACATTAGGCAGCTACAAGCAACAATCATACAGGATTTTCAACATTTTGTCAAGACTAAGCAAGTTTCTACCTTGAAAGAAAACAACTTACTCTGGTAGAAATCCTCCAAATAAAGGTAGGAGTATAATCCTTTCAGCCCAACTAATCTTGAAACAACAATTGCAAGGCTACCTGACTATATCAGATGTGTTCAGAAATATACTGAAAAATGGACAGGTTATTGTTTTCATTTTCCTCTTTTATGGATGCCAGCATAGGAATATAAGGCACATCACAGGTTAAGTAAGAAGGAAGAAGCAGTGGCATGGCAGAAGATACAAAAGGTTCATGGGTTCAGAGACTTAGCTGACAAAACCTTCTACAACTACTGCCTAAGTAATGTGCACTCCAAAGCCCAGTACCCTGACTCAGATTCAGAATAAAAGTTGCATGAAGACATGCAACCCTTTCAGTTGGGGGGGGATGTTAGGACTCCTTATTGTCCATTTTTATTTAGACATTTTGTTATCTTCCATCATGTTTCAAACTATAATTAAAGCCCATGTTATTACTTTGATCTATTTTCCAAGGTATATAGCATGTCTTCTCATTACTATATGTTTGATTTATTTTACATGTAATTTTACATTTCCTTCATGGATTAATCGCTAATCAGATAGTTGCTGAAAGAGTTTTGAAGACTACAAATATTATTGCAGACTACATTGCTGAAACAGTTAAGAGCAATGCACAAATCACGTTGCTGAAACAATCGTGATTTGCATGTTTAGATTTAGTAGCAATAGAAGATGATCATTGAAGGAGTTGTTACATGGGCCATAACAATTGTATTCCAAAGTCAGGCATTGTCATAACCATTGTAACAGTATTTTGTTAATGAAAGACTCGGTTATCCTATTTTAGCATTGCAGGTCAAAATAGGATTGACAATGTAATTAATTGTAATTGATGTCTCCTCTTTAAAAAGAGGAGACATCAACATTAGAAGGATATAGAGAGATCATGGGAAGGTCTATCTGAAGAGCAAGGGGACTTTAATCTTTTGTAATATGATACATTGACAGATGAATAAAAGACTGTTTTGAGCACTTTCTCTTAAGTTGCATTGCTTGGGAATCTTGCGAGAAGGACAGGGCCCATCTTCATCACAGGATTCACCGCTTAAATTATGTAGTGTGATAAGTATTATTTTTACATTCATATCTTGTTAAATGCTTGTTCGCTGAATTTACTTATGCGTTATTGAAACTCTGTATTTGCTGCTGAAACTCTATTTCTGCTTGGTTATTGCATTGTTTCCATAATTTCGTTCATAGGTAATCAGTGATTATTTTGATTGGTTTCCTAGAGTGAGTTTATGAAGCATAGTAATCAGAAACAGGTGCTGAATATTCCTACTTGGGGAATAGGGTCCTGTTCTCTGTTAGAGCACAACTAGTCTTTTCGTTTGCAGATTGATTTCCTTTCTAGATTGTTCTTTCTAACTGTAATCTAGGATTTTCTTGATCATTGTTTGCAATATAAAGATTTCTTTTGCTATAACTCAAAGTAGAACTTCAGTTTTTAAAACAAGGTGTGATTAGAATAAATTATACTACAACTTTTTACCGCTTTTGGAATTGAGCATATATAGTGCGTAATTGCCTTGGAAATAAACAAACTTCCCTGGGTTGACAATTTATGTAGCACTGGTTGTTTAGATTAATAAGCAATTAAAGTGACCAACACATAAGAGAAATTGATTTTGTAGACTCCTTTTAGTTGACGCTGATAAATATTGTCCTTAATTGATTTCATTTTTTATTTTATAGCTTCCAATTGTTTAAGTATAGAACCAATAAATCTTTTTTTCTAGAGAATTTTAGTTATTCTATCAGTGACGCCACATATGTATGGAAGGTGTGAATTTATGTTGGAAGGTTGTATATTAGTTGATTTTTATGAGGGGTTTGTCTTCTCCTTTTCTCTCTTAATGGTCTTAGTATTGCCTTTATCCCTATAACCAATATCTTTGAACACCTTACTAAGATGAGCCAAATCATGACCCAAGTGATCTTTATCACCTCATTAAGGACATTAAATCATTCATCATCAACAAACACAAAGAAAAGTCGAATATCTTATTGTCAAGTGCCAACTAGGATAAACATTTGATTAGTTATAATAGGAAGTATGCTTCATTGTTTATAAGAGAAAACTAGTCTATAGAAGAGTCCATGAGAGCTAAGTCATTCCTAGAGGGGTGCACTAAGGAATAGAAAAAAAATGGAAGGGTTATTATAAGAATACAAGGATGTGTTCCAGGAGTCTTAAGGGATACCACCCAAGAGGGAAGTAGAGCATGGATTCCATTTGTTGTTGGAATCTCTACTACCAAACATTCAGTTGTATAGGAAATTTGTTATAAAGGAAAACAAGTTGAAGATGTATTTGCAACAACTACTCAAATAGGGTGTCATTCAACCAATTAATTCACCATGTGGGTCACCCATCATTATTGTGCTAAGGAACAATGGGACTTGGTAGATGTGTATTGATTACAAGGAATTCAAAAGAATTATTCTCAAGATAGATGATGTTCTAGATCATTTGTAGCAAGCCAAATACTTCACCAAGGTGGACTTAAAGCTAGAGTATCACTAGGTTTGAGTCAGAGAAGAGGATACTTAGAATACCACCTTCAAAACCATATGAGGTTTGTATGAATGATTATTTATGTCATTTGGCCTATGAAATACACCAACTACATTTATGAAGTTAATGAATGATATAATGCATCATTTTATAGATTCATTTGTTATTGTTTATTTGGATGATATGCTAGTATGTAGTGCTACTTGGGAGGAGGACATGTCACATTTGATGCAGGTGATAGATATATTAAAAAGCACTAGTTTTTTCCAAATATCAAGAAGTCTAAATTCTCACAATAGTCATTGGTGTATCTAGAATATCTGATATGTGAAGGATTTGAAGATATATCTTGCCAATATGGATACCCTCATGAAGTGGCTAATGCATGCTAATGTTTTTAAGTTTAGGAGTTTCATTTGGGAAACATGATACTTGAGAAAATTTATAGCCTCATTTTCAGTAGTAGAAACATCACTCCACGCCATAACAATGAGTCACTACTACATATTGAGCTAATTTTTGACGACTCTTTGTCTCTCTTGTGCCAATCATTTGTATCTATAATGACAAAAAGAGATTTCGTAAAATGTCAAACATTTTTCAGTCATATTTTCGACATCTCCTTGATCTTCAAAAGTTTGAGGGAAATCGTTGTCACAATTTGTGGGGTCAAAATTTTGATGACAATAATTGTTGCATCTAATTTGAAGAGAATCCATTTGTACCATTAAAATTGCAACGTTAAGACATGGAAATTTCGGCGTTTAAGCATAGAAATTGTGGCATTTAGGCATGGAAATTTTGATGTTGAGGTGTGGAAATTGTGATGTTTATGTGTGGAAATTTCAACAAATGTTGGGTTGTGTTATATTGCTTCCACATAGTTAACAGGGGGTTTGAAGGGCACCCGTAACCCCACTTTATGGGGTCCCTATGTTAGGTTGGGTGGACCCACCTATGGTTTTGTGCATGATTTTTGCGCATATTTTTTGAACGCGATGGTTTTTCGGTCCATGGTATTGGACGCAATGGTTTTCGGTCCATGGTATTGGACACGATGGTTTTCGTTCCAAGGTATTGGATGCTTCAGCATATATAAATATGTATTGTAACATTGAAAGGAACATAATGAAAAATCAAGCTGGTAGTCCCGATTTTGGGATCCAGCAGGAAAATCTCTGTTTATATGTGTTATGCTCTCTCATTGTTTATTTTTCTGTGTTTTAGAATTCATATGCATGTAATTTGTGTATGGGGTTAAAGCCTACATTTGGTATCAGAGCTGTTTTGGCTTCAAGGGGACACCTTTATTGCTGAGGGGTTTCGCTCGGGCCTGTGGTAGACCCTGTTCAGTGGGAGATCTACAAGATCGATTCTAGTGGTGAAAGAAGATGGCGAGAAATGGAAAGATAGAGATTGAGAAATTTAATGGTTAGAGTTTTGAGTTGTGGAAACTCAAGATGGAGGATCTGTTGGTGGATAAAGATCACTGGATCGCTTTAGATTGATGTACTAAACCAACGGGAGTGACCGATGAAGAATGGAAGAAGTTGGATCAGAAGGCAAAGAGCACAATATGATTGTGTGTCTCAGATTCAGTATTGCTAAATGTATCAGGGGAAGCTACAACAAAGTCTTTGTGGGACAAGTTAGGAACTTTGTACCAATCCGAGTCTCTGGTGAATAAATTGTTCCTACAGAAAAAGTTGTATAACCTGAGGATGAAAGATGGAGACTTGGTGACAGAGCATATAAATGCATTTAATACTATGGTAAGTCAGTTAGCATCTATTGATGTTAAAATTTCAGATGAAGATAAGTGCATTAGTTTGTTGTGTTCTCTACCAGATTCGTGGGATAGTTTGGTTGTGGGATAGTCTGGTTATTACAATAGTTAGCAATGCAACTACCTTGAATTTTGATGAAATAATCTCATCCTTGCTGACGGAGGAGATGAGACGGAAAAATATGGAGAGCCAGAATGGTGATGCCTTGTCTGTACGAGGATGGTCCGAGGACAGAAACAAAAATAAGTCACCGAGTGGGAGATCTAAATCTAGAGGGAGATCTAAATGTCCAGGAAAACCTATAAAGGTGGTGTGCTGGAAATGTGGAAAGGAAGGGCACCTCAAAAGGGAGTGTAAATCTAAAGCTCCTGATAGAGGAAAGGTATCTGATGATGCTCCTTCTACAAAGGCAAAAACCACCTCATATGAAGGTGGGGATGTGTACTTGGATTCTTCAAGTACACATGTAGATCATGAGGCATGGTTGATTGACTCAAGTGCATCCTTTCACTTCACTCCCCATAGAGATTGGTTCTGTAAGTATGAGAAATATGATGGTGGTGATGTCTTCTTGGGGGATGACAAGAAGGCTAGAATCATTGGTCGCGGAAAATTAAAGTTGAAGTTGCAAGGTAGAAGGGTTAGAACACTTCCCGGTGTTCTGCATATTCCTGCATTAGCCAGAAATCTGATTTCTGTAAGCAAGTTGGATGATGCAGGCGTAAAAATAGTGTTCAAGAAGGATACCTACAAGATGGTTCTGGGAGCACTAGTATTGATGCAGGGACTTCAGACTGGAACTCTATACAAGCCACAAGGTAGCACTGTCGTTGATGGGTGCAATAGTTTTTTCGTTCTTGAAAGTGGAGCAGAAAATCTAGTCATCTCTGGAGAGAGGACCATGCTATGGCATCAAAGGCTTGGACATATTGGAGAGAAGGGCCTTCTAATACTTCATGGTAAAGGTATGGTAGAAGGTATGAGTAATAGCTCTTTGGATTTTGATTTCTATGAAAATTGTGTATATGGGAAGCAGAATCGGGTGAGTTTCCCCTCTGGTAGTAAGAGGGCGAAACAAATATTAGAACTTGTGCACAGTGATGTGTTTGGACCTGTGAAGGTTCCATCACTGGGTAAGTTTGTGTACTATGTATCATTTATAGATGACTTCTCAAAGGAATACATGGATATATTTCCTTAAGAAGAAATTTGAAGTCTTTGATAGGTTTAAAGAATCTAAGGCTCTGGTGGAAAACTAGACAAAGAAGAAGATAAAGGTGCTGAGAATAGATAACGGTGGAGAGTTTTGCAGTAAGGAATCTGAAGAATTATGGAAGAAGTGTGGTATAGCACGGTAGAAGACTACTCCATATAAACCTCAGCAAAATGGAGTTGTAGAAAGAACTAATAAGATGTTGATGGAAAGGGCAAGAAGCATTCTCAGTGGTGTGGGGTTAGGACAGGAATTTTGGGCAGTGGTGGTGGATACTGCATGTTACCTGGTCAACAGGTCACCTTCTTCAACGTTGGAGGATAAGACTCCACAAGAGGTATGGACTTGTAAGAAATCCTCTCTTTCACATTTGAGGGTATTTGGATGTGATGCATATGTACATGTTCCAAAGGAGAAACGAACCAAGTTGGATAGTAAATATGAAAAGTGCATCTTTATTGGGTATAAGGATGATTTAAAGAGTTATAAGCTTTGAAACCCAGTCACAAGAAAGGTTGTGTACAACTGAGATGTGGTGTTCATAGAGGTGAAAGATGTTATTAAACATGAAGTCCAATGAAAGGAACCTGAGAAGATAGAATTTGAGCTAAAGGAGGAAGAATCAAACTCTACAGCAGATGAGGAATCAGAAGATGAAGAGCCACGAACTTCGACTGTGAGAAGATCAGTTCTAGAAAGAAGGCAACCTGAAAGGTATAGTCCATCTGCTTTCTGTTCAAGTTTTGCTTTATCTATTACTGACGATGATCCTAGAACTGTGAAGGAAGCAGTAGATTCAGAGGATGGAAAACTCTGGAGAGAGGCCATGGTTGATGAAATGGCATCTTTACACAAAAACGAGGCTTGGGATCTGGTGGAGTTGCTGGTTGGAAGGAAAACCATTGGCAGCAAATGGGTGTTCAAAAAGAAGACAAATGCAGAAGGAAAACTAGAGAAATACAAAGCTTAGTTGGTAGCAAAAGGTTATTCCCAGGTGCCGGGAATTGATTTTGGTGATATTTTTTCTCCTGTTGCTAAGGTAACTTCTATTAGATTACTTGTATGTGTTGCTGCTGCTTTTGATTTTGAGGTAGAATAGATGGATGTGAAGACAACATTTCTTCATGGGGATCTGGAAGAGGAAATCTACATGAAGAAACCTGAAGGCTTTGTAGCGAAGGGTAAGAAAGAACTGGTATGCAAGTTAAAGAAGTCTCTGTATGGGTTAAAACAATCACCAAGGATGTGGTATCAGAAATTTGATACATTTATACGGGGACTTAGCTTCACTAGAAGCAAAGCATATCACTGTGGGTATTTTAAATTAATTGGTGACTGTGTTATTTATCTGGTCTTGTATGTAGATGATATGTTGTTGATTGGAAATGAAAAAGAAATTATCCAGGATTTGAAGACCCAATTGTCCTCCAAATTCGACATGAAAGATCTTGGTGCTGCAAACTATATTTTGGGCATGGAAATTAAAAGAGATCAGGCAAAGAGGAAGCTCTGGTTAAATAAGAGTAAGTATGTCGAGACAATACTACAAAGGTTTAACATGCAGGATAGTAAACCAGTGAAGGTTCCTATTCCTGTAGGTGTGAAGTTATCTGCTGAACAATGTCCCAAGACACAAGAAGAGGAAGAGGACATGTCCCATGTTCCATATGCAAGTGTAGTTGGTAGCCTGATGTATGCAATGTTATGTACTACACCAGACATTGCACATGCAGTGGAAGTATTGAGCAGGTTTATGTCAAAACTAGGAAAGGAGCATTGGACATTAGTAAAGCGGGTTTTCAAGTATTTGCGTGGCACTAGTGATTATGGTCTGTGCTACCAAGGAAGACTAGGATTGGACAGAGTGTTGGATATTCATGGCTTTTTTGATGCATACTAGGCTGGAGATTTGTACCAGAGAAGATCTACAAGTGGGTATGTGTTTAACCTATTTGGAGGTGCAGTCAGTTGGATGAGTAAGAAACAATATGTAGTGGCACTATCAACTATAGAGGCAGAATACATGGCAGCCACTCATGCAAGCAAGGAAGTAGTTTGGTTGCAGAGATTGTGTTCAAGTATGGGGTTAGTACAGGAAGCTATAAGGATAGATTGTGACAGCCAAAGTGCAATTTTATTGGCAAAGAACCCTGCATATCATTCAAAGACAAAGCACATTGATGTTCGGTATCAATTTGTGAGGGATATGATAGAAGACAAAAAGGTGTTGCTGGTAAAGGTGGACACTTTGAAGAATACTACAGATGCATTGACAAAATTTGTGAGCTCTGAGAACTTCTCTTGGTGTAAAGAGAAAATGGGAATTTCAGGGCTAGGAAAATGATTAAGCTCTTTTGTGGCCCCTATGGAAAGAAAACAACAAGTGGGAGAATGTTGGGTTGTGTTATATTCTTTCCATGTAGTTAATAGGGGGTTTGAAGGGCACCCGTAACCCCACTTTATGGGGTTGGGGCAGCGCCCCATAAAATTTTGGTTTTGGACCCTATGTTAGGTTGGGTGGACCCACCTATGGTTTTGTGCATGATTTTCGCACATGTTTTTTGGACACGATGATTTTTCAGTCCATGGTATTTGACGCGATGGTTTTCAATCCATGGTATTGGAAGCAATGGTTTTCGGTCCATGGTATTGGATGCTTTAGCATGTATAAATATGCAATGTAACATTGAAAGGAACATAATGAAAAATCAAGCTGGTAGTCTTGGTTTTGGGATCTAGTGGGAAACTCTCTATGTATATGTGTTCTATGTGTCATGCTCTCACATTGTTTATTTTTCTGCGTTTTAGAATTCGTATGCAGGTAATTTCTGTACGGGATTAAAACCTACAACAAATAGGCATGGATATTACACCATTTAGGAATGGTGTTATCGGGAAAACTAGTGTCCATTCAAAGCTGCTAGTCCCACAAAGACGGGTAGCTATCTTAGAAAAAAAAAAATTAAAGTTACTTGTGTTTTCCTTTATGAGAGATAGATGAGAGAGAAGCAGAGAGTACCAACCTGAGTCTTTCACTAGTATCCTTGCTCATTTCCTCTCTCCCTTGATAGAGCTTTCGCCACTCCTTTCTCACTTGTCCCACTTCAAAGAACACCTGTAGAGTCAAAGCAGCAAAATAACATCAAAGCATAGAGATCTATAACCATAAACAATGTAGGATCAGATGTACATTAAACATATAAATGCATATACAAATACAAGATTCAAAGATATACAAGCATATGGAGGAAAACTCAAATAGCTTTATTGATAGAAGTAGTAGAAGGAGGATTACAACCAAGATGTCTGATCCAACAACATCCTCCCAGCATGAAATTCCTCTTCACCTCATACAAAGCAAGATCACCCAACAATGCCTTCAAAGAGAAACCAATAGCACTTCCTTGCAAATTACAAAATTCCAGCCTCTGGATCTCTAGGATGAGGGTTCCATATATAGATGTTTGTAGGAGAGTGAGTCAACTTCTGGGATTTTGATTAGTGTCATTTCATTGATAGTTCTTGGTTCCACTTGGAGATTTCATGATCTCTTACTCATCCCTGGGCGAATTTATAGAGGCAAATGTCATATGAGCAGTTTTTAGAAGATTCTTTGAGTTTCCACCTAGCAAACTGCTTCTTCCATTTGTTTTCTCTCGCTCATTGCACCCTACAGAAGGGATTTTCAGTATGCATCACACCCCCCATGTGTAATAGGTGAGATGCATCGCACTTTTAGCATGGAACAGTCTGTATGGTCCAGTTTTGACAAGTTCTGAATAGTTTTTTAGGGAGAACTTCTGGGAAATGATGTAATCAACTGACCTTATTACTTTAGAGTATGAAACAACACTTTTAGGGATTTAGAAGCCCTTGGTTTATGGACATATGTGATTGGGGTTGCAGTGCCCAAATATCTCTATAATAGTTGCCCCCTAAAGCATGAGGTCATAAATCTTCTGATGTCGGGTGAAATGATTTACTATGAGGATCCGAGGTTTTTCAAATTGGAATGTGACCTATAATAAGATACAATACAATACATTATTTTCACAGTATTTTCATGATCTAGTTGAGGTGAGCATTCCCATTCTCAGATTTATAAATTCATTTTCATGTACATAAGACAGACAATCGTCTATGTGGTAGACTGATGATTCTAGTAGAGCCATCATCCCTTAGTTTGGATGATTATCTGTGCAGCTGTGATGTACATATGATGTCTTTATTTTCCTGAATATATCGCAGCCCGGATGGATGAAACTAGATCTGAGATCTTCAAACTCATTCAATCTTCACCTGAAGTACAAGTCGATCCATGTGAAAAGATGTTCTGATGTCGAACATGGAAAGACATCGCTTGATTACCAGCCAATGATGTAAGCTGTTAACTGGTGCGAGAGGAATCACCGATAATGATAATGACCCTCAAGGTACTACAATATAATTCACGTGATGTGAATACATGAGTTGATGTCGAACACCACACAAAATCTTTCGGTCGAAGGCCATTGATGTAAACCTGTCACCGGAAGTGAGGAACCTGCCATTGAGGCATGCAAGATTCAAAGTACTGAAAGGGTTGTTCCTACGTCAACTTCTTGGATAATGAGCTAATTTCGACAAGAAGTGACTAGTTATAGGAGGGCCTTAATGAATCCCACATCTACGACATGGAACAGAACAACTGATTTTGTGGAGGTGAAAACGATCTGATGATACAAGGTTCAGGGTGGCGGTCATGAAAAATGGAGAGTGAAGGTATTGCAGTGGATGAGGCGTCAGCTAGGTTGGTGAATTCTCTAAGTGACTTCTCTTGAACATATCGGTGACACTGAAATGGATTGGTAGCATTAACCCCAAAAATGGATGGTATGGCGGACCAATGGTGATATGACTGGTGAACGGAATAACCCAACCCGACTCGATCATGGTGATGGAGTGAAAGTGTCATGTTCAAGAGCAACCTGCTACCAATGAAGTTATTCAAGTTTTCTTCCCTTTTTCACTAGTCATTGCTAACCAGTACCTCTTTATTCTTATCATGATTGAGGAGGATAACATATGCTTGTTCTATAATTTGCCCTTCGGGCAAACTTGTTTCTATGTTTTAGTAAGCCTAGTGACAATGAAACTCGCTTTTGTTTGCATGGACAAGTTTGCCACTATCGTTTTAACGAGTTTAACGACAAAGATAACTTGGTCGTTTTCAATTTTAGAGAGTATAAAAAGAGAAAGAAAGGAAACTCCAGTAGTCTTTTTTCCTATTGTAATCCATTAAGCCTGAAAAAGTATAAAATAATATGAAAGAGATGATTTTTCGATAGTTTTAATGAGCCGAACAAGACAAGTGCTCGATATTTTTGTGTAATGATCCCTCAGGTCCAAAAATATTAAAATCTAGAGGAGGGATGGCACTTCCAATAGCTTTAACGAGCTCGAGAGGCCAATTGCTCAGCAATATTTTCATATTTTACAAGTCAGATGAAAAGAGCTTAAAGGAGACTCGTTTTTTGAGGAACGAGTGATGTTTTTGGATAGAAACTGGTTCCAGGTAAGGTTTGGAACTTTTCAATCATGGCAGTGTAAAGAAGGTGGCTAATAGAATCACTCGTCGCAGCTGTTCCTCAAAACGGTAAACAATTAAATGGAGGCATATGATCAGCTAAAAAAGAGTGGAGGTGATGGTAAGAACATGACCAAGGCTCAAAAGGTGCTAATTATGCAATCGCAAAGATTATTTGCTGAAGGTGGGTTCATTTTTCAATGAGCTTAAACTTTGGGGGAACATTTTCTCATTGCTAGGTTTATTTTTTAACGAGCTTGAACTTCACATAAAACTGCTCGTGCCATTCATATAATAAGGATGTCTCATCGATAGGTTCATTTTTTAGGGAGCTTGACCCATTTGAAACTTTGCTCTAGAGGCTTTTGTCATGTAAGATAAGAATGACCAACCTACGAGTTTAAAGGGTAAGAGCCTACAAACTAAAAAAATAATGGTCACTTTTCACTTGCATACAAAAAGTTTTGCATGCCCCCAGGGATAATGAAATAGTGCTTCTAGATCACCATACGGAAGTTCTTGCATTAACAAGATTGTTTCATTCACATTTGTAGGAAAAACACTTCCTTGGCTCTGTCCATTGAAATGGATGAAGTTGATTCAAGTTCCAATCACCTAACCTTTGACGGGGGAATCCTTTTCCAGTCTGATCCATTTTCCTAAATGGATAGGATAGTCAGACTAGTCATATTCCTATGTGGAAAACTACCTTATATCTGGATTTTTCCTGCCGAAGTAGACCAGGGTGCATGCCTCCTGGGTTTTAGTCACAGTCACCGAATCACTCGCGCTCATTAGGTGGATGAACTGGGGATTGATGAGACATTCCTTTTGCAAAAAGACTAGTTAGGGATGGCAATTGACTAGTAGCTGTGTTTGAACTTGGGAATGAAAGCTGGTCTATGAGCTTGACCATTTTGCCTTCATGCAAAAAACACATCACTCGAAAGAGTGAGGAGACAATAGCTCCCATGCTATAAATGTAGTCACGTCCAAGGAGTAGATTGTAATCTAAAGGACCTTGGACTACCATCACGTTTAGATGAATGGTTTTCCTTCTCAAATTTATAGGCAAATTTGGAAGGATCCCTAATGGTCGACAGGTTCCCTTGTTGAAGCCTGTCATATTTCGAATCTCAGGAAGAAGTGATGGCGAACCAAGCACTTTCCAAGCAGTTGAGGAAAGGATACTCACAGAAGCCCCTTCATCTATGATAGTACCAACCCTGATCATTCTGTAAGCTTGTACTATGATTCAGAATGGTACATTAGCTGGTAGGCGGCGTCTGCCTAGTAGATTCCAATCAAATGAAATGACTATTTTGCTTGGAGGAGGGACCAAATAAATGGTCGGATAAATCTCTGACGAACTTCCTTCCTGCAGTAAAGGAATGGGTAGATTGCCCCCATGTTCATCAAATTTTGTGTTAACGAAAAGAATTTGAACAGTGTTGTTCTCATCCTCTTTGGTGACTGTATCATCTGAAGGTGGACCTTCTGAAGACAAGACTGGGTCGACTGCTATCTTGACCTATTAGCTTTGGTCCAGTGTGAACTCAGAAGGTCTATCTTCAATGATAGGTGCTTCGACCAACAACAATGGTGTGTCAGTCGGATTTTCAACTAGCGATGGACTCGGCAAAAGTTTCTTGTATCCAGGAGGAAGTTGTTGCGGTGAAGTAGGACGGTTATCAAAGACTCTTTTAGCTTTGTCTAGGGAAGGAAAATGGTGGAGGAAATGATTGCCTTCACACAATCTACAAGGAAATTTAGTTCTTCCTTTCTTTCCATTAGCTTCGTTTTCACTAGTTGATGGTGTGCTCTCAGCATGATTGTCAGAGGTTGAAGACACCAGATTGTGCAAGCGGGGAGACCAGTCCCTCAAGATCCATGGGATGTAGGGACAATCTCGATGATAGTGGTCTCCCTTGAAAATGACACATGGAGATTTAGGTTTGGATTGTGCAGTGTGTGTATTTTTACTAGATGATGCATAGTTTCCCCCTTTCGTCATTGGATTCTTATTCTTCTTCTCCTTCCCTTTCTTCCTCTTCTCAGTTACTTTGTTTTTAGCGTTACTAGCCTTACCAAGAGAAGAGGAAGAAGGAGAGGGAGAAACAAATGAAGTAGAAGGTGGGGGAGCAACTTTAGTATCATCTAGTTGCTGATTTTATTGCTGAGGAATTGTGGTGTTTTGAACAACAGAGATCGAGAAAAGCCATATTGGCAAGCCAATTGTGAGTCCTGGAAGGGACAATGTAGCCATGTGTGGAGCACCAACATCTCCCCAAGAGGAGAAGGGACTAGGATTTCCCCCAAGGGGAAATCCTTGATTCGTAGACTCCATTTTCTCAACCTAAGACCAAAGAGGGAACAATGACGTTATTCTGATTAAAATAAATTTTATGATGCTTTGACACAACTTGATTTTTCAATTTTTAAGAGTAGAGAAAAAGCTAAATATGACTCTAATCGCCTTCGATTTTTAACGAGCCTAAACTGACAAGTGCTTAGATGGACCTTTTCTTTTAAGGAGTCTAAAAAGGAACGAAAGTGACTACTCTGGAAATCTAGACAGAGGGATTACCAAACCAATCGAAAAACTGCAGAATAATTTTTAAGGTATGGTAGTCAATCTTCCTGAATGATGTGTTCAGTGCATTGCGATCGATAAGGCGGTAGACATGACTTCCTAAGGATAAAGGATGTAGCCTATTGTGGTCTCCCAATATATACTCGACGATACGTTGGAGCACAAGTCCGTACTGGCACTTGTCATCTCAAAGAGGAGGAATCACCCAACCTACGATGAAAGTGATAGTTACCAGGCTTTACAACGCTGGAATACGTCTCTAGCCTAGACTTCTAAATGTTGTCTGTTAGGTTCCAAAGCGTTTTTATGTTCATTGAGGTTTATTTTACAGTTGATCTTTCTTAAGAAGTTTTCCTTTAAGGTTCACCGCATGATGTAGATATACAATTGCTAAATGTGCAATCTAAGATGATAAACAATCGTTTACTTTCTTTTTGCAATGAAAATCCTAGCTACTAAGGAAAGAGAAATGAAATTCTTTCAACATAGAGCAGAGAGCACACGCTAGATGCACTTTTCCTAAATCAATTTTAGCATGCAGTCTAAATGCAAATGCACATGCATGTATTGTTTTTTAGTTTCCTTAATGTGAGAATGAAAAAAGAAAACTAAGTATAGATCTGAATTATCTTCTTTCAAAGTGACAGTACTAACAATTTTCTCTTCAAAAAAATGAAAGGAAGGCTAAGTCGACACTTTGTGATTTCGAATTTAAAATTGCTTTTGACACTTGAAATACTACTAATTCAAATAAAATACAATGGCAAAAGTGTAATCGACTATCTAAAAGAGGAATGCTTTACGACACTCTTTTTCTTGACTGGAAACGACACTTGCGACACTTTCAAATCAAAAGACAAGAGTTCTATTAAGCTACTATTTGCAAATGAGGACTATAAATGATGAGAAATACATAAAAAACATTCACAATTCCTTCTGATGGAGGCTGAATAATGCAAAGGAATATGGTTTCAACAATGATATACTAATCAAAGACAACAAAACTACTGAATAGAGCTGAAGACAATGAATGAAAAACCAAAATCTGGAGGCAGAAATAGTCTTAGTCAATCATCACACCTATAACACAGGGAAACGGGGATGCATCTCACCTGCAACACACAGGAGGTGCGATGCATCCAGATTGCCAATAAGAGACAGTGTGATGGTCTAGGGATGAGACTGAGCTTGGTTTTCACTCACAGTTTGCAGCTAAGTTTAGGGGTTTAGGCTTAGCTAATGATAGACAGTAAACACAAAGTATAGGGGCTGATCTAATGAGGTTATTTGAGCTACTACCATGGTGCTTAGGATTTTTGCAAGCTAGATGTTTAGTTCATAAACCAACCCAAAGATTAACTGAAGCTACGTTGATCTACTTTTCAGTTGCATAGCAAAAGTAGTTCGAAGGCTAGGTGGCTTAACTTCAGGCTCCATCTGTGATTTATAAAGAAAACAACAGTAACAAAATAAACAAACTATTTGATCCCCAGTGGAGTCGCCACTTTGTTATCGGGAAAAATAGTGTCCATTTAGAGCTGCTAGTCCCACTAAGAAAGGTAACTATCTTAGAAACAAACAAACTAAAGTTACTTTTGTTTTCCTTTATGAGAGATAGATGAGAGAGAAGCAAAGAGTACCAACATGAGTCTTTCGCTAGTCTCCTTGCTAGTTTCCTCTCTCCCTTGATAGAGATTTTGCCACTCCTTTCTCACTTGTCTCGCTTCAAAGAACACCTGTAGAGTCAAATCAGAAAAATGCCATCAAATCATAGAGATCTATAAGTATAAACAATGTAGGATCAGATGTACATTAACCATATAAATGCATATACAAATACAAGATTCAGAGATATACAAGCATATGGAGGAAAACTCAAATAGCTTTATTGATAGAAGTATTAGAAGAGAGGATTACAACCAAGCTGTCTGATCCAGCATCATCCTCCCAACATGAAAGGCCTCTTCACCTCATACAAAGCAATATCACCAAACAATGTCTTCAAAGAGAAACCAATAGCACTTCCTTTCAAATTACAAAATTCCAGCCTTTGGATCTCTAGGATGAGGGATCCATATATAGATGTTTGTAGGAGAGTGAGTCAGCTTCTGGGATTTTGATTAGTGTCATTTCACTAATAGTTTTTGGTTCCACTTGCAGATTTCATGATCTCTTACTCAACCCTGGGCGAATTCGGAGAGGCACGTGTCATATGAGCAGCTTCTAGAAGATTCTTTGAGTTTCCACCTAGCAAATTGCTTCTGCCATTTGTCCGCTCTCGCTCGTCTCACCCTACAAAAGGGCTTTTCAGTATGCATTGCACCCCCTGTGTGTAATAGGTGAGATGCATCACACCCTTAGCATGGAGCAGTCTGTATGGTCCAGTTTTGACCAGTTCTGAGTAGTTTTTTAGGGAGAACTTTTGGGAAATCATGTAATCAGCTGACCTTGTTCCTTTAGGGTATGAAACAACACATTTAGGGATTTAGAAGCCCTTGGTTTATGGACATATGTGATTGGGGTTGAAGTGCCCAAATATGTCTATAACACATGGAAATTGTGTCATTCAAATGTAGAAATTGCGATGTTGAGACATGGAAATTGCGATGGACCCAAGTTTTGTGACGGTTATACAAGTGTTGCAATACCGACGAAGTTTGCAATTTAAAAAGAAAATCACTGCTTTGATAGTATATGCACTAGAACAAAATGACTAACTATTTACTAAAAAAAACAACAAAAAATTGCATATAAGCGACCATTTTTTAGTCGTTGACCAATAATGGCTAATTTACAGTATCTTATAACACAACCAAATTTTAGTTGTATTTAGCTTACTAATTAATTGGCTATCTCAATTTTATCATCCAATAAAATATTTAGTCGTAAATTTGGCCATTAATTTAGTCATTAATAGCCACAATACACAAAAGATATAATACTACATGATCGCCCAAGAAAACCAATTAACAACCAAATAAATATGACTAAATTTTAGTCATGTTATAAGATACTGTAAATTAGCTATTGATAGTCATATATATGAAAAATTTAGTCATCATTTGTAATAAAAATTTTATGAATTACAATAGTCATTTATAGTATTTTGGTAGTTTCATATTCATTACATGAACGATTTATTTAGTAGTTTATATTCATTTCATTTTCATTCACTAATAATCACTATAAGTGACTAATTTAGTCGTTGTATATTCATTTTATTTATGTTCATTTTTATACAATATAAAACACTAATTTAGTATTTTTATTTATGTGTTCATTATTAATCAACATAAATTAATTACTATGAGTTTACTACTAAATTAAAAAAATTTTCCATACAATGTGCATGTTCATCTAATAGGAAAACACAAAGTCACATATGTTAATTATAGTACTAAATAATATCAAGTACAACTATAAATAATTTCAACCACAAATTATATTATATGAAATGTCAAGTATTACAATATGATTTTCCAACTTAATATTGGTTGGACTAAAATTTACACATGAAATATTGTTTCATCACTTCAAAACATTATCATTGTGTTTCCAAGGCGTTGTAGCTAAATTCACCAACTCTAAATACTTGACATCAGTCTATATGTGTGTGTCTCATGTAGGATATTGGATTTAAGGGTATCACTATACCAATTCTCTTCTCTCTCTCTTTTTGCATTTTTCATTCAAGTGTTATTCTTCTCCACTTTCTTCAATTCCTGCTTCTTACCATCAATACTGAGTTCCTCTTCTGAAAATGAAAGAAGAAACAATGTAGAGCATAAGACATGAAAGGTGATGAACATTGTAATATAAATTAAAGTAGGTTATAAATGATTTATATAACATATATCTTAACTACAACAATATTAGTGTCTAGATTTCTCCCCAAGAAAAAAAAGAAACTTGAACATGTTTTCCTCAGTTAGGTGATAGTGGCCACTATTTGACCAGATGACCTATATAAGCAAAGCAAATAAAACATCACCATATAAAAGAAAACCTCAGGAACTTAGTATTCAACCTTCAGGAAAGTCTTAGGCACAATCATGCCTACTAAGTTACATGCTAAAAATCTCAGGTTGTAGATAAATTTTGAAAAGAAATGGAAAGAAAAAGACAACATATGATAAATAATGTATGACATCTGGATAGAAAATTGTGTCCTAGACGAAACAAATTCTCCTATGGTTACCCATACATGCGGAAGTAGAAGAGGGTAGCCTACAAAAACATGTTCTACAAATTATGCACTTTTCAGTTCTGTGTAGGCTAGAGATCCTTCCATATTTGTAACAAATGCATATTCTCAGCTATTATTATTATGAATAAGGCATTGTAGTACCTCAATTTGGAGGGAAAGCATGGATTACCTTATAGATAATTTTTCATGCTTGATGATATCAATGTTGATTTTATAGCTTCATCAATGAAGAGGATAATGCAAAGAGGAATATATATGTCCTTCTGTCTTTATATCTTCTCTATGGGTATGCTCACAAATATTCATGGACCACAAGAAGGACATATCACCTCCATGAATCGAGTTGGTCCCTTGTAATGTAACTGGGGAAATACATGTGGTATCATGAGTTATGGCACAATTAATTTCAATAAACAATTTTATTCTCCCAACACACACACACATGATGATGTATTAGTTGAATCATCGATGTTGGGCTCATCTTTCAAGAATATTGATGAAATCCAACTTTGTTTTTCAAAACCAACTCAAGCCTACTGCAATTTCATATTCAGTAACATTATTTTGAATATGCTAATTTGAAAGTGAAAATTAGAGTAGATGCATTGAATCAAGATAGTTTCATTACCCCAACAACAACCCACGAACATGATAGTTGAACTTGATGCCCATGAATGGGTTGCACTACTTGAGATAAATTTGATATTGTCTTCCAGATATTAGTAACATTACATAAAAAAACTCGGATGGATTTGGTTTAAATCGTTTCATAGAAGAAGCCAAATTTATTGTCATTCCATATACAATATGTTAGCACTCCATAAATTTCTCCAGGATGAGGAGAGAAATCCCAGAGGTAACCACAAACCACTTTTAGGCTAACATCCATGTAGGTTTTAACCCCGTATAGACATTACCTCCATACGAATTCTAAAACACATAAAATAAACAATGCGAGAGCATAACACATAAAACAAATATACACAGAGACTTTCCCCTGGATCCCAAAACCAGGACTACTAGCTTGATTTTTTATTATTTTCCTTTCAATGCTACAATACATATTTATACATGCCAAAGCATCCAATACCATGGACCGAAAAACCATTGCATCCAAAACCATGGACTAAAAACCATAACTTCCAAAAAACATGTGCGAAAATCATGCACAAACCCCATGTGACCCCCGCTCTAACCCCATGGTTAACTACGCGGGCTAGTCGTGGAAAGAATATAACAAAACCCAACATTCTCCCACTTGTTGTTTTCTTTCCACAGGGGGCCACAAGAGAGCTTAGTCATTTTCCTAGCCCTGAAACATCCATTGTCTCTCTACACTAAGAGAACTTCTTAGAGCTCACAGATTTTGTGAGTGCATCTGCAGTATTCTTCAAAGTGTCCACCTTTTAGCAACACCTTTCTGTCTTCTATCATATCCCTCACAAAGTGATACTGAACATCAATGTGCTTTGTCTTTGAATGATATGCAGGGTTCTTTGCCAAGAAAATTGCACTTTGGCTGTCACAGTCTATCGTTATAACTCCCTATACTAACCCCATACTTGAACACAATCTCTGCAACCAAACTACTTTCTTGCTTGCATGAGTGGCTGCCATGTATTCTGACTCTGTAGTTGATATTGACATTACAGATTGTTTCTTGCTCATCCAACTGCCTGCACCTCCAAATAGGTTAAACACATACCCACTTGCAGATTTTCTCTGATCCAGATCTCCAGCCGAGTTTGCATCAACAAAGCCACAAATATCCAACACTTTATCCAATCTTAGTCTTCCTTGGTAGCACAAACCATAATCAATAGTGCCATGCAAATACTTGAAAACCCACTTCACTGCTGTCCAATGCTCCTTCCCTAGTTTTGACATAAACTTGCTCAATACTTCCACTGCATGTGCAATGTCTGGTCTAGTACAGACCATCGCATACATCAGGCTACCGACTGCACTTGCATATGGAACATGGGACATGTCCTCTTCCTCTTCTTGTGTCTTGTGACACTGTTCAACAGATAACCTCACACCTGTAGGAATAGGAACCTTCACCGGTTTACTATCCTGCATATTAAACCCTGCAGTATTGTCTCGACATACTTCCTCTGGTTTAATCAAAGCTTCCTCTTTGTCCGATCTCTTTTAATTTCCATGCCCAAAATATAGTGTGCAGCACCAAGATCTTTCATATCGAATTTGGAGGACAATTGGGTCTTCAAATCCTGGATAATTTTTTTGTCATTTCCAACCAACAACATATCATCCACACGCAAGACCAGGTAAATAACACAGTCACCAATTAATTTAAAATACACACAGTGATCTTCTTTGCTTCTGGTGAAGCAAAGTCCCCATATAAATGTATCAAATTTCTGATACCACATCCTTGGTGACTGTTTTAACCCATACATAGACTTCTTTAACTTGCATAGTAGTTCTTTCTTACCCTTCACTGCAAAGCCTTTAGGTTGCTTCATGTAGATTTCCTCTTCCAGATCCCCATGAAGAAATGTTGTCTTCACATCCATCTGTTCTACCCCAAAATCAAAAGTAGCAGCAACAAATAAAAGTAATCTAATAGAACTTACCTTGGCAATAGGAGAAAAAATATCACCAAATTCAATTCTTGGTACCTAGGAATAACCTTTTGCTACCAACCAAGCTTTGTATTTCTCCACCTTTCCTTCTACATTTGTCTTCTTCTTGAACACCCATTTGCTGCCAATGGGTTTCCTTCTAGCCGGCAACTCCACCAGATCCCAAGCCTCATTTTTGTGCAAAGATGCCATTTCATCAACCATGGCCTCATTCCAGAGTTTTCCATCCTCTGAATCTACTGCTTCCTTCACAATTCTGGGATCATCGTCAATAATAGATAAATAAAAATTTGAACAAAAAACAGATGGACTATACCTTTCTGGCTGCCTTCTTTCTCGAACTGATCTTCTCAGACGCGGAGTTTGTGGCTCTTCATCTTCTGATTCCTCCTCTACTGTAGAGTCTAATTCTTCTTCCTTTAGCTCAAACTCTATCTTCTCAGGTTCCTTTGGTTGGACATCATGTTTAATAACATCTTTCACCTCTCTGAACACCACATCTCGGCTGTACACAACCTTCCTTGTTACTGGGTTCCAAAGCTTATAACCCTTTAAACCATCCTTATACCCAATAAAGATGCACTTTTCAGATTTACTATCCAACTTGGTTCTTTTCTCCTTTGGAACATGTACATATGCATCACATCCAAATACCCTCAGATGTGAAAGAGAGGGTTTCTTACCAGTCCATACCTCTTGTGTAGTTTTATCATCCAACGCTGATGAAGGTGATCTGTTGTAGTATCCACCGCCTTTGCCCAGAATTCCTGTCCTAACCTGGCACCACTTAGCATGCTTCTTGCCCTTTCCATCAACATCTTGTTCATTCTTTCTGCAACTCCATTTTGCTGAGGTGTATATGGAGTAGTCTTCTGCTGTGCTATACCACACTTCTTACAGAATTCTTCAAATTCATTGCTACAAAACTCTCCACCATTATCTGTCCTTAGCACCTTTATCTTCTTCTCTGTCTGATTTTCCACAAGAGCCTTAAATTCTTTAAACCTATCAAAGACTTCAGATTTCTTCTTAAGGAAATATATCCATGTATTCCTCGAGAAGTCATCTATAAATGATACATAGTACACAAACTTACCTAGTGATGGAACCTTCACAGGTCCAAACACATCACTATGCACAAGCTCTAATATTTGTTTTTCCTTCTTACTACCAGAGGGGAAACTCACTCGATTCTGCTTCCCATATACAAAATTTTCACAGAAATCAAAATCTAGAGAGCTATTACGCATACCTTCTACCATACCTTTACCATGAAGTATCTGAAGGCCCTTCTCTCCAATATGTCCAAGCCTTTGATGCCACAACATGGTCTTCTCTATAAAGACCACTAGATTTTCTACTCCACTTTCAGGAACCATAGAACTGTTGCACCCATCAATAACAGTGCTACCTTATAGCTTGTACAGAGTTCGAATTCAAACTCCCCGCATCAATAGTAGTGCTCCTCAAACCATATTGCAGGTATCCTTCTCTAACACTGTTTTTACACCTGCATCATCCAATTTGCTTACAGAAATCATATTTTTGGCCAATGCTAGAATATGCAGAATGCCCGGAAGTGTTCTAACCCTTCCACCTTTCAACTTCAATTTTACTTTTCCGCAACCAATGATTTTATCCTTCCTATCATCCCCTAAGAAGACATCACCACCATTGTATTTCTCATACTCGCAGAATCACTCTCTATGGGGAGTGAAGTGAAAGAATGCACCTGAGTCAATCAACCATGCCTCATGATCTACATGTGTACTTGAAGAAGCCAAGTACACATCCCCACCTTCATCTGAGGTGATTTTCACCTCTGTAGAAGGAGCCTCATTAGATCCCTTTCCTTTGTCAGGAGCTTTAGATTTACAGCCCCTTTTAAAGTGGCCTTCCTTTCTGCATTTCCAGCACTGCACCTTTATCGGCTTTCCTGGAGATTTAGATCTCCCTTTAGATTTAAATGTCCCACTCGATGACTTATTTTTGTTTCTATTCTGGGACCGTTCTCGTACAGACAAGGCATCACCATTTTGGCTCTCCATATTTTTCCATCTCATCTCCTCTGTCAGCAAGGCTGAGACTATTTCATCAAAAGGCAAGGCAGTTGCATTGCTACCTATTGCAATAACCAGACTATCCCACGAATCTAGGAGAGAACAAAACAAACTAATGCATTTATCTTCATCTGAAATTTTATTATCAATAGATGCTAATTGACTTACCACAGTATTAAATGCATTCAGATCCTCTGTCACCGACTCTCCATCTCTCATGCTCAGGTTATACAACTTTTTATGCAGGAATAGTTTATTCACTAGAGACTTAGATTGGTACAAAGTCCCTAACTTGTCCCACAAAGCCTTCATCGTAGCTTCCCCTGATACATTCAACAATATTGAATCTGAGACACACAATTGTATTGTGCTCTTTGCCTTTTGATCCAACTTCTTCCATTCTACATCGGACACTCCCGTTGGTTTAGTACCTGGATCTACCGCAATCCACTGATCTTTATCCATCAACAGATCATCCTTCTTGAGTTTCCACAACTCAAAACTTTGACCATTAAATTTCTCAATCTCTATCTTTCGACTGCTCGCCATCTTATTTCACCATTAGAATCGATCTCGCAGATCTCCCACTAAACAGGGTCTACAACAGGCCCAAGTAAAACCCCTCAGCAACAAAGGCATCCCCTTGAAGCCAAAACAACTCTGATACCAAATCTAGGTTTTAACCCTGTACAGAAATTACCTACATATGAATTCTAAAACACATAAAATAAACAATACGAGAGAATAACACATAAAACACATATACATAGAGATTTTCCCTGGATCCAAAAATCGGGACTACCAACTTGATTTTTCATTATGTTCCTTTCATTGCTACAACACATATTTATACATGTCAAAGCATCCAATACCATGGACTGAAAAACCATCGCGTCCAAAATCATTGACCGAAAACAATCGCGTCCAAAAATCATGTGCAAAAATCATGCACAAAACTATAGGTGGGTCCGCCCAACCTAACTTAGGGTCCAAAACCAAAATTTTGCGGGGTGCTGCCCTAGACCCCATAAATTGGGGTTACGGGCACCCCTCAAACCCCATGTGACCCCCCTCTAACCCCCAGGTTAACTATGTGGGTTAGTCATGGAAAGAATATAACACAACCCAACAGTCCAACCCCCTTAATGTTGGACAAGTCTCTCTCACTATGTTTTTCTATCAAGCAATTGAATGGCTAATCAGATTTGGGTTTTATGTTGGTTATGATAATTAGAGTGCAAAAGTTTTTAAAGTTGTGGCTACAAGGTGAAAGAGAGATTCCATTAGGAATGGAGTCAAAATAATATTCCAGTAACCAATCACAATCAACATAGCAGTTTGAACTAGGGCGAGGTAGGCAGACTTTTGGATCAAAAAAATTTGTCGCAGTATCATTGAGATGAAATGAGAGTAAGGATCCATTAGATATAAAGAATTTATAAATGCATCTTATATCTAACTTCAAAAGAAAACACTGAAATTATTTGAAAATCATGAGTGGGTTACCAATGTAAAATCTGCACTATAACTTTCTTTCAAACAATTAATAAGAAAAAGGAACACGTGAAAACTAGAAGGGAAGACAAATCACAAAGAGAGGCACATCACCATTATGTATGACACAAGAATCCTAGAACAAAATATTCCATTTGTTGATGTATTGATCACTGCTTTAAAACTTTCTCCATTATTTACAAAGTTTTCTCTTTTCACTCCCTGAATTCCTTTTTACATGTCTTTACATTGTTAAATACAATAAGGAATTAGAAATTACCACTCTATGTGGTAAAATTCACTTCACAAAAGTAGAATAGTCTAGATGTAATGCATCTGCAGAAAAGTAGGAACTAGAATATCGAAGTTATCACAATTTATAAAAATCACTAATTTAAAACTTAAAATAGTTTAGAAACATCATGTTTGGAAACTCAACTAAAATAACTTATCCACACTTATCCAACCAACAAAATCACTCATAGAAGGTCCCAAAACACAAATTTATGAAAATAACCATGACTGATAAACTTATGCAATAGTTGTACAGTGGTTGCACAATAGAGAGTATTGTTATGTTGCGCAATAGTTGCGTAGTAGAGGGGACAAAGTTTATGGAAAAATATGGTTCAACAACGAGCTGATATATCTCAAATCCTGATAGATTTTACAAAAATGAAGGAGGTTTTTGTATATGAGCTTGTTCTTGAGAGAAAACCCTCTTAGTTTCCAAATATTCTTCTCCAGCTCTTCACAATATGCACCCAAACATCATAACTAAAATAGGAAAAGCCAAAACCTAAAAGGTAGACTATACATATGCATTTGAATATTACAATATATGACGCATGTGTGGAAATTGAAAGAGGCTTTCATAATTTTGGCCCGTTCTTGGAAAAACATCTTTAATTTTTTCAAAATTTGGCTCCATTTGGTTGGAAACATATTTTGAAAATGATGACAAAAATAATCAGCTTCATAGGAAATTCGCAACGGCTGTTTGAACTCGACCTGCAACCTCTCATTCAACTTTCTCAATGATTTATTTTACTTTAAACTTGCTCCAGAGCTCAAAACAGAGTCTGGATGAAATAAAATGAGAGAAGTTTCAAACAATTTTGAAATTTTAAGCCACCCAGAGCCCTCTCATGGTATGATGATAAAATTTGAAGTCATGGAGGTATGAGAGATATAAACCACTAACAAACCTTTGACATGACCCCTTCCACTCTAATAATGACCCCTCATGGTCTATTCAACCTTTAAAAGTTTGAACTTTACAAATATTTTTACCTTTTTACACAGGGGACTCTTTTGACTCTGACACATAGTGATTCATAGGCTAAAGTTGACAAATAGACCTCCTAAATGAAATTTAAATATAGGAAAACACTTTGATTCCTAGACTATGGGACCCTGAAATTGGCTACAATGTGGATGGAAACCTCATAGTGAGGTGCCAAGAACACCACAAACTAGTAGCCTTAACCATTGGGCTTATTGACTCCTTGACTGAACTTCAAACAAACTGAAAACTGATTATATTTATTACAAAGCTCAAAAATTATAAAGGAAATTGATAGCAAATCACCAAAGCCTTAGGGACTTCTCCTCAGGCTTCAAACTCTGATGATAGTTGTCCACACCTACTGAAGATAAATATACAATCATGTGTAATGATCCTTCCAATGTAACCAATCAAGAAAATGACTACTTGACTGATGCTTGTATTCAGCTCCACCAGGCATAAAGAAAAATTCAAAAAATGGAAACTCAAACTGTAACTGAGACTGATAACCATAATCCATAAATACAAGAAAATCCATCTTCCTTGATGACTGCAACAGATTGGAAAAAGGGTCTTGGAGATCATGAAGTCCTTGATTCGGTTGATCCTTCTCAAATTGCAATGCAACAATTTGTTCTTTCCTATCATCCATATGAGAGACAAGGCTTGTATGTTCTTTCAAATATTCAAATGAGGTAGCCGCATCTTGAATAATAAAAGTGTCTACATCCACGGGGTCTAGAATGACCTACTATTCTTCATTATCTTCTTGAAATGTTTGATAATTATTTTCTGCCATAATTACATTGCCCAAAAATTCCACACATGCCAATTCAAAATTCTGATTTACACAAATCTACTCTTGAAATAACACTTCAGAAAATGGATGAGCTGGAGAGACATATGTGTGATGAATATCCAAAGTTCCTTGTTCATGCATTTCATCGGAAACCTCATACTGGTCTTCACAAATGGTCTTGAAATAAAAACCCTGAAAAAGAAAAATTTGATAAAAAAATTAATTTTTATCTCCATACCTTTGCTCATACAAAGAATTACAAGCCTACTACAAATTTTGCATCAATTTTAGAAAATAGAACATGGCTATAATCATTTAAATCCTGCTTAGTTTCCTTTTCATCCAATATATTAGCCACCATTTCTTCTTGGTAATGGAAAGTTTTCTCGTTCAAAGCTTCCAATATTTCTTCATCCATGAATTCTTCCTCACCATATGTATTTCCCAGATTTTGGATAAAACCCTCAAAGTGTTCACAACAATTCTCAACCAAAGATAAAGAAGGATCAGAATCTATGTATTTTTCAAAAAAATGCTGAATGAAAAAATTTAAGAGAATAAATAATAGTGGATAGAAAACCTTCATACCAATATCTTTCTTTTTCCTCCAAGGTAGCCATGAACATTTTCATGAGGAAATATTCATGAAATTGAACCTTAAGTCTATGCACATGCATGTGAAACTTGACCAAATGAAGAGCAACATCATCTCCTTTATGATCTTTGAATTTTGTCAAATAATTTTTCCAATGTACATGAGGCATGCGATTTGGAAAAATTTGAATGTGATCCTGATTTAAGAGAGCATACCTTGCAACTATAGAACTCATTTTTGGCCAATAGAATTGCCAGTAAAAGTCTGACATCTGGATCCTACTATCAGTGGAGTCTTGGGATTAGGTTGAAAACTAATTGGAGTCACCAGGTAAATGGTTCAGCCTGCATATGTTTGACTGCTATCCACCATCAACATCTAGATCTAAAACTTTGATGATTTTTCACAGACAAGATGAAGCCTTTCTTTCCCTGACAATGGTGCAAATATGTTAACAATCTATCAATTTATCTAGGCTAAGGAGAGAAATCCTAGAGGTAACCATAAACCACTTTTAGGCTAAGGTCCATATCCCATAGCCTTGTGGATGACCATCTCGATATGTTCTTCTATCAAGAAATTGAATGACTGATGGGATTTGGGTTTTAAGCTGGTTATGATAATTAATGTGAATTTATTTTTTAAATTGTGTATACAAGGTGAAAGAGATATTACATTGGGCATGGAGTCAAAATAATATTTCAGTAACCAATCACAATCAACAAAGAAGTTTTAACTAGGGCAAGGTAGGAAAACTTCTAGATGTAGGGAATTTGTTGTAGTATGGCTGAGATGAAATGAGAGTGAGGATCCATTATATATAAAACATGTATAAATGAATCTGATATCTAACTTTAGAAGAAAAAACTGAAATTGTTTGACAAGCATGAGTGGGTTACAAATGTAAAATCTGCAACATAATTTTCTTTTAAATAATTAAGAAGTAAAGGCACATGTGAAAATGATAAGGGAAGACAAATCACAAAGAGAGGCACACCATCATTATGTCTGACACAAGAATCCTAGAACAAAACAGTCCCTGTGTTGATGCACTGATCAGTGCTTTAAATATTTCTCCATTGTTTACAAATTTTTCTCTTTTCACTCCCCGAATTCCATTTTACATGTCTTTACATCATTAAATACAATAAGGAATTCTATGTTACCACTCTATATGGTTGAATTCACTTCACAAAAGTAGAATATTCTAGATGCAACACATCTATAGAAAATAAGGAACTACCATATTGAAGTTATCATAATTTAGAAACATCACTGATTTAATAAAATAATTTAGAAACATCACGTGTAGAAACTCAACTAAACTAACCTATCCACACTTATCCAACCAGGAAAATCACTTCTACAAGGACCCAAAATACAAATTTACAAAAATAACCATGACTAATAAACTTACACAGTAGTTGCACAATAGAGAGGACTGATATGTTTGCGCAACAGTTGCACAGTAGAGGGGACCAAATTTTTGGAAAAATAGGGTTCAAAGACAAGCTCATATATCTCGAATCTTGACAAATCTTACAAAAATGAACGAGATTTAGAAACCTCCTTCGGTTTCCAAACATTTTTCTCCAACTCTTCACAATCAACACCCAAACAAAATAACTAAAATAGGAAATAGACAAAACCTGGAAAATAGACTTTAAAGATACATTTGAATCTTCCAATGTATGAAAGTTGTGTAGAAATGGAAGGAGGTTTTCATTATTTGGACCATTCTTGGGAAAACCTCTTTCAGGTTTCGAAAATTCAACTCCATTTGGTTGGAAACATCATTTGAAAATGATGACAAAAACAATCAGTTTTGTAGCAAATTTGCAACAACTGTTTGAACTCGACGTACAACCTCTCGTTCGGATTTCTCAATGATGTCTTTCACTTTCAACGCGCTACAGAGCACAAAACATACTTTGGATGAGATAAAATGAGAGAAGTTTCAAACAATTTTGAATTTTTAAGGCACCCAAAGCCCTCTCATGTCATGATGATGAAATTTAAAATCATGGAGGTATGATATGTATAAACCACTAACAGACCCGTGACATGACCCCTTCCACTCTAACAATGACCCCTCATGGACTATTGAACCTTTACAAATTCAACCTTTACAAATATATTTTTACCTTTTTACGCAAGGGACTCTTTAGACTATGACACATAGTGACTCATAGGATAAAATTGACAAACAACCATCCAGAATGAAATAGTAAGATAGGAAAACACTTTGATTCCTAGAATATAGGACCCTAACACAATATATGTGGGTAATATCACCAAGATACTAACCATTGAGAAATTGAAAGAAAAATATTTTTTCTAAGGGAAATATTTTAAATTTTAAACTCACATGAATAACTGAAATAGGAAGGTTTGGTGGCTATGGATTTGTTTCTTTCTCATCAAAATATTATGTCGAGGCAATGATCTATGAGTTCAATAATGTGGTGTTGGATGGAAATCCAACGAGAGTGAATGTGGCATGAAGAATCAATGATATATGCAAACTCTTGGAAAGTAGAACTAATATACCTAACTATAACAATTTATTATCTCAATGATGAAATATGCTCTAGAAAGTTTGGAACATAAGCTCATATGAACTTGAACTAAGAGCTTTTAAGATCAGGATTATGATGTTTCATACATCAAAATATTGCATGACATCTTGACACAAGATTCCTTCATTTCTTGTTGAAAACATTACCCCTATTGTCAAGGAAACTCATAAGGATGTACAAGTATTTTATTTTTATACCATGCCTGAGTATGAATCATGGAGAGAATATCTAATTGGATCAACACCAAAATAGACCATGAATTACTATAAGGATCTCGATTCAAGTAATTCTGAAGAGGAAAGAGGATAACATTGCAATCCACTTGGAAAATGACATTGTTGAAAAGGATGTTGGTAATGGAGTGTATGTAAAAAAAACAACAGAGGATTACAACAAAGACAACCCTATGATTGTCTTAAGGAGCTTGGTTGCAATGTAGAAAAAACAGGTCAAAGAGGTGTTCTTGAACAAATCCTTGAGGAAAATCTTAAATTGAATTTTGTAAAACCTAGCATTATTTAATGAGGAATGTAATCATTGAACCAAAGAATAGTTCTATAGAATAAAGTGTAACATTATCCATGATATGTACTTGAATATAGAATCACATTTTGACCAGAACGAATGTAGATCATATTTTGTGTATTTTGAATAAGGTTATATCTATGACATGTATGGCACTAAGAAGGATTGCTTTGTTGATAATCAAATGGCTAAGATACAATATGGGTATGATATGGAGGAAAATGGGTTTCAATTTGATCGTACCATACTCTTGTTTTAGATATATAGTGGTAATGATGAGGATGTCATCAAAGAGAAATTATTTAATTCAAATTTAAAAGAATAACTAATTTCATATTGGGACAAAATAGCATGTAAGCTACCCAGGAATACCCCCAACCCTATAACAAACTCTATAATGCTTAAAAGGGGTTTTAGTGATGGATTAGGTAATGGTTGCAAAGGAAACAAATTCTATCCTAGAAATATAAATCTTTAGAGAAAATTATTATATCAGGGAATGAATTCTTTCCTAGTAGGGCATGTTCCATTTGGAAAATCTAAGGATATTCCTCTCCATCATACCCATAATCAAAACAAAAGCTCCCAATAATGTAAAGAAAAACATCAACTTCCAAAATGTTTTGATAAGTGTAATATATATGGTTTTGATTTTTTCATTTTGGCCTAGCTTAAGTGATTGTGTGATGGAATTATATCCTCCCCACCCAATTTCTATTCCCATAAGTGGCACAATAAAGTTTTGAGCTTCTCCAAAATCTAGTTTACCATCCCATCCTTGAAATCAGGGATAGTCCAAGGTGGGTCCCCCCATAAAGCATGTATATGTGTTTTTTTGTTACTATTTTTTCTAATTGAACAAAAAATAAAACATGTATTTTTGAAACTCAATAAATTATACATGATCAATTAAATTCAATCATTTTTCCATTATAGAATCTACAAAAAAACACTTCAGAAAATTCTAGAAAATTTTTCTAGGAAGTTTCTTGGATAGAAACTTTTCAAATGCATTTTATAGATGTCTCCTGGAATATTCATGTTTTGAAATACCAATTTCATACAGTAGAAACAATAATTTTTTTTCAAATTCAAATAGGTGTGAGATTAAAAAAAGGGCAAATAATAAACAATAAAGGAAAAAACGTTCAAATGATAAAAGAGTTCCTACCCAAACATCTATTACCTAGATGCAAGCATGGGTATTACAAATTACTGTCATTGAATAAAGAAGAACCATTTGCACTATATTGTTTTTTTAAAGGTGCACATATTTCTTCTTCAGTGTGACAAATTATCATAAAGTTATTATCAAAAGAGAGCTATTATCAACAAGAGGTAGTAGAAACAATCATCAAAATTACAACTAGCTGAAAGCACAAAGGTATTACAGTTTACCATCATTTAGCAAAGAACAAACATTGCACCTCCATCATTGGCCAACATGAGTGAATGTAACATAATGGTTAACATAAGTTTGACATATTCCGCACCTTACAATTCTAGAGGAGCTAAGATCAACAAAAGGTATCTCCTCCTGCCAAGAAATGCCAAAAATAAATGTGTACTCTTTAGATAAAAAAAAGAAGAGTTAATCACAATTATTTGAAATAAAAGCATGAGAAAAAATGTAAGAACAAAATATTCTTCACTAACCCAATTTGGAGCTTGTACAAGAGGGTGAACCACAACTCTGAGAGGTAGATTCCATTAAGCCATCAGTGACTAGGAATTTGGTATTGCATTGGTTGTAAAGTGAAGGTGTCTTGGATGAAAGTTTGACACATATATATAACTTCGGAATGTACCCTCTAGGTATTCTTCATCTATTGGTCATGGTATAAAACAAGGATCAATTCCCATGTCAATAGATCGAGGAAAAATCACCACATACAGTCACTGGAACTCCTCAACCAATCCTTGAATGCCTCTTGCAGGAGGTACTATCATTGGATATGAGGGTGGTGTTCCTTATTTTTGAGCATATAGGAAGACAACATAGGTGGTTGTGACACAACTATGGGATATGTTAGTGGACTTATTTGTTGGAGTAAATGTTGTTGTGCAAAAATCTGAGGTTGAGGACAAGGAAATGATGTTCATGGAGAAAACAATCCTAAAGGAGCTCTCACCAATTTTTCCACCTTGATATGGTTGATTAACTAAATTTGGCATATGTGATGTAGAACTAGGAATCACTGATATTATTCCTAGTGGATATTTTGATGAAGATTGATTTGGTAGTGGAGGGAAATTTCCTCCGAGTAACATATAAATTTTTTCCTATAGTGGGGGAGCCATTGGTACAAAATAATATGATGACACAAGAGGCATATATAAACCTAAATTAGGTTCAATCCACTGGAATACTAATGGCCCCAATGGAGGCACCATTGGCTAACCTATCAAAATACCACTTGGTGTAGGATGAAAAAAAGATGTAGTACCTGCCCTCAATGGTGGAAAATTTAGTGATAACTAAAATGGTGCAATAGGCCCATTTGAACTTACTCGTGCTGTTTATATTGGATAGTTATCTTTTGATCATGCTAGAGGAATTGAGCATGTTGATCTTATAGAAATTCCTTGGACAAAAGTTCCTGGGGGATACACTAGTTGACTAGGAGGTTTCTCTAGCCTCATTGGCTATGTTGGACTTGGCAATAAAGGTCAATGCCCTATTATTGATGTTGAACCTATATCAAATTGAAATTTATCATCAAGAAAACAATACTATGGCAACTAACTTATAAGGTGTTTTGACACCAATGGAACTAAAAACAAAGAGAAATAAATAGTCATGTAGTAATTTAACATAAGAAAGAAATCACTTTTTGTACTCATAAAGACCAGATGCTTAAGATAACCATAAGGACCCAATGAGAAAGAAAACTTCAAACAAAGAAAATTGACACACAAAAGTATAAATTTAGTGATGACAATAATATTATTTAAAGAGAAATATAAATCGACATTTACTATACTCCTTAATAAGAAAAATCCGATATTCAAGCACGTGATGCTTACACAATATTTTTGTAACATAAAACTATAATTGTGATAACTTACATTCAACTTGATTATTTTCTTTGTAAATATTGGAAAGTGCATAATTTTATTTGCAGTTTGATTTATTAAATTTATGAAGTCCTGGATAATGAATCACTTGTAATTTGTCTTCCACATCGATGCATATTTGAGGGTATATATGACATAAATTACCTAAACTCAGTAATTGGTAGATAATTCCTTTAAATCCTTCTGATTATTTTAAGAAATAGTTTCCCAACTTTTTTTACTTGGAATAAACATATGGGATAACTATCCTTCATATGACAGATCTTGTTGTTAATAGGAAAAGTGGAAGAGAAAGAGAGAGACAAAGTAAAAAACAACAGAAGGGCACAAGCCATTATAACCTCCTAGATAGTTGCATGATTTTCAATTAGTCTTCATAGACTTCCATGGATGGCATATGGAGTTAGTTCTAAATATACAATTGTTAAGCCTCAATGATTCTTTAATTACATGATACACTATTTTGACTCATTGCATTATATTATTTAATACGTTAATCCATTGTATGCTTACACATTATACATAAACCATTTAGGGTAGTGCCTGATCCTACCATCATTTGGCTAATTTTGAGCAACCCTCCTCAAGTTGTGTAGGATAAGCTGACATGTAAAAGTACATGTAAATGAGAAAATATCATTGAAGAATCTGAAGTAGTAAATGCTAATAAGGAAATGAAATAGCACTACGTAAATGAATTTGTAGAATGAAATATATACTATGGAATAAACACAAGTCAATATGTAAATGAAATTTCTTATTATGCATGCAAACAAACATTTAAGGTGTTTCTCGTACGCAATAAGAATTGGGTATAGAGAATAATCCATTAAGAGAATCACTCTAATCATAGCTTACATGGCTTCTTTGCAGAGGCCGACACATAACAATTTGTACACCCTCTTGTCTAGTTGTTATGGTAGAATTTTCAAAAAGCCTTCAAGGTGTGAATATTCTTAACAAAGAATGAAATGACTAATGTCTAAATTTTTTTATGTATATCAACATAATTAGTTCCTTTTCACTTCCACAAAAATTAGGAAAAAGAGTAGTCTTGTTTTACCTATACGATCTTGCAATTATGGATATAGTTGCTAAACACATATGTGGAATTACAAGAAAAATATTCTCAATGCAAATTCATAATTTCACCTCAACCTTGAGGCTTTTCCTTAGATATATTTTCTATGAACTTTCAACTTTAGGGATGAATTTTAAATATAAATTATAATAGTATATATTTCATTTATGTACAATACATAAAGGTTGGGGTTTCATCTTGAACCCCACAACACATGAAGTGTTGGCTTGTATGGGACTGACCCAGGTTCAGAGGTGATTTAGCCAAGAAAATCCTGGTACTACTGGCCCTTTCGGCAACAGTTCATGGAGCGTCAATTAAGGTCTCACCCAAAGTAGTATGGGAGGGTGCTAGAACCAAGTTCCTGCACCCTGGGGATGTCTGATGAGCTTCAGGAGGTCCGTGGTTTTACCCTTCATGCACATCACTACGCGCACCTACTATCCCTTCGCAATGTGTGATGCTGCTTCCGCGCAACCCTACTCGGGGAGCAACCCATATAATACCCAAGTCCCTCGCTATTTGATCTGTTATTACCTGATTACTTAACTCATTAGTCTAAGACTAATGATGATTACAACATATTCAACAATCATATCAGTGGGCGCGATAAATAACACAGTATACATGTAAAGAAGTCAATAGATAACCAGATACATAGAAATAGGAATCAAGTTCTCTTTATTATTCTTTGATCAAGGCTACAGACTCGACACCGCCTTGCGCACTCAACTACAGGGGTCCGCACACTCAGCTACAGGGGTTCGCGCACTTAGCTATAGACTCTACTATGCCTCTATGCACTTAGCTACAAAGCCTCTTCCTACTACTATGACCCAACACACTTAGACTCCTACTCTGTGCTCAAACCATTCATATTCTTCTCTCTAATTCACTATCTTTACAAGTTAGAGCCTTGCTCTATTTATACAATCCCATGGTCTGTGGACCATGGGTAGGATGACATGAATTTACATTACATTACAATACTTTAGGGTGGACAACCCTATGACTTAACCTATACTTCGAACTTCGCGCTTGCAATTCTCTAAGTCTTACAAAACCTTTGACCAAAACTTGGGCTTTAAGCCCCAAAACATGTTGTGGGGGGATTCCATGCCCAACAGGTGCCCAACACAACTATCGTGACTCGTCTTGAGTCACTCTACTGGTGTGGTGACCTTGGCTCGGAGCCCCTCCAACTGGTCCTGTACTGCTCAGAGGTCCGCGGCACAATGTTCTGCAGTTTGTTGGACCTACTACATTCTTGCTTCTGAATCATCCATGTCTGAATCGTGTCCTTACCTTGGTACCAGAATCTAGTGCATGTGTTTATAGTCCTGTGCCCTTGTCCAGCTCCAGGAATCGTGAATATTGTGCTTCACCCGGTTAGTCAGAGAGCTAACCCACCCGTGTAGGGTTTCAAGCGGTTGTCATTTACTTTACCTAGGAAGGGTTCTCCATTTAGTTTGACTAGCTGGACTACGCCTCCATCTATGACCTCCTTTACCACATATGGTCCTAGTCAGTGCATTCTGAATTTTCTCAAAAAAATTTCAAACTTACTGTCATACAATAGTACTAAGCCATTTACCTTGAAGGTGCACAACTTGATATGGTGGTCGTGCCTAGCCTTTTCACATTTCTTTTGTACCTTCTGATGAAATCCAGCCAGAAGCCATTATTCCTTGAGTTCTTCTAGTTGCGTGAGCCTTTCTTCCAGAGCTTCACGGTCCATCATGCCTTTGAGCACTGCTATTTGCAGACTAGGTGCAATGTATTCCATTGGCATGACAGCTTCCATACCATAAACCAACCGGAAAGGTGTTTGTCCTATCAATTTCTTGCATGTTTTCATGTATGCCCGTAACACAGCAGGTATGCACAGGTCCTATTCATTCCGCTGCATGTTACATACTTTCGTCAATACAATATCCAGTGTTTTGTTGAATGTCTCTACTGTCCCATTAGCATGTGGGTGGTACGATGTGCTTTTCCGATAATATACCTGGAACTCTTCTGTGAGCACGCTAATGGTTTTATTGAGGAAATGTGTTCCGCGATCACTCATTAATATTTTTGGATAGCCAAATTGTGTCAACACGTGTTCAAACAAAAACTTCACAGCCATAGCGGCCGTGCAGTCCTTGACCTACTGTGCTTCTACCCATCATATCAGGTACACTGTCGCAGTGATGATGTAGCGCACACCTGTCTATCCTTGAGGTTTGATTGGGCCCACAAAGTTTATTTCCCATTTATCAAATGGATGCAATGTCATTTGAGGATTTAGTGGCATCTCATCCCTTCGTGATGGTTTTCCCGTCCTTTGACATATATCGCAGGCCTTACAGTGCAATTTCCAATCCTAGTGCAGGGTCAGCCACCATAACCCTCTGCGAAGAATCTTCTGTGTGGTCACATGTCCTGCATAGTGTACTCCTGCAGTGCCCCCATGTGCTTCCGTGAGGATCTGACCTCATTCAAATTTAGGTAGGTATCATCACAATATCTCATCGTTGCCCATCTTGTAGAGGTGCCTTGCGATGATAGAAAAGTTCGTCGCGTGCACCACCAATTCCTTCTTCTGCTGGACTAAGTATTCCTTCGATGCAGTCACTGTTGTAAGAAATTGGATTATGTCTTCGAAGTGTCTGTCCACGATGCGCACTGCAAAGAGCTATGCATTAGGTAGTCCTTCCTCCAAATTTGTTGGTTCCTCACCTGTCTCAATTTATGACAAATGGTCTAGTCTTGCGTTTAAGCATCCCAGCTTGAATATGACCTCAAAATCATATTCTTGAAATAGTAAAAGCCATCTGCATATTTTCCCCCCCAACACAAGCTTGTTCACCAGGTATTTTAACATGGTATGGTCGGTATACATCTTGAAATGTCCTCCAAGTAAACAGTGTCAATATTTCTGAAGCGTGTACACCATTTCCAACCCCTCATGTTTGGTGGTAGAGTAGTTTTTTTCTGCTTTGGACAATCATCGACTTGTAAACATGATCAAGTCATCAACACCCTCCATGCCCTCCTATGTGAGTATGGCTCCCAATGCGATACATGACGCATCCACATGTACATGAAATTCCACATCCCATTGTGGGAAGACAAGCATTGGAGCAGAGGCCAGTTTCCCCTTCAGGACATCCAAACTCTTCATGCAATCATCATTCTAGCAATATGTAAAATATTTTTTCAATAGCTTTTCAATCAACACAGTTATTTGGGAATAACTTTTGATGAACTTCCTATAGTATCCAGTGTGTCCCAAGGTAGCACGAAGTTGTTTAACACTTCTCGATGCTTCCAAATATAGGATACTGGCAATATTCATAGGGTCCACCATCAGTCCTTGTTTGCAAACCACATGTCCCAGCAGGTTTCCAAGGGGAATGAGGAATGTGCACTTCTTAAGGTTCAGCGCAATCTGGTGTCGGCGGCAAGTATCCAGCATAAAGCCTAAGCTTGCTACATGATGCTTAACTAATCCAAAGACAGTCCAATCATCCAGATAGACCTCCAAAAACTTGTGGATGTATTCTTTGAACGTGGTTACCACGATGTGTGAAAATATAGCTGGCGTGTTCTTCAGTCCAAACGGCATAACGGTGTATTAAAAGCAGCCCCATTTTGTTGTGAAGGTCATTTTTCTCCTATATTCTAGCGCAATCTTGATCTGATGGTACCCTGAGAACCCATCCCTGAATGAGTATGCTTCCTGACTGCCAACATTCTCCAGTACTTCATCTTTGAATCGTGTTGGGAATGGATCATGTACATAGGCATCATTTAGCTTCCTAAGGTCTACGCATATTCTTATTTCACCCTTTTGTTTTTTCTCCTGTACTACCATAGGACTCACCCAGTCAGATTCTTGCACTAGTTCAATAATTCCAGCTGTGAGAATTTTGTCTATTTCAAGCAGTAAGGCCACTTCTTAATTGGCTTTGCATCAGGTTTTAGGGTGCTCTTCATCATCCCTAAATCGCTAATGATCCCTTTTAAGTCTGTAATTTTGGTCAGGAACAAGTTATGGTATTCGCGGAGTAACTTAGCTACCTTATCGACTGTGGCATCATCCCAATAGTCCCCAAGCATTGTGTACTTCGGCTATGCCTCCATTCAAATGTTGACCTACTTAACTTTTAGTAGCGCGGTGATGTCGGGGTCTTCAAGTGATGGTCCAAAAATCTCACGAGAGCCATCTATTTCTAAAATGTTAATGTTTCGTGGGTCCTCATCATCCTCTTCAACATTTACGTTATAACACTCCAGTGCACTGCTTAACTGTGTCGCCCATTCTGTATGACATACTCCCATTGGCTCTTGTGGTATTTTGAAGATAACGGCTTTTATATATTGTAGCGCATCGTCAACACTATCCAACCAATGATGTTCAAATGTGAACATTAACAAAAATCCCTCATGCAAGACATCCCATTCTCCCGTACCATGGCGGAGCTCCGTCTCAGTATACCAATTCATGGGTATGACATCCAGGGTATGGTAGAATAAATGTACCCATTCAGGTTGTGGCTCTTCCCTGTAGACCTTGGTCCATTTTGTGAGGTGTGTGCATGGATCATATCATCCATCATATTTGTCTACTATCCATATTTGTGGTTTCCCAAATCATAGGCGCATCATTTTTCTACAGCTGCGCCAGTCGTGAAAATTTCCTTGATGCGTACCCCACAATCATGCATGTGTTGCACGTAGTGCGCACTTCAGCGCATCGAACCACTGCCATTCTGGTACTACACTTTCAAATTTGCTCAAGAATTCATCTACCGCTGACAATCCATCATACGTCAGCAACTCCATTGCCTCTATTGTCATGCAACACAGTGATCTAGTCATCATGTTGCAATTAAGCGTTGTTACTTCATGTAGCCAATTTTACCATCATTCTATCTCTTTGTCTGAATCCGAAGTGTAGGAGATTTCACTCTCCCACGAAATCCTTCCATCTGCAGTTGGATTCACACAATCCTCTTCTCGCATGGTTATATTATAAATATAATTGAGATTGTCATCACTATTATCATCATGCACCGGTTCAGTGTATTGCGCTCATTCGACTGGATCTAGTGGTACTACTATGCGTAGTGACTTTTTCTCAAAGATCATTTTGCACTTCTTCAGATTTATGACTACGTTCATATCGGTGGCACAGTCTATTCCTAGTAGCATGGGATAGGGATTACTATCATTGACAATCTCTATCACTTCAAAATCTCCCTGCGCGCTTGCACCTTCAATATCGACTGTTACCCCTTGCAATCTTCCCATGGGAAAAATCGTTTGTTGGTTTACCATTTGTAACTGAATAGGGGACCATTGAAACGTGGCTCTGCCCATGTGTTACCATGTTTTCTTTGGTAGTACATTCATGTCCGAACCTAGATCTATGATTACCTGATCCATTTCATACTCGCTGATTTGCACAGTCAACCTCATTTCCCTTCCTATGCGCAATGCATGCTTTCCAAGTTTCTAGACCATGCACGGTTCTCCTGACCCCGTGCACCTAGTGATAAGTCCTTGTAGTCCTTTGATTGCCTTGTTGTCACGCAACAGATTCTTGCATGTCTCCATAAACGTAGTGAGAATTGAAGGATCCATCCATGGTTCTAGTTGATCCTTACTACCTGAAGTGGAGGCCTCCGTGAAGCTCTTCTTAGATTCCATGAATGTTTCCTTCACGCGTTCTAAATCAAACTCGGGTTCCTTTATAGGATCCTTAAAAATGCATGCAGTTTCTTCTGGCTGCTTCCCTTTATCATCTCCCATGGTCATATCACTCCTGAGCATCATGTTTACATTCAGGTCTTCATCGCGTGGCTCAGACCTCATCATCTGTAAATTCTGAGTCAAAGGGGGATGGAGTACCCCCTTTCGTGCATCCTCACTATCAGCGAAGGGTAGTCATTTGCCTCATGATCAAACTAAGTATAGTACCAACATGATTTCCTTGTCAGATTTGTACAATCGTGGGCATAGTGCCCTAGCCATCCGCAATTATAACAAATTAGTTGTTTGCGACCCCTTCCTGGTTCCATTCTGCCTGGACCTCGACCGTGTCCCTGAAATCTAGCACGTGCCATCCTTGCATTTGGGTTGAGGGCTCACGTTTCAGTCTCAGCCTTATAGGTAGGAGTTTGATCCATCATTATTTCGTAGCTTCAGTAGGTGCGTTCATCATGGCCTACCGACCTACAGAAATTACAAAACAATTGTTGGGACGTCTGCGTATACTTCTGCAATAGATGACAATTGTCCATAGCATGTTTTCCTCCTATCTGGTAGATAGTGCACCATAGTGCAAATGTCGTACTCGTCCCTGTCTATGCCTCCAGTCTTAACGAAATCGGTCCTCCTCCTGCCAAGTAGTTTGCAAACACTAGACAGTGGTCCTTGTCATGCCCTTAGCCTTTTCATTTTATGCACCATACTTCCTCATGCGCCTCCGGCTGAGGTGCCCTATCCTGTTTCAAACTTTGCATTTCTATACACAGATTCTGAAATCGTGCGTGAATTTTTTGGACTACCAACCCAGGGTCTTGTATATGGGTTTCATGTAGTCTCATTGCCATCTCCAATGCTTAGCCCTGGGTGGAAAGTTTTTGCTATGACAGTGCCATCCTTAAGGGTGGCATAAGTGATGCTATAAACCATGCGTGATATTGTCCATCTGTCAACGTTGTATTGGCTTCACGAATCATAATCTTCAACCTTTGGTCCATATCCCAGGGGGTCTCGCCTAGGAGCATCACGATCTCCTTGAACCTGATGATTGATTGTGCTTCTAATTTTGGCCTGCTAAATTACCTATTCAACGTGGCCTGGATCTCTGCGATTCCTGCATTTGGGTGGTCAATAGAATGCTTGATATACCATGTTAATGTGCTATCTTGAAGCATGCTCACCAGCGTAGCCTTTTTAATATTTTCATCCATGACACCACGTGCTTCCCATACTGCTCTTACCACGAACCATACTTGGTTTGGATCTTCATTCCCCACTCCTCTAAACATCGGTAGTTTGATTGCACTCGCCATATTGAACTATGGTGGTGGTGGAGGTGGGGTGGGTGGAGATGGATGTGAGGAGCGTGAGATGGGTGGCGGTGTGGGTGGAGGTGGTAAACGCAGAATGCGTTGTCTTATTAGGCTAACTGTGCTTCTCGGAGAAACTTTTGCGAGCTCTTCCTCACTTTCCCGTGAGGGTGAAATTAGGGGACTGGTTTCCAATTCTTCACTACTTCTACTTTTGTAGATCTTCCTGCTTCGCGTAGTCCCAAACATTAATTTATTCGCATAACCCACTTTTCACACAATAGCATCTTAATCCAAGTATTCAAAGATTTAATATACTTACCTCGCGGTCCCTTAAGGAAATGTCGCCTCGCCTCACTGTAGCTGATGGTCCTGTCTACTGCAAACTCAGTGATAAATCCCCCTATTATTTAGTCAAGCCAATGGTCCACAACTCATGCAATCTTCTCCCCTGACGCTTCTAGTCTGTGTACTAATTCCAGAGTCGACACTATTGGTTTGTCAAGCCTACACCTTCCCTAGCTGTCTGCTAACTTCGTGATCTACTCATACAGCTCAGAAGGAAAGGATGCAAAGAAAATTTCGTGGATTTCCGTATACAAGTAATGCTCCAACCACTATTCATTCGATACTTCCGGATTTCTGTTTTCTTGCACCGCGAACTCATGAATCTTCTTGTCCAACCACTCTTCAATTTCTTTCGTTGTTGGATTATAGTGGCACGACATCAGACATCCTTTATGTAGATCCTGGTCCCGGCAACGAAACCATTTGTTGGCTTGTATGGGCTTGACCCAGGTTCAGAGGTGAGTTAGCCAAGAAAATCCAGGTACTACTGGTCCTTTCGTCAATAGTCTATGGAGTGTGGACTAAGGTCCCACCTGAAGTAGTATGGGAGGGTGCTAGAACCATGTTTCCACACCATGGTGATGTCTAATGAGCTTATGGAGGTCCATGGTTTGACCCTTCATGCATGTCGCTACGCACACCTGCTATCCCTTCGCAACTTGTGATGCTACTTCCACGCAGCCCTACTCGGGGCGCAACCCATATAATACCCAAGTCCCTTGCTATTTGATCTATTATTACTTGATTACTTAACTTATTGGTGTAAGACTAATGATTATTACAGCTTATTCAACAATCATATTGGTGTGCGTGATAAATAAAATAGTATAAATGTAAAGAACGCAATGCACAAGTAGATACACAGAAATAGGAACAAATCTCTTTATTATTCTTCGATCAAGGTTATAGACTCGACACCACCTTGCGCACTCAGCTACAGGGGTCCGCGCACTCAGTTGCGGAATCTACTAGGCCTCTGCGTACTCAACTGCAAAGCCTCTTCCTACTACTACGACCCAATACACTTGGACTCCTACTCTATGCTCGAACCATTCGTATTCTTCTCTCTAACTTTCTATCTTTACAACTTAGAGCTTCGCTCTATTTGTACAATCACATGGTTCGCGAACCATGGGTAGGCCGACATGACTTTACATTACATTACAATACTTTAGGGTAAACATCCCTATGACTTAACCTATACTTCATGCTCCGTGTCTGCAATTCGCGAAGTCTTACAAAACCTTTAACCAAAACTTGGGCTTTAGGCCCCAAAACATGCTGTGGGGGGATTCCATGACCAACATGAAGGCACCCCCAACATTGTGTAAACACTTTCGTAACAACCAAAATGTAACAATAAATAATCCTACTACAGTTTGGACATGCTCAAATTGATGGCAATACATGGATTTGACCAATTTCACAACCACATCCTACAACCCTATCCTACATAACATTATGATAGATGCGTGTTGAGTAACTTCCATATTTATGTTAGTAGGAGTCTCAGGATCAAGAAGAATATCTTCTAGTAGAAGCATTTGAAAATATGTTGCATTATACAAATGTTCATAGAGTTGATAATGAATCATTTACAAGAATTTTGGCAAGGTGTTATTTAAATATGTTGATACCTCCATAAATATTTTGGGTAGTTTTGCATAGAATAGTTTGGCCCTTTCCAAAATCAATGTGATCTATGGCTTTTTTTCCTTTAACAATTTCTGATTTACATTTTTGGGGGAGGAGGATCGACAGGAAAACATAACTTGATGTTTCATATACAAAAAAGGACCCCAAAGTGGTTTATTCCCTTCCTTTCATTATTGGTGTTCATGTTGTTTTCATGTTGTTGATGTAACTGAAAAATCTTTCTTTCAAGAGATCTTCACTTTAGAATCTAGATCTTAATTTAGTTCCTTTTTGGAGAATGTCTAACACGCTTAGATGTCTTTTGCTTCACATTTGTAGGTCACAGATATGAAAACAACAAAAATTGTCTCTTGTCCAATCTCCTAATGATCAAGTTTAATTTTTGCTGATGCATCTCATGAAAAATAAATTACAAGAAAAAAGACTATTCATAAGTTGTATATTGTTATGATCATGATTGAAAATTGTCATATCCAACCACCCACGAAATTGTCTTTTCTTAATAAGAAATGGATGTGATATAAAGGGATTCCTACTTCATCTAATTGTTAACGTACAATTAGATGACAAAAATGTCTCAAGCCATCCAAGAGGACTACATAACCATGCTTGGTACTTAGGACACCAACTAGGTGTGAAAATTTGCCACATTTTTTCCTATTTTATTTTATGAGTCAAGACACCTGCAGTGTCATACTTGACAAAGTGTTTTGGTATAGCCATTAGCACCTACCAATCAATATTGATGACTTAGGATACTAATCAAACTAATTTTCTTGCACTCACCATAGAAGTTGTTATTCCAAAAGTGGTTGGATCTCATTTCATGAATCACATGTTTATTGCAATGTTGAACGCAATTTTAATAAGCTTTGATGCAAAAGGTTGTTGGATATAACTACATGTCTAACATGTTAATTAAAGTTCAACTCAAATTTAGTTGAGCAGTTTATTTTTGTAGTATAAATATGTAGTTTAGATATCTTATTAGGTATCACCTGATTGATTGAATAAAGCCCTTCAAGTGACAATATTAACATTAAAGAGTTTTTATAGCAACTACGGATCTTTGGAATCTCTCCAACACTCGAAAGTGGAAATAAATCACCATTACAATGTATAAAATACCAAGCTTTTATTCTTCAATGTTGCTTCAAGCTTCATCATTGTTCTATCATCCCCACATTAAGGGAAATTATATAAAAAACAATTAATATAACTATCATTATTTTACTATAATTTTGTTTCTTACTTTTTTGGTTTCAATTATCCACTTTTGTAGGTCCATCCTCCCCACTTAGATATTTCCTTTACCATCATAATTTATGATTTGAGTGAATAGTGACAAAGAATGCCAATGTGATGCTGAGGTGTTGATTTTAAATCTAATCCACATGTATGCCCTTAGAATTGCATTGTTGAAAAAAAGAGAGAGATAAACTCAATTTTCAATCTCCAAAGAGAAATTGCCTACAAATTTTAAACCTAGAAAACATCTTGCTTGAAATGATCTGATTTTGCAATCCAAATTTATACTTGTTTGCAACATGGGTTTAATTGATCCCATGCAGATGTGAAACGAACACATCCAAAGTTTGATCATCTTGCTATCAATTTAGTCTGTGCCCCAACTCATTTATTCTCAAGTTCTGTTAGCATTAAAATTTAGCTAAACTTGGCTATGTGTCCTTGGGAACTCAAGGTGAAGGGATTATCTGTCTTCAACGATGATGATATTGACTAGAGATGATAGAAAATTAGTTTTAATTATTTATTTAAAGACCTAAAAAACTCAGTTAATCCTGCACCCTATGCAAAGAAGGGACTACAGGAGGTACTTACCTGGAAATAAAAACAAAGAATACTACTGAGATAGAGGTCTACCCGGTGCAACAAGCCTTTTTCGCTGCCTTTTTAAAATTAAATTCAATGGATCTTGTTATCACATATGCACATGTATGAATCGCCAATTACACTAAGCTACCTCAGATAATAAAAATTAATCTGTTATTAATTTTCTAGATCTCAATATTAAGTGGTTGGATCCTCTAAATACAATGACTAGGGAAAAAAAGCTTTGTAATGATGGAAAAATCATATCTTTAGATGAACTCTCAGGTTTGATTTTGAAAGAAAATGGGGGAATGAAATATACTCTTAGCTTCTTTCAAATTATATCACCAAATCGGGCATGTTTTGGCCTTTTTTTGTCATCGAGAATTATGCAAAGAAGATTTTGGGGATCAGAGGAAGCTCGTTGTGAAGGGTTTCTCATAGAAGAATGAACCTTATTGGAACAATGATATATGAATAATTTGTATGGTCCCATTAAAATAGTTGGTGCCTCATCATATAGGGAAGATAGAATGGAAATGCCATAAAGAAAAAAAATGGCAGTCGAAATTAAAATTAACAAAACAAAAATTAAAGTTAGGTGAGATTCGGTTTCTGTTATATGACATAGATTTCAGGTTGGAATTATGCGACAACCATATAATATGTAGTGTAAGGGCTGGTAGTGGAGGGTCACCATGAGATTCAAAACCATGATCAGCGACTACTTTATCCTATGAATATGTGAGCAAGAAATATAGAATGTTGCATGAAATGTTACTTATATGAGGAACTTTTGTAAGCACATAGGGGTACTAGATCTGTCCATGGGTTTTTGGTGGTGTATATTGATTGAAGTTTATTTATTTATGTATTTTTTTTGTAAGAAACAATTTTGTTGTTTGAATGAATTTACAAGTGGTGCTACTAATGATTGGAATTTTAAGAAGAGCACAGATTGAATTTTAATTTTAACGTATTGCCATAATTCCAACACCAACATTGTCTATGTCACTTGCGATGAAAAGCATATGTCATCACAATTTTTGTTCGAAAATATGGAAACCAATACACTACTGAGAGGAGAGGTGAATCAGTTGTGTGAACAAATTATACAATTATTCACAAATTATACTTTTCAATCACTTTAGAAATTATTCATGGATCAGCAACATGAATCAATCATCTAAAACATAACATAATAATCATCAAGCACATAAAAAACATATACATAAGACACCAATCTTCTTTTTATTACAAGCTTCAACTTTATTACATTAGTTTCCCACAAGATGCTACTTGCAGGTTTAACAATTTCTACTGAAAGTAACTTCTCTCCCTTCTTGTTTATCACTCTTCACTAAAAGGGATTGTTGCCCCTGTTTGTTTACCATCCTTTGCTAAAAGTTCCTCTTTCCCCTTCTTATTTATCATCTACTACTAAAAAGGGACTCTTTCCCCCACACATTTACCAGCACCTATTGGAAGAAACTACAACCCCTAATCTTCAAGGTACCACTTGTTTTCCCTCTTGATTAATCTTTCATCCACTTTTAAACTAGAATCAATAAAGCACTTACCTCATAAACCAAAAAAATTTCTCACTAAAGATACTCTCCAAAACCACCTTAAAAACACCTTCAACAATCTCACATTACTAAGAAAATCACCTTCATCAATTTCTCATTACTAGACACACCAAACTATACCAACAACATGCATCCTTTTGCTAATCACCAATGCATTATTTTCATCTCTAAAAAAACTTTTAGATACCAAATCTAATCATTGATTTACTCTTGACGCATACAAACACTATGCATCTTGTTGCACCAACAACTCTCATCACCTCACCTTGGTTGCTCGAATTTTTCTTATAAATAATTTTTCCTATTATTTTTGGTAATTAAAACTTTAGGTAACTTCAGGTCTTTCTTCATGCATAAGATCTATATTTGTCTTTCTTCTACTTCAACTAACTCTTATGTATGTCATATGTAGGTATTCAAATACTTTTTTCTATTCTGATAAGTATATCTGAGTTTAACTACTAGAATAGGTTGTTCTAGATATTTGTCAAAGTTTAACTGTAGCTTTAACTTGTTCTTCTATTTCACTTTGACCTTGGAATGAATCTATGATATTTTCCTTTTTCCTATTCAAAATATGTCTTATAATTCTTCCGTCCAAGTTATCATTCAACAATCTATTATTTAAGACTCAATCTGAGTTGAACTATTACTTTTCACTATTTTGGCCTTTTACAGGTTTTAGCAAAGCTCCTTCTATTTTTTAGCGAGCCTCCAAATTTGGCTTAGCTGCCAAAAGTGTTGGCTTAATTGTTAATTCTACCAATAATGCTTCCAACTCATTCATGCCTCCAAATAGAGTTTTTAAAACCCTTGACGCTTTGTATTTTGGCTCCTTTGGCCATAAGTCCATGAGTTGTCCTGTGCTTTAAGCCGGAGTGCTTAAATTCTTACATTTGTCCCTTTTGGTCCTTAAGCCTACACTCTCGATCCTTATGCTACATATAGCCTTGTCTTGGAACCTTTTATTAGCCCCTGAACACCTTTATCTCGATGATATACTCTTGTGCCTCTTTATAAACCTCTAGGGTTTTCCTTATGAGATGCCATGTGTTGTGGGGCCACCCTACACTATTTTCATTGCTTGTTGCTCTGCCAAGCATACCCCCTCTATGTCTTGGTGCTTGTATCCTAGTGCTTCCACTTAGATGCCTTATTTTCCTTCTAGGTTCAAGCCTATGCAATGATATATCCTAGTGGGGTCCTCTCGCCTTTACTCTCATTGGTTGTTGTTGACAATCGTACTGCTGATGTGTCTCGGTGACACCCTCCTAGTGCTTCTGCTTTGTGCCTTTAAAATTCCTCCCAGTTAGACCTTCAAGGATGACATGTCTTGGTGGGTCCACCTATTGCATGATGGACCAATCATAGTGCTATCGGGGTGAGATGGCTTTGACAACTTCCACATGCACCGAACACTTAGTCACCCTGATGCTTCCATTTTGCATTGCTCAAACACCTTACGGGGTCTTGCATGTGGGATGAAATCATGTCTTCCTCATCATGGAAACTTCACGCCCCCTGAGTGGGCACACTTTTCACCAAGAAATGACCCATTTGGGTACCTAAAAAATCCAAGAAAACACTTTCCATGTGTCTACCATACTGGATTATCCTTGTGTCAGTGCTGACATAATCTATGACCACTAATGTGCTGCTACATAACCCACCTATTTCATATCGACACGTAATGTATTTGTTCTATTTTATCCTCATGGATTAACCAATCAAGATGAGTTGTCATAGGTTTCACCATCTAGAAAATAAAAAATTCTTCTTGTATCATGCTGTCAAGCCACATCTACCCGATCCTTAGTGAAAATTTCTTATGGTTTTTTGCTACCCCCCACTGCATGGTTTATGGTACTGAAGGGTGGGGATGGGTGTAGGATAGTGTAATTAACCTCTATCATTAATCTAATGATCAACAGTATGGGTAAACCACCCATTGTGTGACCCCCACTGCGCATTAACTATTGAGTGATGAACCCCCGTGCAATTACTTTGATGCACTAATGGGACATGTTGTTATAGAAATATTTGGGCACATCAACCCCAAACTTATATGTCATTAAACTAGGGCTCATTCAATCCCTAAAAGAATTGTTTCATACCCTAAAGGAACATAGTCATCTGAATACATTATTCCCCAAAAGTTCCATCTAAGAAACCATCCAGCAAATGCCTAAACTGAACCATACTGACTGCTCGATGGACAAAGTGCAATGCATGCTGAGTGGTACACTACTAGGGTGTGATGCATACTGTTTAGTCCTTCTATAGGGTGTGATGGGTGAGGATGCACAAATTTCAGAGACATTTTTCTAAGTGGATGCTCATAGAATCTTCTAGAAACTTCTCCTATGCCACTTGCCTCTGTGAATTTTCCCAAGGATGAATAGGGGATCTAAGCTTTAGTCATCCCTTCTCTTATGGAACCAAGTGTAACAAGTGGAATGACACTAATCAAACCCCATGGATGACTCACACCCTTGTAAATATCTATAAATGGATCCCTCATCCAAGAGATCCGGAGGCTAGAATGTTGTGAAATGCAAGTAAGTGCGATGCATCTCATATTCTGTGAAGCCTAGGTGCGATGATTGACTGAGCTCTTTTTCCATTCTAGAAATTGAGGGTTTTGACCTTGTTTTCAGTCTTGTTTAGTTGTTTTGCTACAAATGAATAATGCCTCTTTATTGAAACTTCCTTGTATCACTTAGATCAGCCTCAATTACATTAGGATTAGTGAATGTTTTTTTGTGTTTGTTCATCATTTACAATCCTTGATCGAAAAGTTGTTTAAATCGATTTGTTGCTTTGGTACAAAAAGTGTCGTAATTGTCATTTTGTGTCGAAAAGAGAAGTGTCATGAATTCTTCCTTCCCTTGATAATAAATTGAACTTTTTCTTTATGCATTTGATTTGATTTGTTTATATTCGAAGTGTCGAAAGAATTTCTATTCAAAATTGAAAAGTGTCGTGGAGTCTTCCTTTCTCTTTTGAAGAAGAAATTGTCGAAAATGTCATTTTGAGTGAAATATTTCAGATATTTGCAACATTTAGTTTTCCTTTTTGGCACTTTTCACATTAAGAAGAACGAAAACAAATACATGCATTTGCATGTAGTTTTTTTTAGTTTTGTGTGCAAAAAGAAGATTTATGGAAATGCACTAGTGTTTGCTCTTTTCTCTTTTCTTAAAAGCATTGTAATTTTCTTTTCCTAGTAGCTAGGAATTTCATTGCTCAAAATAAACAAAGATTGTTTATCATTGTAGATTGCATTTTAGGAATTTCAGATCATCATCACGCAGTGAACCATTGAAAGGCAAACTCTAATAAATATCAACATTAAAATGAATTTTAATGAACCTAACAATGCTTTGGAACTTAACGCAACATATCTAGAGGTCTAGGCTAGTGACGTGTTCCGGCATCGTTAAAACTAGTGCCTATCGTTTTCATTAACAGTTGGGTGATTCCTCCTCCTTGATACGACAAGTTCTAGCACGGAATTGTGCTCCCCGTACCATTGCGTATATATTAGGAGACCACAATAGGCTTAAATCATTTATCCATAGGAAGCTGAGTCTGCCGCCTTATTTATCGCAATGCACTGAACATAGCATTCGGGAAGATTGACTACCGTACATAAGTCCTTGGTAATTTCTCTTTAATTTATCACCAAGGTGTATATTGTAGTTTTGCAATTGGTTTGGTAATCCCTCTATCTAGATTTTCATGAGTAGTCACTTTCATTCATTTTCGACTCTTTAAAAGAAAAGGCCCATCTAAGCACTTGTCCTTTCAGGCTCATTAGAAATCAAAGGAGACTAGAGTCATCTTTAGCTTTTTCTCGACTCTTAAAAACTGAAAAAGAAAAGTTGTGTCCAAGCATCATTAAAATTAATTGAATTCATAATAACAACCCCATTCCTTAGTTGATCTTAGGTTGAGACATATAGCGATGAATCCGGAGTCCACTGATCAAAGAATCCCTTTTGAGGGGAATCCTAGTCCTTTTAATTCTTGGGGAAACATTGGTGCTCCTTATATGGCTACATTGTCCCTTCCGAGACTTACCATAGGCCTGCCAGTATGGCTGTTCTCAACCTCTGTGGTTCAAAATTCCATGATTTCTTTGCAATCGAGTACACCTCCAGTTGAACCTAAAATTGACCCTTTGCCTTCTTCCTCATTTGTTTCTCCCTCCCCTTCTTCCTCTTCGCTTGTTGAAAATAGTGATAGTAGTAACCAAGTGGCTGAGAAGAAAAAGGAAGGGAAGGAGAAGAAGAAGAAGCCAATTTAGCAAGGGGGCAACCAAGCAAACATTGCTTTGAATGCATCATCTAAGGGAAATCCATCCATTAAAATTCCCAAAGCTAAATATCTGTGTATAATTTGTACGGGATACGATTTTCATCGAGATTTTCCTTGCTTTCCTCGGATCTTGAAAGAATGGTATTCTTGTTCACACCATCCCATGTCATCAACCTCTGGAGATCATGTGGTAACACACCATCAACTAGTGATAGTAAAGTTCATGGATGAAAGGGAAAGGTCGGGATTCCATGTAGGTTATGTGAAGGTAATCATTCCCTTCACCTTTTGCCTTTTTTGGATGAAGCCAAAAGAGTGTTGGATAACCGTCCTGCTTCACCATAGTGACTTCCATCTGGTTACAGGAAACACTCCTTATGTCCCTCACTAGTTGAAGAACTGACTGACTTAAATCAACTGTCGGTCGAAACCACTCTCTCTGAAAGTGAGTCTTATGAGTTTATACCTGACCAAAGTCAACAAGTCGAGGTAGTAGTTGACCTAATTTCACCTTCAGCTAATCGTACCTTCCCCAAAGAGAGCAAAAATGATGTCGTTCAAGTTATTTTTGTTACTTTAGATTCTAATGAGCTTGGGGGAAATCCACCTGTACCTTCAAGACAAGAGGAAAATAATCCAGTTCTCATAACTCAAAGAGTTAATTCTCCTGTTTCTTCGGTACCCCCTCCAAGTAGTCTAGTCACTTCCTTTGATTGGAATTGACTAGAAAGATCCTGCCTCCCTTCCTATTTAGCTTTCTAGATCATAGTACAAGTTTGTAAAATGATCGTGTCTAGCACTATTATAGATGAAGGTGCATCCATGAGTATCCTTTCCTCAACTACTTGGAAAGCGCTTGGTTCGCCACCGCTTATGCCTGTTACATAGAATCTATTAGGATTTAACAAAGGGACTAGTCAATCGTTAGGGATCCTTCCTAAGTTACCTATTACTTTGGGAGGAAAGACCGTTTATCTGAATGTGATGGTTGTCCCATGACCTTTAGATTACAATTTACTTCTTGGGTGTGACTATGTTTATAACATGGAAGCTATTGTTCCAACACTCTTCCGAGTGATCCGTTTCCTGCATGAAGGTAAGATTGTCACCACTGACCAGTTTTCATTTTCCAGTCCAAACATAGGTCCAAGTCAATCATCATCCCTAAATAGTCCATTCACATCAATGGTAACACTTGAACCTTCATTCCATCCACCTAATATCCATGAGTAGTCTAGTGAATGTAATGAAGCTTGGGGGGCATGAACCTAATGGTAAAGATAAGTTTCCCTGTAGTTTATGTGATTGGTCTATCACACCATTCACCTTTGTCTATTCTGGATGAAACTAAGAAAGTGTTGGATAACCGTCCTGCTTCACCGCAGTGATTTTCCATCTGGTTATAGGAGACTCTCCTCTTCATGCTGGGGGAATGCAAACCATTTATTCAAGCATGGTTTTGTCGTTTCGAGCTTGTCTAAAAATGAAATTGACTTCAAGCATAGTTTTGTCGTTTCAAGCTTGTGTAAAAATGAAATTGACTTTAAGCATTGTTTTGTCATTTAGAGCTTGTGTAAAAATGAAACTAACTTCAAGCATAGTTTGTTCATTTCAAGCTTTTGTAAAAAGGAAATCGAATCCAAGCATAGTTCCCCCATGGTTCAAGCTTGTCGAAAAATGAACCCATTTTTAAAAAATTAACCTTTGTGATTGCCATTATATCAACGTTTTGAACCTTGGTTGTGTACCTCCCATCACCACCATCCGTCTGGCTGATCATACACTCTCACTTGGTTGTTTTATCCCTTTGAGGAACAGTTGTAATAAATGGTCTTATTAGCCAGCCTCTTCACAAAATTCAACATGTTTTGAGAAGTTACAAATTCACCGGAACCAGTTGCTACCCTAGACACCACTTGCTCCTCAAAATTGAGTCTCCTTTAAACTCTTTTCAGACTCGTTAAATATGAAAAGATTGTCGAGCACTGACCTTTCTAGCTCGTTAAAGTGATTGAAAATGTCATCCTTCCTATCTTATTTTATACCTTTTCAGACCCGAGGGATTATCTTACAAAAAAGTCGAGCGCTTGTCTTTTTCAGCTCGTTAAAGTGATTGGAAAAGTCATCCCTTTTGTATTATTTTATCCTTTTCTAGACTTGAGAGATTATTTTATGAAAAAGAACTTATGGAGCTTTCTTTTCGTCCCTTTTCAAACTCTCTAAACATGAAAAGGACTGAGTTGTCCTTGTTGTTAAACTCGTTAAAACAATAGTGACAAAATTGTCCATTCTAAACGAGACCGAGTTTCACTGTCGCTAGACTCGTTAAAACATAAAATAGCGACAGGTTTGCTTGAAGGGAGAATTATAGAACACGCATATGTTATCCTCCTCAAGCTTGAAAAAAATAAAGAGGTACTAGTCAGCAATGACTGGGGAAGAAAGGAAAAAAACTTGAAGAATTTATGGTAGCAAGTCACTCTTGAACATGACACTTTCACTTCATCTCCATTATTGAGTTGGGTTGGGTTATTCCATTCACCAGTCATTTCACCATTGGTCTTTCATACCATCCATATTTTGCAGTTAACACTACCAATTCATCTCAGTGTCACTGACATGTTCAAGAGAAGTCATTCAGTTGAGAAATCACCACCTAGTTAATGTCTCATCCACTGCAATACCTCCAACCCTCATTTTTCATGACCGCCATTCCTGAACCTTGTGTCATTAGTTTGTTTTCACCTCTAGAAAATAATATGCTTCATTTCATGTCGTAGATGTGGGATAAATCAGGGCCCTCCTACGATGAGTCACTTCTTGTCGACATCAACTCATTATCCAAGAAGTTGACTTAGAAACAACCCTTTCAGTGCTTTGAAGCTTGCATACGTCAACGGAAAGTTTCTCACTTCCAGCAACAGGATGACATCAATGGCCTTCGACCGAAAGATTTTGCGTGGTGTTCGACATCGGATCATATATTCACACCACATGAATTATACTGTAGTATCTTGAAGGTCATTGTCATTATCGGTGATTCCTCTCGCGTCTGTTAACAACTTACATCATTCGCTGGTAATCAGGCGATGTCTTTCCATGTTCGACTTCAGAACATCTTTTCACATGGATTGACTTGTACATCGACCAAAGATTGAACGAGTTTGAAGACCCCGAATCTAGTTTCATCCATCTAGGTTGTGATATATTCAGGAATATAAATTAAATGTACAAAGGCTCTGCACAAATGGTCTTCCTAACCATGGATGATGACTCTATATCTGAAGAATCACCAATCTATATATGTAGACAACTATCTAATCTATGTACATGAAATGAAATTTATAAAGTTGAGCATGAGAATGCCTCCCTTAGCTAGATCATGAAATTATATTATGATGATGTATTGTAATGTAACTTATTCAGGTGACCTTCCAATTCGAAACTTTGGATCCTCATGGTAAAGCATTTCACCCAACATGAATATTTACGACCTCATCGTTTAGGGGGCAACTGTTATAGACATATTTGGGCACATCAACCCCAAACTTATATGTCGATAAACTTGGGCTCATCCAACCCCTAAAATATTTGTTTCATACCCTAAAGGAACATAGTCAAATCTAAATACATCATTCCCCAAAAGTTCCATATGAGAAACCATCCAGAAAATGCCTAAACTGGACCATATTGACTACCCCATGGGCAAAGTGCGATGCATACTGAGTGTTACACTACCAGGGTGCAATGCATACTATTTAGGCCTTGTATAGGGTGCAATAGGCAAGGATGGACAAATGTCTGGGACAATTTGCTAAGTGGATGCTCATAGAATCTTCTAGAAACTTCTCCTATGCCACTTACCTCTCTGAATTCGCCCAAGGATGAATAAGGGATCTAAAATTTAGTTATCCCTTCCCTTATGGAACCAAATGTAACAAGTGGAATGACACTAATCAAACCCCATGGATGACTCACACCAATGCAAATATCTTTAAATGGATCCCACATCCAAGAGATTTGGAGGTTGGAATGTTGTGAATTGCAAGTGTTGATAGTTTGTAATTAAGGAAGAGCATTGTATTGTTGGAGTGATCTTGCTATTTCATGAGGTGAAGAAGAATTGAAGCTGGGAGGATGATGCTGGATCAGACAACTAGGTTGTAATTATCCATTCTATTAATAAAGTTCTTCAAGTTTTCTTCCATATGATTGTGCAATTGTTAATGTTATCATTTGTGAATGCTATCATTTGTTCATTATATATCTGATTCTGTAATGTTTATGTTGTAATAGATCACGATGATTTGACGGTTCTCTGTTGTTGTACTTGTGTAGGTACTCTCCAAACGTGTTAAGTATGGGGAGGAGTTGCGAGTTCTGTCAAAGGAGAGAGAGAGAGAAAGTAAGGGATTAAGCGAAAGTTCCAGGTTGGTGCCATTATCTTTCTCTTATCTATTACATATAGAAGAAATCATTGAATTTCTTTAAACTGTTGTTTCTAGGGTAGCTACCAAACCTAGAGGGTTAGCATTCTTTAGGAATACTAGTTTTCACAGAAACAAATGTGGTGGCAGATCTTCCCACAAAATTTCTCTCTATTAATCTATCAGATACGCAAACCCTTCTACCAAGTGCATTGCCGGTTTTTCACTATGCGAAATATAACTAATGCTAAGGTATTCCACCACTTTTAACTCTACATCTGATGACTTTTGGGGTTGCACATTTGACTGGCCCTAAATTTTGATATAGGTGGCCATTTATGTAATTCCACATACCAATAGAAAGGTCTTTTAGAGATATATCCATCCAAGTGGGTTTCATTTACAGTGGAGATGATCTACTCTTTTATAATTGAACTCAAAATTATCTGTAACTTCTTCAGCCATGTTGACCTTCATCCTTCTTGTGACTAATCCTGAACACCTGTGTCATCCTTTTCCATCCTTTTCCTTTTCCAATAATGACAACACCATCATCAATGTTTTGTAGTCTCCTGAATACCTATGTCATCATTTTCCATCCTTTGACATCTTTGCCATCCTTTTCCTTCAATGAAAACACCATCATCAATGCTTTACAGTTTCCATGATTTACCTTTTCCATCAATGACAACATATTTCCAACAATTGTGACTCCTTAGAATTCATATGTCGCAATTATGACTCACAACAAATATGTCATTGTAAATGTGACAAAAATGGCAACCAAAACTTAAAAAATGGCATTTTTCTTGATCTTTGTGACAATATGGGCCACACTGCCAGACAATGTTGTCACAATTCAGTCCTGTATGTAGTAGTTAGTGGCAAACATTTCTAGTGGGGAAGGGCCAATAGAGGGCCTTTGAGGAGTTAAAGAAGAAGGTCATGTGAGAAGCAATTTTGGTGTTACCAGAACTATTAAAAAACTTCTAAGACGAGGAATATTTGAGTGGGTATCCTATGGGAGTAGTCTTCATGCACGAAGGATTGTACGCTACCATTATGAATTATTTCATGGGGCAATTCTTATCTTTCTTACCTATAACAAGGAACTCTATGCCTTAGTGCAAGCTGTGAAGAAGTGGAAAAATTATTTGATGGAAAAGGTTACAATAATTTGCACTTATCACCAATCATTACAATACCTATAGGCCCAAATGACAATAAACCATGTATGACAAGTGAATGTGGTTTCTACAACAGTTTCATTTAGTGATCAAGTACAAGAAAAGAATCAAAAATAGTTTGGACCACATGATTTCAAGGCCGCCCACATAAAATATCACATATTTTGGAACTCTTAGGAAAATGGATTCTTTCACTGATGATGCATATAGAGAGGAATATGCTATGGATGAGGATTTCAAGGAGGTTTTCCAATGGTGGAAAATATAGAGTCATGTACATGATGGCGATAACATAATTGACTACTATCTCGAGAATGAGTTACTCAAAAGGTTAGATAAGTTATGTGTCCATAAAGGTGAGCACCTATAGTTGATAAAAGATGCTCATGCCTCTATTATTGTAGGGACTTTTTGTATAGGGAAGACAATAAAAAACTTGCAAGGTATGTGTAATGGCCTAGGATGAAAGAAAACCTAGCTTGGTTCATTAGAGAATGCATGCTTTGTTGTATCAAATAGCCTAGTAACATGAAATGGGGTCTAAACCATATATTTCTTGTACACACTTGGCCTTGTGAAAGTGTTTCCATGGATTTTGTGGGAGGTTTACCAACAAAAAAGAAGGGACATAACTACTTGTTTGTGGTATTTGATAGATTCAATGAGATTTTTGTTCTAATTCCCTATAAAACGTTAATCTGTGGGATAGGTATAGGTATAGTCGGGAATAGCAAGGAGCATCATTTCTGAGAGGGACAGAAGATTTCCTAGTGCATATTGGACTACATTGTGCGAGAATATGGACATGAAATTGAATAAGTCTACAACATTCCATCCATAGATAGATGGGAAAACATAAGTAGTTAGGACTTTCGTGCATCTTTTAAGGGTATACAATCATAAGCTTTTGAAGACTTGGAATGAAAATATGGTATGCATACTATTACAGATAATTTTTTCACATCTACTCAAAAGGCTTTAAAATCGGATAAATCAACATCCTTGAACACTTTGTCATTAACCCTTTGAAAATCCCTAAGAATCACCTCTCCAAAATGTTTGAGTTTCTAGGTCAATCAACTCAAAAATAATGTTTTTAGCCCTAGTGCATCCTGCATGCATGTCCACCTGCAATGGTTGCAAGTTGAATAACTGAGCACCCACACTAATCATCATAGGTTTCTCTACTTTGCAGGTGCGATGGTTATAGAATTTTGAGAAAAATAAAAAATATTTTCAAATATTATTCTTCCATAAGCTTCTAAGGTGGTTTTAACCATTTACCATGGATAGAGATCTCGAATTCTTATATGATCATATTCTAATGGTCTTATCTCTTATTCCTGGAGCTTATCCTCCATCATATATGGATCTGAATCATAGATTGGTAAATCCTAAACTACCACTTTTGCCTTATAAATTTATTGCCTCCCATAGAGTCAGGGTTGGCTTTTCGAGATGACTAGTGCCCCCATGTTATTTCCTTGAGCTTAAGGAATAATCCTCTATTTATGCATTAGGGTTGAGTTTGGAGGTTTTATTTGTGAAAAGGAAGGACAAGTGTATTGGAGAGACATCTACAAAGTCAACATCTATAAATCGTTGTAACTCTCTCCTTTCTTTATTAATGCAAAAATTACTTCATTTTCCTATACTTCTGTCATGTTGATGGTTATGTATTTCAATGACATTTTGACTCATTGATTAGAGACATTAGTTTATGATACATGGATATCGTAGTTCTTTTTCTTGTTTTATTCATTGTTCCAGGTTCCATTTATAACATTTGGAGCTAGATTTGGAGCTTACCAGCAAATAGAAGAGGGGGACTTACTACAAGTTCTAGGTAGGTCTCTTTTCCATATGCTAAACCCTCTAAGGAAATCATAAATATTTTTTCCCTATGTTGTTCTAGATCAGACCACTAGATATAGGGAGTTCATATTTTTCCACATAAGCGAATTTTCTACATAAAAAAATGGGGACTCCACTGGGGAATGAGATGTTCATTTAGTGGCTTCCTTAGTTTATTCATTTTAGATATTTCAATTCGACTTAAATGACTTGTTTACAAAGGACTTAGTCTTGGGAAAGAATTATTCTAAGCTTGGTAGGGTTTTTTTTCGGATTTTGAAAAAAGTAACCCCAATTCACTTTCTGGTCTGAGAGAGAGCGACCCTACACAATTTTATCTCTCTGCAAGTGTGATGCACCGCACTGGTTTCTTTATCTAGACTACAATGGTTCTGTAGGATAAAAAAAATTTGGTTTCTATGGATTCCTCTGAGTACTCATTTGATCCATAAGGTTTTCTTGAGTCTCTAAACTTGTCTATGTCTCTGTAAAGCCATCATTGTGTTTAAATTTGAGTTTTATTGTCTTTTATGAGATTTTGTTTAATTGTTTTCTTTCTTCTTGTCACTGTGGTTGTAAACACTTGATCTTGATTGTTGATTTAATGAAAAGGATTTTCATATTGAAGTTGCAGTATATGTGATTTATTTCTTTCAATGACCTAACTTCATTTTAATTTTCATTGCATTTGAAATTGAAAAGGAAAAGAAAAGAAAAGAAATCAATTTATTAACACTTTTTGAGCAATAATCACCTTTGAGTGTAATATATTTTGATCTTTGGAATTTTTACCCAATTTTAGTTTGAGTCCTCTGTTAATAAAATCTCAAATTACGTTTTATTTCATTGGGTATTTCCTTTACTTACACTTGATTGGTTCCTTCATTGAATTAGTGAGGGGAGGTATTACTTTCACAAGTAGTCTTGTTATATTATTCTTTCATTGATTTCAAAGCATCTTGTGTTTGTTTTGAATAATTCTCTTGCATAGATTACATTTTCATAGTTAGAATTCTCATTTTCACAGTAGGAAAGGAAATTGTGCATAGATTACAATTGCATAGTTTTCAAGGGAATTGTGCATATATTACATTGCATAGTTTGGCTTCATTTATGTATTTGAATATAATTGGAATAATGAAATCAAAAGATCTAGTTATGAATCCCTTTGTTTGTTGAATCTTTGATTGTTGCATCATTGTTTGTTTCTTCCTTCCTGTAGATAGATCTTCATTGAAAAGTGAAAGATTTGTTTTCATCGTGCTTGTTGCATCATAGGGAATTAAAGTATATTCATACTCTCAACCTTGAAATTGAAATTTAGATCAATATCAACTTTAGAAAAAATTCAATTAACCTAAGGAGACGTTGGAACATTAATGAAACACATAGAGGTCTATGTTAGAGATGTTTTCTGGCATCTCTAAATGTAGGATCCATCGTTATATGTCTGCATTACATTTTGGGAGTATATAAAATTGTTCTCCACATACCCTTGGGTATATCATATGGTGCTCCATGTCTGAAAATTATATCAAAATACTTCTTATCGTACATGACGCATTAGACAACACTACCATAGACTACACTTCCACGTACCTATGGGTATATTTTCATAGTCCCCAATAGGTTACTATCCTGCCATAGGTAATTGAGTTAGTCACCTTGTCTACTATGATACACCAAACATATCATTCAAGGAGATTTCCTACATGTACTAGAAACAATATTCCATAGTTCACAGTTACTTGCTAATCCTTATCTACCTAGTTACACCTTTATTTTATTTTGTGTATTTTATTTCTAAAATTAATTAATTAATGGTGGAACAACATCCTCACCATGGAGCAACTCTTGAGTGGATCTTATGTTGAGACTAATGGAAACATTTTCTGAGTCTACATGTCAAGGGAACCCCTCTGATGAGAATCCTAGTCTTTTTACTTCTTTTCAAAACATTGGTGTTCCTTATATGGCAACATTGTCCCTTCCCATATTTACCATTGGTTTACTAGTTTGGTTTTTTTCAACCTCCTTAGTTCCAAATGTCTAAATTTCTTCTCATCCACGTAATCCTCCACCTGAACAACATCAAACCCAAGTTGATCCTAAAGTTGACCCATTTCCTTCTTCACATATTATCTCTTCTTCCCTTTCTTCTTCCTCACCTGGTGAAAGTCTTAATTCTAGTAATTAGGAGGCTAAGAAGAATAGGAAAAGGATAAAGAAGAAAAAGGAAACTAAGCAAAGGGGAAGCCAAGCAAACATTTCTTTGAATGCAACTAATGTTGAGAAACTTTCCAATAAGCCCCGTAAAATTAAATTCCCTTGCATGCTTTGTAAGGGTGACCACCTTCTTAGAGATTTACCTGGTATTCCATAGGTATTAGAAGTGTGGTCTGCAAGCTCACATCAACCTTTGTCTTTAGCTTCTAGAGATCATGTTGATGACAAACAATCAACAAGTGATACTAAGGTTCATGGGAATAAAGTTAAGTTTCCATGTAGTTTATGTGAAGGGAATAATCCTATTCACCTTTTTCCTTATATGGATGAAACGTCAAAAGTGTTGGAAAACCTTACAACTTATTATCCATGCCTTCTAGTCGGTTACCAGAAGCTTTCTCCCAATCCTTCACCAATTGATGAAGTAATTTACTCAAATCCATCTTCATTCAATCCCACTCTCTCTAAACGTAAATTCCATGAGTCCATTCTGAACCAACCATTAGTTGAGAAAATGGTGGACTCAATTTCACCTTTAGTTGATCATACTTTTCCCATAGAGAGTGAAGTTCATACCACTTAGGTTCTTCCTATTTATTCAAATCTTGTCAAACAAGGGAAATTTCTCTTGTTATCACGAGACCCCTTCCAAGTAATGACTCACTTGTAAAACTATTCAATATTTACAATTAATTCAACCTATTTATAGCATGACACAAGTTCCAATTAGTCAACCTTTTCTAGGAATGAAACAAATTCTATCAGGGATACCATTAAAAGGAATAATCGAAGCTCCTATTGGTCAAATGAAAACCATGTAACGCCATTATTCAGGCCAATATTTCCAAGTTCAAACTTTTCAACAATATCATGAATTTACTAGGCTTGGACAACTTGGTATGGGTTATCCTAATTATCAAAACAACTTGTATCAAGGTGGGATGCAAATGTCAGTAGCTCAACGCATCCTGTCCTATCCTATATATCCCTCACTAGCAGTTAACCTCAACCCATAAGGTTACTGAGCTAACAAGGTCTCAGAGCAAAGTTCCTTTTCTTGTGCCAAGCTCATTAGAAAATGAAACAAGGCCCCTAAGAAAAGTTCCTTTTATTGTGTCAAGCTTGTTAAAAAATGAAACAAGGTCCTTTGATCATAGTTATTTTACTGTGTCAAGCTATTAAAATATGAAAATTATCCCCCTCCAATTCGAGTCTTTGATTATATCTCCTCAACGTTAATTCGAATCTTTCACGTGATCTCATAAATGAACCTTCATTCCATCTACCTATAAGAAACCAAATGTGTACTTAGGTGAATGAAATGAACCTTTGGAGGCATGTTCCTAGAATTCCATTATTATGTTGGGGGCATGAAAACTAATTCCAACCACAGTTTTCCTTGTTCAAGCTCGTGTAAAAGTGAAACCAATTTCAAGCAGAGTTTCCCATGTTTCAAGCTTCTGTAAAACTAAAACCATTCTCATCTTATATCGCCATCTTTATCGACCTATTTTTTCCATATGAGCCTTTTTTTTCTCTTTACATCGTCACCATTTTCTTGGCCGATAATACACTTTCACTTCTTTTTTTACCATTTTTCGAGGAACCACTACAATGAGTTATCTTCCTAGCAAACCTCTTGACCTCTACATGTTTTGAGTAGATGCATCATGAATGAAACTAGTTGCTACCCTTTATACCACTTGTCCCTCCACAACGAGTCCTCTTTCGGCTCTTTTCAGACTCCCAAAACATGAAAAGGTTGTCAAGCACTTATCTTTTTGAAATCGTTAAAGTAAATAAACCTATATTTAACTGGTATAAGCTTAACCCTTTTCCAAACTAGGATAGACTATTTATGAGAAAAGATTACTTTAGCCAAACATGAATAGAAGGTTCTCATGAGCACCATTTTATGCATTTTCAGACTCAAGAGACTAAATTTACTAAAAGGAACCTCTAGAGTTTTCATTTTCACCCCTTTTTCAAACTCTCTAAACATGAAAAAGAAGTAGAGTTACACCTTCGTTGGACTCGTAAAATTAGCAAACAACGTTGGACTCGTCGAACATTATGGGGCTGAACCAATCCTTCTTAGGGTTCATTAAAAATACTCAGAAGGGTTCATCCGAAGGATGAAATTATAGATCAAGGATATGTTATCCTCCTCAAGCTTGTAAAACCTAACAAGGTACTAACTAGAAATGGTTGGGGAATTGGGAAAATAGGGAATCTTTACCTAGTAATGGCAGTGATTTTCTCTTGAACATGACACCCTTTCACTCCATATTTGTAACTGTTTGGGTTGGGGAATCTTCTTGCCTCACTCTTGATTACACCTTCATCATTGGTCTTTGAGTCAATTCTACGAATTCCATTTAGTGTCGTTGATATGTTCAAGATAAAGTCCACCATTAGTTGACATATGCTACAATACCTTTAAGCCTTATTTCATGTCTATAGTTCTTGAACCAGGTTTGCATCAACATCATTGTGTATCAAAATATTGATACATGTTTCATGTTGTTGATGGGGGATACATCACGACCCTCATTTGACAGGTCACTGCCAGTTGACGTCAACTCATTATCTAGGAAGTTGACTTAGAAACTCCCTTTAGTGCCTTGGAACTTGCATACATCAATGTCAAGTTTCCTCACTTCTATTGATAAGTCCTCATTATTGGATTTTGACCAAAATATTCTATGTGGTATTTGACTTTAGCTCATTCATTCACACCAAATAGATTGTACTATAGTAATGGAGAGCCATTATCATTATTGGTGGTTTCTCTTGCATCTTTTAATGACTTACGTCATTGGGTGGTAATCGAGTGGTGTATACCATGTTCAACTTCAACTCACTTATTCACATGGTTGGACTTGTATCATCAAATGAACAAGGTAGAAGTACCTAGATCTAGTCTCATCCATCCAGGTTGTGATTTCAAGATTGATACAAGATTACAAGGTATTATGGCTATGATCATTCAAACAGTCATCCAAGCATGGGTCAACACCCTTTCATTAATGGACAAGACTTCTTAAGCATTTTACATGTATTATTGGCTTACATGTTGAGAATGGGTATTCCTCACTCAACAATGATATCATGATAATAATATGTATTGTAACATATGATGATCTTGACCAATTTGTTCTTGATCCGAACTTGTGACAAGGTAAATCACTTCAATCCTCATCCAGGCGGGTAAGTCGTATAAAAGAGGTTTTATATTTGCATTTCTGCACTTGAACTCTATAATGCCTTGACTTCCATGCTAGGTAGAATGTTTTGGCTTCACTACTCAGGATTCAAAGAGAGTTTTTAATGTCCTATTGTCTCATGGCTTTCCTCTTTCACTTACTTGTAGTGGTATGAATACATGTTAATTAGAACTCATCAATGATGCTCTAACTTCCTTCCTATATTTATAAAATATTTTTCCTTGCATTGTATCTTTGTTTTGTTGATATATAAAAACTCTCTATGCCCTGACTTCATGTTAAGCTGATCTTGCTGTGGTACTCAAACATACTTTGACTCCATAGCCCAATGGTAGCCAGCCTTCTTCTTTCAACCTATAAACATATACAATCACAAACCATAGAGTTAGCCATCTATCTTATTCTTTAATCAAAATCATTAACCCTTTGAGAGAGCCCTCTTAGGCTGAGGAGGCTAAGCCTTAGCTAAAATATTGGTTTGAAATAGTTACACTGAGATAGTCTGATCAGAAGCCTATCAGGGTCCTATTTTGGTGATAACATTTTGGTGCATCTACCAGGAGCATGAAGTCTATTCATTCCCGAAATAAAGAAGCTGAACTTCTGAATTTAGCAGGAGCTCAGACATATTTTTGAGGATGCAAAACTACCTTGGTGACTCCACACATCAAATATCAAATTGAAAGGTGACTCCACTGCTAGAAGATCAATAGCTTGATGAAGTTTCAAGATGAGTTCCATTGCAAGAATGAATGCCAGGTATGCCCCTATGAATCAGTCTCATATCCCTGGTTTTCCAAATCCTATGCCAAAGGTTGATTGGTTAGATGATCTTCCAATATTCAAAGATGAAAGGAAAGACAATGCTGCTCTTCTTTTGGTTAGGTTCCATATGCATGTATGCAGTCTTAAGGTTCAATTCCCTGAAGATTGTCTCATGAAGATGTTTATGACCACTTTAGAAGGAAAAGCATGGTCTTGGTATAAAAGCTTGGAAAATGGTTCAATATATTCGCTTGCTAATTTTCATGATGAATTCTATGAGATGTATCAATAATGTCATCCTTCCTTATTGCTGGTAAAAAATTGTTGTAAACATTCTTCAAGTCTTATTGAATATTTGGAGGATTGCTATGATGATGATGAATTTATGGATGAAGAAATTTTAGAGGCTCTTCATAACAATACATTTCAACACCAAGAAGAAAGGATAACATCCCACAAAATTCACCATGAAGATCAACAGGGGTTTACTTATGAAAATCATATTACATCCTTTGAGATTGATGTAGAGATGCAACAAACTTGTCAGTCTTCAGATCATAATGAAGATGAAAATAATTGCAAACACCAAGAAGAAATACTGGAAGAAAATTTTTATAACCCTCAGGCAGAGGAAAATGTTGATCATTTATGTAATTCCTTGTAGCAGATTTCTTCAAAGAATGATCATAATAGTGAGGAAAATTACATTGTCTATGGGAATCATGCAGAAAGGCAGTTGGATAGCATATCAAAGGAATTTTGTGTGGCTGAGAATCAGTTGTCTGAAGATATAGAATGTTATGATGATCATCAAAATAACCATGTCCTCTTTGACCCTATTAATGAATACATGGCAAAGTTTTGCACATCAGTATTTTATTTCATTTGCGTTATGAAGATAATATACATTATAAGTTGATTTGGTCATCTCACTATCATGGTTATTTTGAGGTTGAATGCAGTCAAGAGATTCAAGTGTCAGATCAGATCGATGACTGGCTTCATTGGAAATTTCATGTTCCTTGAGCTATAAGTGGAGATTGCAGCTGATAGGGTAGGTAGGAATGTGAAAATAAGCTCAGGGTAGGTTGTTGGCATTATGTTATCTGGTATGACTGTATGTTACAGATGTTGTACTTGATGGCAACTCCAGTAGTAAGGCTCTCAGTTTGTTGAAAAATTAAGAAGGACGCAGGCAATCGGTTCAGAAAGTGCGTCCCCGCAGGTATACCATGCAGAACCCGCGTCCAGGGACGCCGGCCAGCCGTTCAGGGGGTGCGTCTACCCAGTGCACACATTTCAAGGCAGAGAAAAGCACGTAGGGGTTTCTTGTGTGGTATCTAGCCGACGATTTTATGTTTCTATGGTGTCGGCTCGTGGTATTGTTCCATGTTTTGGGGAGGAGCTTGCCTATATAAAGCAAAGGAGTTCATTTGGATTGTGCAATTGTCTTGGGTTGAATATCTTATTTGGTGAGATCTAGTCCAGATCTAAGAGGGCGAATCTTCTAATGGACTGTGATCTCTATGGCGCATGATCAGATCTGTAGATCTGACTGTTTGGGTTTGTCCTGAAGCCTTCATATCATTTATATCTAAAGGGTCGCAGGTTCAGTGAAGGGAAAGTGCGCCGGGACGCAGGTACTGTAAAGGGAAAGTGCGCCGAGACGCAGCACAGTAGAGAGAGACCTGCGTGGGGACGCAGGGCGATCAAGGTTCAGGTGCGTCTCTGAAGCAGAAGGACGCGGCGCGATAGTGTTTTCAGGTGCGTCTCTGTAGCGAAAGACGCGGCGCGATAGTATCTTTGAGTGCGTCCCTGAAGCAACAGAACGCAGAGCAGTCAAAGGAACAGTGCGTGGGCACGCAGCGGAGCAGAAGGATATCTGCGTGTGGACGCAGAGTAGCAGAAGGTTAACGGCGTCTGGTCGCAGGCCACAGAAAGAAAATATGCGTCTCTGTTTTAAGATGTTCTGTTGATTGAATTTCTCTATTGATAAGGTGTTCTGGGTTAGTTCTGTTGTTGCTGATCTGATATCTGTAGTGATCTATATCTGTTATGTACTTGTTGATCATCTGATGCTTTATGAAAAGAAGTAGGGGGTTGTAGCTCCCTTCCAGGAGTAGACTGGAAAACGAGAGAGAGAGAGAGTTGTAGCTCTCTGCAGGTTGCAGCCTGCGTACTGGTAAAGGACTGCACCAGTACAAAATCATTGTAAAAGAAGTTTCTAAATTGAAAGAAGATAGAGACATATTGCAGCAGGTGGTTTTCACCCACATTGGGTTTCCACCTTACATCTTGTGTTCTTTGGTGTGACTATCTGTTTTTCATGCTCATTATTTTATGGTACTGACATGCTAAAATAATTCAAAGATCAAATAAGGAAGATTTATTAAATTGCTAGATAATACTGATTCACCCCCCCTCTCAGTATTATTTCCAACAATTGGTATCAGAGCAGGTCCTTCAGAGAAGCTTGATCGCTTGAAGGTAGATCGTTCATCATGAGCAACTACGAGAGAGAAGCATCAATCAGGCCACCGATTTTTGATGGGACAAACTTCAATTATTGGAAGGTAAGAGTTACTGCATATCTTCAATCTCTTGGTACAGAAGTTTGGGACATTGTAGAAACAGGCTATGCTTTTCCTTCAGCTACTCCTACAGATCCAGCCGAGAAAAAGAAGTATGAAACAAATGCAAAAGCAGTCAGTACTCTATTAGGAAGTATATCCCAAACAGAATTCATGAAGGTAATGCACTTCAAATCAGCAAAAGAGATATGGGACAAAATGGTCACGAGCTATGAAGGAGATGAACAGGTAAAACAAGCTAAACTTCAAACTCTCAGGATTCAATATGAGACTCTCAAGATGTATAATGATGAAAGTGTGGCTAATTATTTTCTTCGGGTAGATGAGATTGTTAATTGTATGAAAAATTTGGGTGAAGAAATAAAAGAGGCTATAGTAGTTCAAAAGATTCTAAGATCATTATCCCCCAAGTTTGAATCTAAAGTATCTGCAATAGAAGAAAAGGAAAATCTCCGTGTTCTCACTATGTCTCAGCTACATGGAATTCTAACTGCTTATGAAATGAGAAAGGGAGGTCCATCAGACAGAAGGGAAGCTGCTTTTAAGGCATCAGGCAAAGAAGATTACTATGAAGCAAGCCATGTTCCAGAAGAAGAGGAAGAAGAATCAAATTTTGTCAGAAATCTTCAAAGGGGTTTTGGAAGGTTCAGAGGTAAGCTACCTTTCAAATGCTTTGCTTGTGGAAGAGTAGGTCATTATGCTGCAAAATGTCCTTATAAGGATAAAGGAAAGGAACTTGCTAGATGGAACAAGAAACAAAGTACAAATAAGAAAAGCTACTACACCCATGAAGATAGTGATGGCTTATCAAACAGTGATGAAGATGAACAAGGTAATAAATATAAGCTGTTAATGGCATTTGAAGATGATGATTATGAGGATGCTGTAGATGTGGATAATCTCTATGATGAAATTACTAGACTCAAGAGATGTATAGAAGAAAAGAATGTGATCATTGATACTCTGCAATTTCAAATTGATGAAAAGGAAAAACATCTTGAAAAACTAGAAGGTGAAATTGTTGGTCTCAGAAAAGAAATTGAGAAAACAAAAGCTATTAATCTTAAGTTTGTCAAAGGATCTGAAACTTTGAATGAGATTATCAATGTGCAGCGGTCTCCTCTGAACAAGACAGGTTTGGGCTATAATGGAGAAACCTCTCAAGCATCCACCTCAAAAAGTTATCTTGATGCGGCAAGAAGAAATGAGCAGAAGAACAATGAAGATAATCAGGTAAAGCAGGGACAAAATATAAACAGAAACTATCAGGGGCAATCCATCTTAAGGGTGAACAAAAGCTACAACCAGCCACAGGTAAAATCTTCTCAGTTTGGTTCAAGAATAGATGAAAATAGAAATTACAATCAGTTGGCAGGTAGATTCAATAACCGCAGAAGCTTCTTCAATGGACAATGCTTTTCTTGCCATAATTTTGGTCACAAAGCAACTCAATGTGTTGCATATAAAACAATCATGACTAGGGAAGCTCAAAAACAAAGAAGTATGACAGGGATGACAAAAAGGACCTATAACAACTTTTCGGTTCTTGAAAATGAAGTCGAATGTTCTATTTGCAATAACTTTGGTCATGAAGAATCTGAATGCAGGAGCAGGTTTCAGCAGAAAAAGGAGCAAGCCTCAAGCACCAAAACATGGAGAATAAAGGAACCTCAAACAGAAAGATGTGGAATAGCATTTTATGCAGAGGGACAGGAAAATCTATGGTACATTGACAGTGGATGTTCGAAGCATATGACAGGTGATAAAGAAAAACTTGAATCTTATTCTGTTCTAGAAAAAGGAAAGAAAGTCTCTTTTGGAAACGATACTCCTGCAACTATAAAAGGAAAAGGCATTGCTCAGTTAAAAGGAAAGGTCAAAGCTGGAAATGTTTTGTATGTTGATGGATTGAAGCATAATCTTCTAAGTGTCAGCCAGATGTGTGATCAAAGAACCGAGGTTATTTTCAGATCGAATGGATGTCTTGTTCGTGATCTTGATACAGGTAAAACAGTACTCAAAGGCAAAAGAACTTCAAATAATCTGTACCTATTTGAAGAAGGACAACAACAATGCTATCTAAGCAAGGATGAAGAGCACTGGTTATGGCATCGAAGGTTGGGACATCTAAGCTTCTCACAAATAAGGAAAGCATGCAAATATCAGGCAGTTCGCGATCTTCCAGATATCAAAATTCCTGACAACACCATATGCAGATCATGTCAGTTTGGAAAACAAACCAGGACTAACTTTCCAGAGAAAGAAGGATCAGCTAGCATGCCTCTTGAGCTAGTACATACAGATACATGTGGTCCATTCAGGAAAAGAACACCTAGAGGAGAGGAATACTTGATATTATTTATTGACGATTTCTCCAGGTTTGTCTGGTTAGGACTTATGAAGCACAAAGATGAAGCATTTGAAAAATTCAAATCCTTCAAAGCCTTGGTTGAAAATGAATCAGGTCACAAAATTAAGTGCCTCAGATCTGACAGAGGTGGGGAATTTACTTCAAATGAATTTTTCGATTTCTGTGATGAACATGGGATAAGGAGAGAATTCTCTACAGCTAGAACTCCTCAGCAAAATGGAGTTGTTGAAAGAATGAACAGAACAATCCAACAAATGGCTCGTGCTATGCTTGATGAATCAGGAACTCCCGCAACTTTCTGGGGTGAAGCTGCACATGCTGCGGTTGTTATTCTCAACAAAACAAATGTCCGGGTGAACAGCACTCAAACTCCTCATGAGCTTTGGAGTGGCAGGACTCCTTCGGTAAAGCACTTCAAAATCTTTGGGAGCAAATGCTATATCAAGAATACTGATGAGCAGCTTGGCAAACTTGAACCTAGAGTAGATGAAGGAATTCTTCTTGGCTATTCTCCACATAGCAAAGCATACAAATGCTACAATAAAAGACTTGGCAGAATTGTTGACAGCATTGATGTAGTGGTTGATGAGAAGGGATATATTCCTAGACAAGTACATCATGAAGATATAGAAGAAGATGAAGGCTACCCTCAAAGACAGAATAATGAAGAAGAAGAACCCCAAGGAGAACCTCAAGAAGAACCAGAGGAGCAGACAAGAATAGAAGAGAAAACTCCATCCAGATATGTTCAGAAGAATCATCCAGAATCTCAGATTGTGGGGCAGAAAGAAGCAGGTGTACAAACAAGAAGAACAGTTGCAGAAGCCTCAAGCTATTTGGCATTACTCTCCTCTACTGAACCACAAAATGTGAAAGAAGCATGCAAAGATGAATGTTGGGTGAAAGCAATGGATGAAGAACTTGAGCAAATCGAAAAGAACAACACTTGGGAGCTGGTTCCTAGACCAAAGGATAAGAATGTTATCGGAACAAAATGGGTCTTCAAAAATAAATTGAATGAAAATGGAGAAGTAATTAGAAACAAAGCCAGACTTGTTTGTAAAGGGTATGCGCAGCAAGAAGGAATAGACTTTGAAGAAACTTTTGCTCCTGTTGCAAGACTTGAGGCCATCCGAATGTTCCTTGCTCTCTCAAGTTTTCAAAACTTCAAAGTATTTCAAATGGACGTGAAATCAGCCTTTCTGAATGGAGACTTGGAAGAAGAAGTGTACATTGAACAGCCAGATGGGTTCATTCTTGGAAATGATCCAAATCTTGTATGCCGATTGAAAAAGGCTCTCTATGGTCTCAAACAAGCTCCAAGGGCTTGGTACTATCGGTTGGACAAATATCTTCATCAACAAGGTTTCTCAAAAGGTTCAGCAGATAGCAATCTGTATATAAAAGTTGAAAATGACAAATTGCTAATACTTGTTGTGTATGTAGATGACATTATCTTTGGCAGCAATGAAGAAGCTATGAGTCAAAGCTTTGCCTCGGTCATGCAGAAAGAATTTGAAATGTCCTTGCTAGGAGAACTGACATATTTCCTTGGTTTGCAAATCCAACAAAAGGAAGGAGGAATCTTTTTATCTCAAACCAAGTATCTCAAGAAGATTTTGAAGAAATATGGCATGGAAGATGCAAAACCAGTATGTACACCCATGGTCACAGGATGTAGTCTCAGTGCAAATGATGAATCTGCAGCAGTACATCAACCAACCTACAGATCTATGATCGGAAGTTTACTATATTTGACAGGTACCCGACCGGACATCATGCATGCAGTTGGAATAGTTGGAAGATTTCAGGCAAATCCGAAGGAGACTCATCTTCAGGCAGTAAAGAGAATTTTCAAATATCTTCAAGGGACTCAAAATTATGGCTTATGGTATCCTAGAGATACAGATCTTACTCTTCATGCTTATACAGATGCAGATTGGGCCGGAAGCGTGGATGACAGGAAAAGCACAAGTGGTGGTGCGTTCTTTATGGGTTCCAGACTGGTATCTTGGTTCAGCAAGAAACAGAGTTCCATTGCCTTATCTACAGCTGAAGCAGAATATGTTGCTGCTGCATCTTGTTGCACCCAACTCCTTTGGATGATGCAGACTTTGCAGGATTTTCAAATCACTTGTACTCCACCAATCCCCATCTTATGTGATAATACAAGTGCAATCAGCATCTCAAAGAACCCTGTTATGCATTCAAAAACCAAGCACATACCAATCAAGTACCATTTTCTCCGAGAACAAGTGCTTGAACAGAAAGTCAAGTTGGAGTATGTTCCTTCCAAGGAACAAGTTGCTGATATTCTCACCAAACCATTGCCCAGGGACACATTTGAATACCTCAGGCAAAAGCTGGGGGTTGTTGATGCATCATCTTATTGTTGAACATCTTCTTATTGGTGGTACAAGGCTCAGGGGGAGCACATAATGCATTGTTGGCATTATGGAGAAGGAGATCTTGGAAATAGCTGCAATATGTCTCTATCTCTTTCATGGTGGATTTCTGGTTATTTGTTGCAGATCTGGAGGAGCATGAGCTAAGGGGGAGCATACCCTTTGCCCTTGATGTCAAAGGGGGAGAATGAAGCTGAAGCTGAAGCTTGTAAGGTTGAGGTTGCCATCAAGTCCAAAGGGGGAGATTGTTGGCATTATGTTATCTGGTATGACTGTATGTTACAGATGTTGTACTTGATGGCAACTCCAGTAGTAAGGCTCTCAGTTTGTTGAAAAATTAAGAAGGACGCAGGCAATCGGTTCAGAAAGTGCGTCCCCGCAGGTATACCATGCAGAACCCGCGTCCAGGGACGCCGGCCAGCCATTCAGGGGGTGCGTCTACCCAGTGCACACATTTCAAGGCAGAGAAAAGCACGTAGGGGTTTCTTGTGTGGTATCTAGCCGACGGTTTTATGTTTCTATGGTGTCGGCTCGTGGTATTGTTCCATGTTTTGGGGAGGAGCTTGCCTATATAAAGCAAAGGAGTTCATTTGGATTGTGCAATTGTCTTGGGTTGAATATCTTATTTGGTGAGATCTAGTCCAGATCTAAGAGGGCGAATCTTCTAATGGACTGTGATCTCTATGGCGCATGATCAGATCTGTAGATCTGACTGTTTGGGTTTGTCCTGAAGCCTTCATATCATTTATATCTAAAGGGTCGCAGGTTCAGTGAAGGGAAAGTGCGCCGGGATGCAGGTACTGTAAAGGGAAAGTGCGCCGAGACGCAGCACAGTAGAGAGAGACCTGCGTGGGGACGCAGGGCGATCAAGGTTCAGGTGCGTCTCTGAAGCAGAAGGACGCGGCGCGATAGTGTTTTCAGGTGCGTCTCTGTAGCGAAAGACGCGGCGCGATAGTATCTTTGAGTGCGTCCCTGAAGCAACAGAACGCAGAGCAGTCAAAGGAACAGTGCGTGGGCACGCAGCGGAGCAGAAGGATATCTGCGTGTGGACGCAGAGTAGCCGAAGGTTAACGGCGTCTGGTCGCAGGCCACAGAAAGAAAATCTGCGTCTCTGTTTTAAGATGTTCTGTTGATTGAATTTCTCTATTGATAAGGTGTTCTGGGTTAGTTCTGTTGTTGCTGATCTGATATCTGTAGTGATCTATATCTGTTATGTACTTGTTGATCATCTGATGCTTTATGAAAAGAAGTAGGGGGTTGTAGCTCCCTTCCAGGAGTAGACTGGAAAACGAGAGAGAGAGAGAGTTGTAGCTCTCTGCAGGTTGCAGCCTGCGTACTGGTAAAGGACTGCACCAGTACAAAATCATTGTAAAAGAAGTTTCTAAATTGAAAGAAGATAGAGACATATTGCAGCAGGTGGTTTTCACCCACATTGGGTTTCCACCTTACATCTTGTGTTCTTTGGTGTGACTATCTATTTTTCATGCTCATTATTTTATGGTACTGACATGCTAAAATAATTCAAAGATCAAATAAGGAAGATTTATTAAATTGCTAGATAATACTGATTCACCCCCCCTCTCAGTATTATTTCCAACATAGGTTGACTGAGCATCTATTTCAGTAGGTACAGTTTGAATTCTTCTTGCAGCAAATCATTAAAGGCTTGAGGAACAAATTGGGTAGAAGTTCATAGTTTTATTCTTGAGGATGGATAGTGGCACTGGAGCTACAAGTTCTTAGTATACCACAAGGGCACACTATCCCTAGTGGAGCCACTGTTATCACCCTAAAATTTTTGTTTCTAAGCCTTGGAATGTTTGCCTTGTTTCTAGTCATAGTATTATAGGTTTTGAGTCATCTCATCTCAATAAGTGTCATTCTCTTTTCCAAAAAAATGTTTCATAGCCTCATTCCATGTCCTAGAAACCTCACCATGTGTTTTGACATCAGTTTGATTCCAAAGGATTGATGTTAGTCTTGGTCTAGTTTTTCCATGGTTGTTTTAGAGTCTAAAATCTAAAAGAGAGTCTTGTTGGTATGGTCAAATAGGTTCAATACTCTGTTCTTGCCTATCACTGGTCCCACATCACACATAAGTTCCATGTGTCAAACTTGTGTCAAGGTTTTCGTAGTGCAAAACTCAGTCTAGGAGTTTTCGTAGTGCAAAACTCAGTCTAGGAGTTTTCGTAGTGCAAAAGCCAGAATTTGCACTGGCTGCACTACAAAATCGAGGATTCTGAACTAGTAGATTTCGTAGCGCGCTACGAAACCCCTGAAGCAGCCTGTTTCAGCTTAAAAGACTCTGTTTTTTGCTTTTACTAGTCAACTTCTAGAAGGGTTCCTGAGCAGATGAGAACTCAATTTTGAAAACTAAAAGAGGATTTTCTTCCCAACATAATGAAATAAAAAAATATCTTTCAGTTTCTTCAAATTCATTCTGAGGTGGGAGAAATTTATGGTTAAAATTGCGCTATGAAACTACTGAAAGTCAAGCTTTGTCTTCTAGTTTGAGCAGTCTTTTTCAAGATCAGTTTCTGGTCACAGGAAAAGGTATTTTGGAATTTTGAAGGAGGTTTCTATTCATCAACTCTCCAGATACAATAACCTATCTCACTTTCTTCATAAGTTTTTTCAGTTGGGAGATACTAAGCTTTCTTTGAAACCCTAATTTCAGAGAACAGATTTTTCCTGTTTTACATGTGTTTTTCAAGGACAGATTTTGGACAGCTGGAGAAGTGTTTTAAAAAACCAAGAGAGGTTTTTGTTCTAGACAGCATGGAATACAAAAAATTCCTTCAGTTTCATAAAATATGTCATGGATGAGAAGATAAAGGCTCTGTCCCACGTGCCCATTTTCTAGGATCCTAAACCTAAAAACAGGGAAACATGTTCCCTAATTTCTAGGGTTTATGATCAACAGTAAGGTGACAACGTGGGAGGCTTCATCAAATTTGACCTTATGAGGTTGCAGCTATCAAAGAATGCTTTCAATGTTTAGATAAGGTTGTTGTAATCATAATAAGGAGTTACACTCCTAGTTGTATTAGGTCACTAGCACTGCTAGTTAACAACTCGTTCTAATTAATGGTTTGTTTTATGGTTAGAGTAGGTGTCACTCATAGAAAATTCGAATTCTCTTGATGTGGGATGAAGGAATACATATTATAAATTCTTTATATATAGAAAGTGGTCCAATTAGCAAGGGGTTGGAGACTTTTTGGCTCAGCCGCTGCTTTATGTGCAGACCGTGTATATTTTTAACCTAATGCAGAATTTCTACTTAGAAAACTCAAGATTCATGAAGAGTTCTTGTATGTTATTGTTTTGATGGAATCTTGCAATACTTACATTGCAGTGGTGTTTACTTATAATACTCAGAATTCATCAATGATGCTCTGACTTCCTTCATAGATAAACTAACTGTGTTTCACTATTTTATATTTGCATTTCTGCACTTGAACTCTATAATGCCTTGACTTCCATGCTAGGTAGAATGTTTTGGCTTCACTACTCAGGATTAAAAGAGAGTTTTTAATGTCCTATTGTCTCATGGCTTTCCTCTTTCACTTACTTGCAGTGGTATGAGTACATGTTACTTAGAACTCATCAATGATGCTCTAACTTCCTTCATGTATTTATAAACTGTGTTTCCTTGCATTGTATCTATGTTTTGTTGATATATAAAAACTCTCTATGCCTTGACTTCATGTTAAGCTAATCTTTCTATGGTACTCAAACATACTTTGACTCCATAGCCCAATGGTAGCCAACCTTCTTCTTTCAACCTATAAACATATACAATCACAAACCAAGAGTTAGCCATCTATCTTATTCTTTAATCAAAATCATTAGCCCTTTGAGAGAGCCCTCTCAGGCTAAGGAGGCTAAGCCTTAGCTAAAAGGTTGATTTGAAATAGTTACACTGAGATAGTCTGATCAACAGCCTATCAGGGTCCTATTTTGGTGACAACACGCTCATCACAAGTGTTTAAGTTATGTGTCCCGATTCTTCTCCCTTGGTTCATTGCGATATGATAAAGCAACCATCACATATCGCTTAAGCCTACCATCATGTGTTAAGTCCTCCCCTTCGGGATCTACGATGTGATATACGTAGTCTCCACCATTGATCTGCGCACCAATCTGATGGTCCAGATTACATCGCTGGATCGTAGTTGCATTTCCTTTAGGGCTATCTTCGATACACTTAAATCGCCTCTGGCGATTCGATATCACCGATTTAGTTCAGACTGTTGATCTAGCCGATTCGACGGCTTCAGTGCAACATTACTTCAACCTTCTCTTTACTCTATTTTTCGCCATTCTTAGTGCTTTTCTTATACGATAGTGTTTTCCAATAGTGTATATATATATATATATATATATATATATATATATATATATATATATATATATATAGACTTAGAGGTTTGATACAAGATCCATTTTGGATCACACCTTCCCACTGAAAAGCTTTTGGACCACCAAAAGTTGCTTTTAGGCATCGATCAAGTGAGGATACAGTTCCCTCACCTATCCAATTTCTATCCATTGTTCCTTGCTTGGATTTGAATCTTTGAGTCTGTTGTGGCCACCAACAACCCCTTTCTTATTTAGTGTTATTACTAATACTAAATAAGTGGGGACCCTTAGTCAAAAAATTTAAAAATCAATTAGTGCTTGAATTTCCTTTTTCAATAAAACTTACCTTCATAAGCTTAGGAGAATACCCTTGAAAAATCTAAAAAGCTTAAGTTTTAAGATAAGGTAGGATAAAATCACTCCTTAAGAAATATTGCATCGCAAAAAGGATAATGGATACCTCCTTATAAACACAATTCTAAGGTTGTGAGATCGCGATGCGAAACTTCATTGCATCGCATGCATCAAATATCACTTACGCTGAAAAACCTCAAACTACCGATATGTGATGGTGCATATCGCAAATCGCATTTTGCGGAAAACACATTAACAGATGATTGTCATATGCTACGCTCTAGCGATATTGCGATATTGCGATGTTGCGATGTTGCGATAAAGTGATAGAGCGATATTGCGAAGCAAGTCGCAAAATTGCTTCATCGCAAATCTTTCGAGCTCGTTGTTCAAAAAAGTATTTTCCATAAACCGAGACCTAGTTATATGCTTTAATGCTAATTAATGAGTTATTTGTCAATCATTAATGAAATAGGGTTTCGTGCTTATTGAAGAGCCATTTCACGTAAGGTGGTATATTTTATATGTCTTCGGCATTTAAAGCTTTCCCGTCACCTTTTCCTTATCATGATTCTCACCTTATTTGTAATCTACAGGAACAAAGAACATAAAATTATACAAAGCAGTATTCAGGAAACTATGGGAAAGAAAGGCAAAGCTCCAAGTTCTGAAGATCAAGAAATGACGCCCTTGTATATAGACACTGCCTGTAATAGAGACGTTGGTATTACTACTTGGGAAGGCATGTATATCTACTTGAGGAAGAGAATCCCAAAATAATGGAGGTTACAGCTACTGCAGGCTCACACGGGTCTTCTGAGGTATCTATTATAGAGCCAGCTTGCTCATTCTTACACCGAATAGCGGTGAGGCCCAAAATTATTCCATACACAGACATGGTTAAATGGGTACTGGATAGCGCTGACATCACAAACAGATAATTTAAGACTCAGTGTCAGCAACTTACGAAATCATTATTTTCAAAAAATTTAAGCTTTATTTCCGCTAACAAAAAGTGAGCAAGAGGAAAAAAATCACACTAGGGAAGCTCGGATCAAGAAATAGAGGAAGTTTCCGAGGCGCGATCGCGCATCACTGAGAAAAACCTCTTGAAAGGGAAAAACTCTAATTTCCAAGTCACTTGTAAGCCCAGAAATTTGTAAGAAAGCAACTCTAGAGGTAAAAAAGAAAAACTTGAATCCTAAAACCAATGGTATTCGTCAGAAATATCTTCAAAATGGTATGTATATATGCAAAAAAACTATAGACAGGCCGGAGACAAAAAGCTCAAGAAAAGGCAGAATTGATCAAAAGATTAACTAAGTTGAATTGGCATTCTTACTGGGCACATTTGGTAAAACCACACATCTAGTGCATGACTCTCAAATGTATCATCAATTCTGTCGAGAAGATGGCACCAGCTCTTGCCAATGCCATTTTCGTAGGACAGTTAAAGTCTGAAGTCGGCCAACCGACTCTTCTCAAACAAATGCTAAACGCTTGCGATTTCAAGGAATAGATACAGAAATAGTTAGTTGTTTGTTTTAATTTTGGATTCAATGTTAGTATTAATTTTGCTTTATTTTTGCTTGAAATGAGGATGGTCATTTAAATCGTATCCTAAATTTTTGTAATAGGTTATTTTTAGATTTAGTTAGTAGTATTTAAACCCTTCTCATGCATTTCGAGAAGGGTCCTGAAATTTGTTAAAAACTAGTCCTTAGAACATGCACTTTTGCACCCTCTGAGGAGGTTTTGATGAATGAATGGAACGAGATTTATTGATATCTGCATTTAATATCTACTACTTATGTTTCACTTCTGTACTCTTAGTGGATGTTGGATTAAGAAGAGATAAATCATTATCGCTTGAAGCTCATGAGTAGAACTAGTTATAAATGGTACTTCTATCTCTTAATTATTTCTGCCTTTGTGTTAAAGTGATATTTATGTTTAGTTGTTTATATATTGATGTGTGAATGCTTGAGTTATCATTTGGCACTTCTGTACAGTGATAGCTATTTATTTATGCTTAATGTATGAGTAGCTTATTATGCGATAGGTTTTCACAACTGTTTCATCTAACTTTTTATACGAAGTGGTTTATCTCTATTGAATTCTCTTCTTATAACAGTTGAATGATCTTTATTACGAATTGTTATTTGAAATCATTTTAGATCGCATAACGGAAAGATTACACCCCGGGTTTGTGTAGAATTAGATATTTCTATTTATTAGAATACAATTGCATATTATTAGATTAGAGTTAAAGTAAAAGCATTTCACTTATGAACTTTTAGAAAGAAAATATCAAATCTCAACACACACACACATAAATTGGGAAATTGGTCCCGTATCCCCAGTCAGACCCACTATACCAAATGGAAAAGGAGCTGCTAGCCAAGGTCAAGACCGGGTGTGTATCCCCCTTATTGTAGACCTGATTTTCGGGGCTTCAACATATTTGGTGCTAGAAGGAGGGACCCGAACTATGAATGGAAAGTAAGTCTAAATCTAAATACCATTCTGAGAGTAAATTGCCCTCACCATCTCCCCCAACTTCTCCATCACACTTAGAATCTTTAAATCTAGAGCCAGAGGTCGAAAGAACAACAGCCGCTGCTACAAACCTTGACATTTTAGAACAATCTACCATTGAACCTCCTAAAGTTGAATCTTTGATCCATAAACTTCAGCGATTTTCTATATCACCTCAAAGATATGAGAAATCTCAAGGCAGCGTGACTTCGCAATATAACCATGCTCATTCTCTTACTAGATTAAAGAGCGAAACGTTTGGTGTTCAGCCAACTGAGTTAGCTCTACCTATAAGAAAGAGAGCAAGGAAATCACCTAAAGGGTCCAATAGCAAGCCTCTTTCATCATCATCATCCATCTCCACCTCTCCACCGTGAAGTCAACTATCCACTCCTCCACTTTAGATTATTGTCCACCAGTCCACAGGAACTTCCACACCTTTTTCTCGATCATCTAGAGTCGTAATATCCTCATCTTCTCAATCGCAGGGATCATCTTTTGCACTTTCCTCTGTTAGTAGTTCAGCGATGGCCCAATCTCCATGGAATAACCCAGGGGTAGTCTTAATGCCTGCACCCTTGAGTTAGTTACCGGCTCATCCTCAAAAATGGCTGCCTAAGTTTAATCCTCAAGCAGGCATGCTAGTGGAAGAACATATAAATAACTTTATGTTATCCATAAATCACAATGGAGTTACCAACGAAGATGCTGTCATCCGTATTTTCCCTTATACTCTGCAAGGAGCAACCGGATCATGGTATTTCTCATTACTGTCTGGATCTATCACTAGTTGGGATATCTTCCAAGAAAAATTCCTCACTAAGTTCGATGATGACAGGTCTACAGCGACACTGATCAACGACCTGTCTAACCTTAGAGTCGAGTCAAAAGAAGCTATCAAAGATTTTAATTCACATTCAATAAACTGTTAAATAAAATTCCTACTACTTCCAAGCCTAGCGAACAAGTGCGAAGTGAGTGGTACATCTTTGCTTTACCATCAAACATAGCAATCTTTGTTGATAGGGCTAATAAAACAACTTCAGCCGACAATATGAAAGAAGCAATAGCGGTAGAGAAACGTATCATAGCTCTAGAAAAGAAAAATGCCATAGAAGAATGAAAATTTAAGAAGGTTACTTTCAAGGAAGACCCCAAGAAAAAACAATCGAAAGGTCCGTTCGATTTAGAAGGATTACAAAAAGTTTTGAAAACCATGTCTAACGAAATGGTTGACATTAAGAAACAAGTGGCAGAAACTTCTTCTAAAAATCCGTACAAGCCTTATAGAAGAAACCCTTCAACCGACTCAAAGACGCCAAATGCTATCACAAGTGTTGAATCATAAGAAGAAGAAGAGGAAATTGTTACCGAAGAACATACCGATGAAGAAGAAGTTGTAGAGTTACAAGGAATGTGGGACTTCATCCTCCCAGATGAAGATGATCAAGAGGCATCCCCATTTAGTACTCGAAGTAGAAATCAACTTGATCCTCCTCAACCTAGTCCGAAGCCAAAGAGCGCAAGCTCAATGACTAAGGATAAAGTCGCAGCCAAGAAAACGACACCTAAAGCGACTCAAACCAGCCCAGTCCAAATAGATTCATCAACTCCATCAAAAATGTTGATCGTTTCGGATGAAATGGAGTATAATATCATAGAAGACATGAAAAAGGCTGGGTCTAACATCACTTTTTACGAATTGAGCAAGTTAAAACACCAAAAAAAGGTAATTTTGAAATAATTACATGTTGTACCAGTTTCACCTTTGCCCGTCACTATAATCTATCAAGCTTCCCGTGAAATGGAAAGACCTCCAACTAATGTGATTAATAAAGTTGATGCAAACGACATCGCTTTAATTGGAGGAAGGTCGAGATCTCATACTCCCCCATTTCTTCTTACTTATGAAATTTTCAATAAAAATTTGCATAAATGCTTAGTGGATTCTAGAGCTTCATCTAATATTCTACCAAAATCAATATGTGCAAAGTTGAATGTTCAACCGCAAAAATATGCTATGTGCATAGTTTAGCTAGATTGATCACAAGTTGAAGTGATCGGTGAATTAAATCAGGTTACCATAAGGATGTCATCCAATCCAAAGGTATGTCAAGTTATCGACATTTTAGTTACTGATATTCCAGAATTTTATTGCTTAATTCTTAGCAGGGATTGGTCAGAAAAACTTCATGGATACTTTGCAACTGACTGGTCGCACATGTGGCTCCCTTACAATGGTAAACCAAATCAGATAGAAGTTGAGCGAGAAAGACATCAGAAATACATAGTAACGGAATTGGAAGGAGAGAATGAACCAGTAGCATACTACAATAACATCATTTGCAACTACTCAGTAGTTTCTTTCTTAGGAAATTTTAATGCTCATACTTCACCTTACTTAGAACATTCTGTTTTATCTCAAGTAGAAAATTTCTCTCAAACAGATAGTTCTAAATGTATTAATTTTATAGATAGTCCTATAAATAAATCTTTATTTTGGAAGTTATTTTTTGACGGTTCTAAGTCTAACAAAGGAGTAGGAGCAGGATGCGTGTTAATCAGTCTAGAGGGAAAAAAAACTATGCTAACTTGTAGACTCGAATTTGATTGCACCAATAATACTGCAGAATATGAGGCTTTAGTCCAAGGATTATACAAAGCAATCGGATTAGACATCAAATATCTTCAAGTTTTTAGAGATTCTGAAATTGTAATCAAACAGGTACACAATACTATACATTGTTTATCAGGTCATCTAAAGAATTACCAATCTTTAGTTCAAGATCTAACTAAACACTATAGCATTTAATATTTCATCAATTCCCAAACTCCAGAATGCAAGTGCAGACCTCCTAGCTAACGTAGCTTCCAAGTTCATTCCTTCAGAAGACTATAGCCCTGATCAATTTTCAATCGAATTAATCTTTAGACCCTCAATTCCTAATAACATTACCAATTGGAGGATTTTTAACGATGATCCTGATATTGTGAGCTTTCTCACATCTGAAGGATCTTACACCAATCAGATAATTGATGAGGACCAACATGACAGACAATTGCAACAAGATAGCACTAATAATGCTATGCCAAAATCAGTAGTCAAGTTAGAAGACCTTTATGATTTGAAAGATCGATTCAAAAGATCTACCAATTCAAAACTTCAAAGTTCAACTTTGAACTATGAATTATTAAATCTAGGAATTGATGCCAACCGTAAAATATCGACCAAGGCCTTGGCCTAGCTCCTGAAGAAATTCGTCTCTTGAGACAATACAAAAGTGTCTTTTCTTGGAACTACGATGAACTCAAAACTTATGATACTTCTATCATCCAACATACTATCCCAATGCTAAAGGATGAAAAACATGTCCATCAAAAGCTGAGAAAGATCCATCCCAATCTAGAAAACCAGATCAAATCTAAACTCAATAAGTTATTGAAAGCCAAAATAATTTTTCCCGTTCGACATTCCAAATGGGTTTCCAATATGGTTCCCATTAGAAAGAAAAACGGAGACATTAGAATTTGCATTGACTTTCAAAACCTTAACAAAGCCTGTCAAAAGGATAATTTTCCTTTACCTCCCATGGAGAAAATACTGCAGACAGTCGCAGGATCAGAATTAATGTCCTTCTTGGATGGATTCTCAAGATACAACCAAGTGTTGGTTCATCCTGATGATCAATTAAAAACCACATTCAGAACCAAATGGGGTACTTACGCATATCAAAAAATGCCCTTTGGTCTGATCAACACTGGTGCCACATTTCAGTGAGCCATGGACATCACATTCAAGGGATTAGTTAACAAATTAGTGGTAATCTACTTGGATGATATAACTGTATATTCCAAGAAACGAGGCAATCATCTTAGAGATTTAAAACAAATCTTCCAACGTTGTCAAAGGTATGGAATTTCACTTAACCCGAAAAAATCCTTTTTTGCATTAAGTGAGGAAAACTTCTTGGATTCATAGTGTCAAAATCTGGAATTCATATTGATCCTAACAGAATCAAGGAGATTTCCAAAATACCCCTACCTCACAACAAGAAAGCTATGCAATCTCTGCTTGGCCACATTAATTTTGTAAAGAGATTTGTTCCAGATTTTTCAAGAATTGTGTCTCCTTTACAAGCAATGATTAAAAAGAACTCAAACTTCAAATGGGGCCAAGACGAATATGCGGCATTCAATCTAATCAAACAAGCAATTGTTAACGCTCTATCTTTAGCAACTCCAAATTTGTTCGATCCTTTTATTTTATATACATTTTCCTCTGATAGATCATATGTTGCGATACTCACTCAAGAAAATCAAGACAAGGTAGAAGCTCCAATTGATTTTCTTAGTTCAAATTTACAGGGTGCTGAGTTAAATTATTCAGATGTAGAGAAACAAGCTTATGCTGTTTTCAAAGCAATTAAATATTTCAGACCCTTTCTACTTAAAACCCATACAAAAATCATAGTACCATTTCCAGCGGTAAGAAATCTCTTAGTACAAAAAGATGTGGGTAAGAAAAGAGCCAATTGGGTTACTACCTTACAGGAATATGATGTAGAAATCAAACCAACAAGTATTGTAAAAGGTCAAGGCTTTTGCAAAATGCTGGCTGGAGCATCGCTTATTTCCGAAATACCATCTACAGAGATACAAATGTATGAGCTAAGCCTAAATGATGTTGAATAATTATACGCTGATATCATATTTTATCTAAAGAATGGATATGCTCCTTCAAACCTCGATCATACCAAGAAAAGAGCTCTAAGGTTGAAGGCTAAACAATATCAGCTCGTGAACGATTTTATTTTTAGAGTAAATTATGATTCTATTCTCCTCAGATGTCTTGAGAAATATGACGCTGAAACAGTCTTGCAGGAACTCCACGATGGGCCAGCTGGGGGACACTATGCTAGAGACGCTACTGCACATAAAATCTTACGCACAGGCTATTACTGGCCCACATTATTCAAAGACTCACATAACTACATAAGGAAATGTCAAGTTTGTCAAACCGCTGCTGGGAGACAAAAGAAACCATCATTCCACTGCAACCGGTCAACATTGAGCAGCCTTTTGATCAATGGGGATTGGACATAATAGGTGAGATCATTCCTCACTCCTCTAAACAGCATAGATATATCCTTACAGCAACATATTACTTCACTAAATGGCTAGAAGCAGTCCCTCTCAAGATAGCTAATTCTTAACACATCATCGAGTTCATAGATCAGTTCATAATCACCAGGTTTGGGTTGCCTTCTGCTTTAATGTTTGATAATGCATCATATTTTTCTGGTAATGCGATAACTGAATTTGCACTCAAAAGGGGTTTCAAACTTAAATATTTTGCCAATTATTACCCATAAGGGAATGGGTTAGCTGAATCTACAAATAAAAACTTAATCATAATCATTAAGCGAACCATTGATCAAAATCACAAAAATTGGCACAAGTCCTTAATATATTCTTTATGGGCAGATCGAATAACGCAGAAAGCCTCCATTGGCACTTCTCCCTTTAATTTAGTTTATGGGAAAGAAGTGGTTCTTCCAAATCATTTAGAAATTCCCTCTTTGGCCTTAGTTCAATATATTGATGAAGCACCAACTTCTTCCTTACAACTAAGGCAACTAGAAATAATTATGTTAGAAGAGAAATGAGAACAGGACAAAATAACGCATGCTCATCACCAAGCATTAGTAAAAGATTATTTTTATTCAAACATAATATCCAGAAAGGAATTTTAGATGGGAGATCTAGTTCTAAAATGGGACAAGGCTCATGAGGAAAAAGGAAAACATATGAAATTTCAACGAATGTGGCTTGGCCCTTTTCAAATCACAGAAGTCATAGGTCCGTCTACTTTTATGTTACAGGATTTAACAGGAAAAAGAGAATCTTTACCTGTTAATGGACAGATCCTCAAAAAATATTTTCCATAGGAGATCATTCTTCTATCTTGTAGATTAGTTTCTTTATTTTAATTTTTATTTTCATAATAAAACCAGTTGTAAATGGTTACATTTGGAATTCACAAAAAAGACACCAATTCTCTTTTAGATTTTGTTTTTTTTCACTTGTATAAATAGAATTCTTTTAGAAAACTGATCATTATCACTGAAAGATACAGTTAAAGGCTCTAGGCCTAGAAATGATACTAGTTTCAACCTTGTAAATTTTGATGAAAAGCAACCTTTAGTGAGAATTGTTTTATATCATTCCAATTAAAGGTATCAATAACAAAACAAAGATCCTCTGTTGAAAAGCTCTTTCCAAAAACTCTACCATTGTCGTCCAGAGCTATCTTAAGGAAACAATGACTTCCTCCCCACCTAGCAAATTAGAACGTTCAAGGAATAATCCAATGATACACTTTAACTTAAAGAGTAAGAGGTCTCATCACGAGCCAACTTATCATGATCATAGATATTATAGCTTGCTGACTTTGCCAATACTGCATACCACAACAGGGCAATGACTCAAAGATTGTTGCAATCAAAAGACAAGGGGTCTCATCACGATCCAACTTGTTCAGCAAAGTTATAAATCAAGTGAATGACACTGTCATAAATTGGATACCAAACCAAGACATTTCTCTTTAAGTTTAAAAAATAAAAATGAAAGCATTAAGTGTGAATATGGATTTCTCTTTGAATATTGTATATTTCTCTAAGTGGGATATAGGATCATTGCTGCGTAACAGGTAACCCTGTCGAGGCTATAAACGTCTGCTGGCAGCAGAGGCTCTACCTACGAAAAATGAGAATATTTAAAACTGATTTACAGAGAAGGCTTTGTTTTTATATTTATAAACCAAGTAGTGACTCATGTAGATACAAGGACTAGCTTGAGGGAGTAAATAATCAAAATTAAAAATAGAAGAAACGAAATATCATTGATAGGTAAAAGCATAATGTACTTTGTCTTCCTATAATAAATTTTGATTTTCTGGAAAATTTTCTGTTTTGGAAGTTTAGAAAATTCAAAAGAAAAGCATAGATAACTGGTTCTTCTAGTGAATCACCAATTGTTGTGACCAACAACAACCCCCTTCTTATTTAGTGTTATTACTAATACTAAATAAGTGGGGACCCTTAGTCAAAAAATTTAAAAATCAATTAGTGCTTGAATTTCCTTTTTCAATAAAACTTACCTTCATAAACTTAGGAGAATACCCTTGAAAAATCTAAAAAGCTTAAGTTTTATGATAAGGTAGGATAAAATCACTCCTTAAGAAATATCGCATCGCAAAAAGGATAATGGATACCTCCTTACAAACACAATTCTAAGGTTGCGAGATCGCGATGCAAAACTTCATCGCATCGCATGCATCAAATATCACTTACGCTAAAAAACCTCAAACTGTCGATATGCGATGGTGCAAATCGCAAATTGCATTTCACGAAAAACACATTAACAGATGATTGTCATATGCTACTCTCCAGCGATTTTGCGATATTGCGATGTTGCGATGTTGCAATATTGCGATAAAGCGATAAAGCGATAGAGCGATATTGTGATGTTGCGATCTGCAATATTGCGAAGCAAATCGCAAAATTGCTTCATCGCAAATCTTTTGAGCTCGTTGTTCAAAAAAGTATTTTCCATAAACCAAGACCTGGTTATGCGCTTTAATGCTAATTAATGAGTTAGTTGCCAATCATTAATGAAATAGGGTTTCATGCTTATCGAAGAGCCATTTCACATAAGGTGGTATATTTTGTATGTTTTCAACATTTAAAGCTTTCCCATCACCTTTTCCTGATCATGATTCTCACCTTATTTGTGAACTATAGGAACAAAGAACAAAGAATTATAAAAAGCAGTATTCAGGAAACTATGGGAAAGAAAGGCAAAGCTCTAAGTTCTAAAGATCAAGAAATGACGCCCTTGTATACAGACACCGCTTCTAACAGAGAGGCTGGTATTACTGCTTGGGAAGGCATGTATAGTCTACTTGAGGAAGAGAATCCAAAAATAATGGAGGTTACAGCTACTGCAGGCTCACACGGGTCTTCTGAGGCGTCTATTACAGAGCTAGCTTGCTCATTCTTACACCAAATAGCGGTGAGGCCCAAAATTCTTCCATACACAGACATGGTTAAATAGGTACCAGACAGTGCTGACATCACAAACAGACAATTTAAGACTCAGTGTCAACAACTTACAGAATCATTATTTTCACAAAATTTAAGCTTTATATCCACTAACAAAAAGCACACAAGAGGCAAAAAATTGCACTAGCTAAGCCTAGATTAAGAAACGAAGGCAGTTTCTGAGGCGCGATCGCGCATCGCTGAGCAAAACCTATTGAAAGGGAAAACCTCTAATTGCCAAGTCACTTGTAAGCCCAAAAATTTGTAAGAAAGCAACGCTAGAGGTGAAAAAGTAAAACTTGAATCCTAAAACTAGTGGTATTTGTCAGAAATATCTTCAAAATGGTATGTATATATGCATAGCAACTGCACACAAGTTGGAGACGGAAAGCTCAAGAAAAGGCAGATTCGATCAAAAGATTAACTAAGCTGAATTGGGATTCTTACTAGGCACATTTGGTAAAACCACACAACTAGTGCATGACTCTCAAATGTATCATCAATTCTGCCGAGAATATGGCGCCAGCTCTTGCCAATGCCGTTTTCACAGGACAGTTAAAGTTAGAACTCGGCCAGCCGACTCTTCTCAAACAAATGTTGAATGCTTGCGATTTCAAGGAACAGATACATAAATAGTTAGTTGTTAGTTTTAATTTTAGATTCAATGTTAGTATTAATTTTGCTTTATTTTTGCCTGAAATGAGGATGGTCATTTAAACCATATCCTACATTTTTGTAATAAGTTATTTTTAGATTTAGTTAGTAGTATTTAAACCCTTCTCATGCATTTAGAGAAGGGTCCTGAAATTTGTCAAAAACTTGTCCTCAGAAAATGCACTTTTTCACCCTCCGAGGAGGTTTTGATGAATGAATGGAATAGGATTTATTGATATCTGCATTTAATATCTACTACTGATGTTGCACTTCTGTACTCTTAGTGGATGTTGGATTAAGAAGAGATAAATCATTATCACTTGAAGCTCATGAGTAGAACTAGTTATAAATGGTACTTCTATCTCTTAACTCTTTCTACCTTTGTGTTAAAGTGATATTTATGTTCAGTGGTTTATATATTGATGCATGAATACTTGAGTTATCATTTCGCACCTCTATATGGTGATAGCTATTTATTTATGCTTAATGTATGAGTAGCTTATTATGTGATAGGTTTTTCACAACTATTTCGTCTAACATTTTATACGAAGTGGTTTATCTCTATTTAATTCTCTTCTTATAACAGTTGAATGATCTTTATTACGAATTGTTATTTGAAATCATTTTAGATCGCATAACGGAAAGATTACACCCCGGGTTAGTGTAGAATTAGATATTTCTGTTTATTAGAATATAATTGCGTATTATTAGATTAGAGTTAAAGTAAAATCATTTCACTTAGGAGCTTTTAGAAAGGAAATATCAAATCTCAACACACACACACATAAATTGGGAAACTGGTCCCATATCCCCAGTCAGACCAACTATACCAAACGGAAAAGGAGCTGCTAACCAAGGTGCAGACCGGGTGGGTATCCCCCTTGTTGTAGAATCTATTTTCGAGGCTTCAACAGAGTCCTACTATTAAGTACTCAACATCCCCTTGACACGTAGTTCTTACCTTCCTGTCTAGAACTGTGTCCTCCTATAACTCATTGAGATACTCAGGCAACAAATCCCCAATAGAAGGCAACTGAATTTTCTCTTCAGGATCTTCAATTAATGAAGGTTCATACAATCTCAAGTTTTCTGCATTAATGACTGAATAGATATGCATATAAGCTGGCAAATCAATGCAAAAGTCATTTTCACAAATTTTATCAAGTATCTTGAAAGTTCGATACCTTATTGGTTTTAGCTTCTTACCTTCACCTTGCATTCTATCTTTGCTAATGTATAGCTAGACTTGATCACCAACTTGAAAACTATGTTCAGCTTGATGCTTGTCATGTCTTTCCTTGTACCTGGTTTGACCTCTTTCCAGCTATTCTTGTACTGCCTGGTGAATTTCTTGGATTTTTTTCAATGAACTTGGTTGCTATGTCCACATCACTGTGTACATCAACTGCTATGTCTTTACCAAAGACAAAATCCAAAGGAGACTTTGGTATAAAACGAAAACAAGTCTGAAATAGAGATCTTTGAGTAGAAGAGTGCTTGGCATGGTTGTAAGCATGATGCACATAACACAAATGCTCGTCCCAAAGCTTGGGATGCTTGCTGCAATAACCTCTGAGCAACTTGATCACTATCCCATTGACCACTTCTGTCTGACCATTTATTTGTGGATGAAATGTTGTGCTCTTCTTCAACTTGGTGTCTATCAACTCCCATAAACTTGACCAAAACTTCCCAACAAATTGAGAATCTCGATCAGATACAATAGAAGTGGGTAACCCAAAATGAACCCATACATTCTAAAAGAACAACTTTGTTGTTTGTTCAGTTGTAACTTGCTTGTTACATGGTATCAAAATACACATTTTACTGAATCTATCCACAACTACATACAAATAATCATGACCTTTCCTAGATTTTGGCAATCCCCCAACAAAATCTATGGAAACACTTTCCCAAGGATGAGAAGGAATTGTAAGTGTAGTGTACAAGCCTAATTTCCTATTATTGGGCTTGCTTGTAGCACACATAGTACACCGTTTGATATATCTAGAAATTGTCTCATGCATTCTTGGCTAATAACAGAATCTTTGCAATTGTGCAACTATTTTACTTACACCAAAATGACCCGATATGAGATAAGTATGTGCTTCTTGAATTATGTTAACTCTTTCAGTTTATGGAATGCATAACTTTCCCAAATGATATAATATTTGGTCCTTTACATAATAATCGAATTCTTCTACTTGCTTGCCATGACTTAAAGTTGCATATATATATATATATATATTTTAAAATCTACATCTTCAACATATTGTTCAATATAACTTTCATGCATTACTGAGTTATGCTTAAGTATAGTAGATGCATTTATGATTGGTCTTGATAACATGTCTGCAACCTTATTGTGTATGCCCTTCTTATATCTGATCACAAGAAGAAATTGTTGTAGAAAACCCATCCATCTATAATGTCTTGATTGCTACAATTTAGTTTGCGAGTGGAAATATTGAAGTGGTTGATGATCTGTATGTATGATTGTTTCTTTACACATTAGGTAATGTTTCCACTTTTTCGCACTTTGTACTAATGCATACAATTCTTTATCATATGTGGGATAATTAACTACTGTAGAAGTAAATGTCTCAGAATGATAGCATATGGGTTTTCCATGTTGCAACAACACTGCTTCCATGCCATAGTCACTGGCATTTGTCTCAATCTCAAGTGGATGTTGAAGATCTAGCAGTGCTAGTACTGGTGTTGTACTGATTTTCTCGTTTAAGGTGAAGGGTTTCTGTTGTTTGCCTCCCCACTTAAACACCTATTTCAATCCTGTTAAAACATGTAATGGATCTGCAATCAAAGAAAAGTTAGCAATAAACTTTCTCCAGTATTGTGCTACCCCTAGGAAACTCCTAACCTCTGTAGTAGATTTGGGTTTAGGCCAGTTTACAATGACTTCAACCTTAGAGGGATCTATCTTCAATTTACCACCCCCTACAATATGACCCAAATAATTTAGAGATGTTCTGCCAAATTCACATTTTGATAGTTTTACATAGATATTTTCTCTTTTTAAAACATCTAAAGTCTGCTTCACATGCTTTACTTGGTCTTCCCATGTCTTACTAAAAACAAGAATGTCATCTAAATAAACAATTACAAAGTCATCAATAAATGGTCTAAGTACATCATTCATGACTCTCATAAGTGTAGCAGGAGCATTAGTTAAGACAAAAGGCATAACCAACCATTCATACAGTCCTTGCTTTGTCTTGAAAGCAGTCTTCCATGCATCTTGTTCTGCAACTCTGACCTGATGATAACCACTTCATAAGTCTAACTTAGAAAAGTAAATTGCTTCTTTTAATTGATCTAATATATCATCAATACGAGGAAGAGGATAACGATTCTTGATCATTATTTTATTTATTTCTCTATAATCAATGCGCATTCTCCACGAATCATCTTTCTTTCTCACCAGCAATTGGAGATCCACATGGTGATGTGCTTGGTCGTATAAACCCTTTATCGAGCAACTCCTGCACCTTCTTCTTTATCTCTTCATTCTCTAAAGTTGACAACCTATACATTCCAATGTTAGGTAATGGAGCATCTTTCCGCAAATAAATATCATGTACTATTTCTTGCTTGGGTGGAAGACCTTTTTGGTCTTGAAATAAAACATCATACTCTGAAACAAATTTAACTAAATCATCTTTCTATTTAGAATCACAACCTTCAAATGCATTGGATTTTTTAGGATCCTTTGCCTTTACAACCATTAGTAAAAATTGCTTACTTGAATTCACAATTCTTTTATTATTCCCCGAGTTTATGAGAGAATAGTTATCTTTAACTTTATGAGCTCTTACAATATATTCCATTCCATCTCTAGTGAGTTGATACTTATTCTCAGTTCTATATAAAATAGCTTTCCTATCATACACATATGGACTTCCCAAAACAATACCACATATATCCAATGGAACTATATCTAACTCAACCTCATCTACAAATTTTGATCGAATAGAAAACCTAAGTTTATGTTGTCTCGTTACTTGTAGCTTTGTTTTATCACACACCCAACATAATGTATATGGTTTCTCATGAGGTTTTGTCTGTAATCCCAACTTCTTTACAATTGTTTCAGAAATCAAATTTACTTGTGATCCACTATCAAACAAAGTATCAATATTATTATGCTTGTAAATCACTCTAATACGAAAAAGCTCATTTCTTTCCCTCTCATTATTTTAATTATCAACATATTGTGAAGAATATTTACCTTTAATACCTGTGGTTGTAACTGTTGTTTCATTGCCTAAATCTGATCCCAAGTCCTGTTGAATAGCAACAACATTCTTTCTCTCCTTTCCACCAAACTTCTTAGGTTTTAGTTCTAGATGCAAAGACCAGTAGTGTGCCTCATCGTGTCCTTCTTTTTGACAATGAGTGCATGAAGGTTTATCCTTCTTTACAGTGTTTTCTTTCCTCTCCTTCCATTTCAGTTTCTTTTTTTTCCTTGATCTTGCTTACAAAGTATTTAAATGATCCCCCAACCTCTGGGTTTACATTCTTACCTCTAGCTTCTAGATGTGTGGCTTGAACTAATACATCATCTAAGCTAGTGGGATTAAACATGAGAATAGTATGCTTTCAATAGCTATGAAGACCACCTATATAATTCAATAAAGTCTCAGGTGAATCTAATGATATACCTAGAGTTAAAGTTCTCTTTCTAAATTCCTGAGTATAACTTTGTACACTTTGACCTTTCAACTGACGAAGAGTTTGCCAACTCATCATTACCTGCTGCATGTAAGCTAAAGGATAGAATTGCTTTTTTATAACAGAAACAAAATCATTCCAGGTAGAATGATTTCACCATGTTTTTGCAGATCAACTTATGTCTTGCCTTCCCACCATACTAGTGCATTTCCTCCAAGTCGAAGGCTAGCCAGCTGAATCTTCTTCATTTCTAAATCAACGTTTTGTACCCTGCAATATATCAACTTGTCTTATCCAATTATCTAGCTTTTCTGCATTGATTTCTCCATCATAAATTGGAAAATAAAACTTCACATCTAATTTGATTAAGGATGTTTTCTTATTCTTCTTAGAAGAGCTAGTGTTATGCAAAGAAGATGATGAGGATGATGAAGGTGATGATCGAGGAGATGGTGGAGGAGGCATTTCGCCTTTCCCTTTGCCTTTTGGAGGGGCAACTAGAAAAGGCTCCTCTACTCCTTTGTCTGGTTTAGGTGTTGAAGTGCTTTCACATCGACCCTTCTTAAATTCCAGATACATCTCTTCTACCATGGCTCAGAGTGTCTTAAAAATTTCTATAAATTGAGATTCGGATCCCAATGGAGCTTCTTCTACCATTCTCCTCTAAGAATAGACTCTTCCAATCTCTGGATTAGCTTCAACAAGTTCTCCTTCTCCTAGTCTGAGCTTTAATCTAGTTAGCATTCAAAATTCAGCACAAGCTTTTCTAACCTTAACAAAACCAAATGCTCTGATACCACTTGATCCGAAATGGATATTAAATTAAGGAGAAAAGGTATTACAAACAAATGTGCAGGAATGCCTATATTACTTAGTGCAACGGATCGAAAGATTGAGAATAATATAGACATTTAACAATTGGCAAACATAACAATCCTACACATCAACACAGCAAATAATCAAGGAGTTCACCAGACTTCCTGGCTATGTCTCCTAGTCTAGCTTTTAGTGTCGACCTCTATATTATGTCTTCAAGAACAAAGTTTATAGGTGTGAGCTCAATCAGATACATAACACAACAATATTGATATTACATAGATGTTTCACTCGAATACCTCGAGTCTAGAGAGTGAACAGACTCTCCCTCTTAGTGCCTTTGATCAACTATTCGTAGCTGTGTGTTTTCTCTGACTATCTATCTCCCGTCTGTCTCTTAACTCTGACTTGTTTATATTCTATTATGGGATGGCTTTTCAAGCCTATCGGCCCTATATATTTGCCTTCCCTCTTCGGGCTCTCTATCTTCCTCTTCTATCCTTTCACCTTCCATTCAGTGTTGGACACGTCTTGTTAAGACAAAACACTTAAAGCACAAGAACTCCTTTGCATTTTGATTTTATAAAGGAAATACACCAAAACACAGAAAAACCTGACAAAACGCCGCATATCAGATTTCAAATTTTATAGTGTCATATCTATAATCCTCTCAAGTCTGTGTTTTATCATTGTCGCAAACCCACCGTTGATCTACCTTCAATCGGATGGTCACATCCAACTTGATCATCCAACTAGCTCGTGCCTTCTTCACCTTCCAATCCATGATCGCTAATCCAATGGCGGACGGCCATTTTAGGTGGCCCACTTGCATGGAGATTACCAATCCAAAAAAGTGGTTTTCTCACTCCTGTGGCCTACTATGTGTCGGCCAGTATATGGAATCAGGTGGAGCCCCTCTAATACCACTTACCACCTGAAGCCTACTTGAAATACCACTTACCATGGAACTCAAATCCTTCAATGTTTTATTTCATAACTCCTTCAGGTTTGCCTGTGTGAAGTCCTCCCTTTAGGAATCTGTGATGCAATATCTGTTGTTTGATCTCTTTCGCCCATTTGATGGCTATGATGGAAGCGCTCATCGTGAGTCTTTAAGTTATGGGTCCTGATTCTTCTCCCTTAGTTCATTGCGATATGATAAAGCGGCCATTGCATATCGATTAAGCCTACCATCATGTGTTAAGTCCTCCCCTTTGGGATCTGCAGTGCGATAAACATGGTCTCTATCATCGATCTACGTGCTGATTCGACAGTCCACGTTACGTCACTGGATCACAATCTCATTTCCCTTAGCGCTGTCTCTGATACACTCTGCTGGCCTCCATGGATGTGATATTACTGATTTAGTCTAGACCGTTGATTTGGCTGATTTGACGGCTCCGGCGCAATGTTACTTCAAGACTTAGACTTAGAGGTTTGATACAAGATCCATTTCGGATCACTCTGGGCGGGCTCGTTGATTCCGCATCAGTCGACAGGCACTGCCTGTGGATTGGTGCATCAAACCATGGGCCTACCCTCCCGCAACACGATAGCATGCAACATGCCACCATGCCATGGGCGGGCATGCTTGGCCGTGAGCCTCCCTACCCTCGACAAAACGTAAAATGGCCCCCTAGCTTACTAGGGGGCAGATTCCAAAAATTGGCCCCGGTAGGCCAAGCAAACGATTCCCAAAATCGCCCCTGGCAGGCCATGGGTGATTCTAGGAATCTTCCTCGACAGGCCAAGGAGGTGATTGAAGGAATTTCCCCCATGGCCTGCTAGGGGTGATTCTCAGAATTTCCCCCCTAGGATGATTCCCAAAATCACCCATAATAGGCCAGGTGGGTGATTAAGGGAATCACACCTGTGGCCTATAGGGGGAGATTCTTAGAATCGACCCTCTAGCCTGCTAGGGGTTCAATTCCCATAATCATCCCCCACAGGCCAGGGGGTGATTTTAGGAATCGGCTAAGGGGGGAAATTCTCAAAGTCGCCCTTGACAGGCCAAGGGGGTGAGTCCTAGAATCACCCCCTTGGCCTACAGGGGGCGATTCTGGGAATTGGCCTAAGGGGGACATTCTAAGAATCAACCCTGGTAGGCTAGGGGGCCATTTTTCATTTTGCCAAGGTCGAGCAGGTCCACGGCTAGGCATGACCACCCAAGGCACAATAGCATGTTGCAGGCGGGAGCACCTTCCTAGAGGCACTACACGTTTTTGTGCCATGGACGTGCATGCCCAGGGCTGTGGGCATTCCTACTAGCGTCACAACAGGGTGCAGCATGTCGCCATGCCATTGGAGGGCCCTCCCACAGCTAGGAAGTGCCTGTGAGCGGGCCCTCCTATCCATGGGCATGCTCGCCCATGGCACAAAAGCATGTAGAACGTCGTCTTGCTGCGGGCGGGCATGCCCGCGGCACTACACACCTTTGCACAAGCACTACCTGTGGGAAAGCATGCCCAGTCGTGGGCTTCTCTATCTTAGGAAAAACACAAAATGACTCTTTGGCCTGCTTGGGGGCTAATTCATAGAATCGGCCCCCGGCAGGCTAGGGTGGTGATTCATATAATCAGCCCCCTAGCGTGCCAAGGGCAATTCTCAAAATCAACCCCCTTGGCTGATTCTTAGATTCATCGCTGATAGGCTGGGGGGGTTGTGATTAGCCAGGGGTGATTTTAGGAATCACCCCCTAGCCTGTCGAGGGCGATTCTCAGAATTGTTCCCCTGGGCCAATTCTAAGAATTAGCCCCCTAGCCTTCTAGGTAGTTGATTCCTAGAATCACCCCCGACAGGCCTGGGGGTGATTCTGGGAATCAGCCGCTTAACAGGCCACAGGGGCGATTCTCAGTAGGCCAAAGGGAAAATTCTAGGAATCAGCGCAAGGGGGTGATTCTGAGAATTTCCCTGGGAAGCCCAGGGTGGGGTTGATTCCTAGAATCGCCCCCCTAGCCTGCCAGGGGTGGTTCTCGGAATCGTCCCCCTTGTCTCCTAGGGGCCTGTTATATGAAATTTATACCTACGGATAAGTATATCTTCCCTAAGTGGGTAGTTAAACTTAGAACAACTAAAGTAAATATGTTTAACCTTTTCCTACAATAAACAAATAAGATAAAAGAACCTACTTGTGATCATTCGCTTCCTTTGATCTCCTTTGAGTTTCTCCCGTTGCTCTCACTCAATCTGAACTCGCTCAATTGGTACCTGCCAACATAAATAGAATATGACAAAAATCAAAGCATATGATATATTTACTGTAAACAAATGGAATTAACAACATTTGAACATACATTCATCATAGATATAGAAAAAAGTATTGGAAAAGGAACAAACAACTTTATTGATTGAGAGAAGGAGAAGTTACACCCAATTTGGTTTGGTCTCGTGTCACTCATCCAACTTAGTCCAAGCCCTCATCACACCAATAGCAACAACAATCCAACAACACAACATTACTTTGACAATGATTTCAAGTCTCTAAATGAACAATATTTCTTTATAATCCAATCCCCTTGGCTCTATGATGGGAGGCCAATTTATAAATGAATGCAAGTGGTTTTTTCATTAATATGGAATTCAATGGTTTTCCATAATTGTATTATTAGTTTCCATGTTCAAAGGGATGAGAGGATAAAGGATTGGATGATCAAGGCTATCCTAAGTCGAGCTCTACTTGATAGGATAAGAGCTGGGTTCCTTCTAGAAGGATCTAGAAAGGAGGAATATACTCAAGATCCAATGAAAATTTTGAGGATTCTAGCCCAGCGCAGGCTTGAGTGGGCTTAGGTTCTCTACAATACAACCTTGAATGGAGCTACATGCTCTACAGAGCACTTACCTCTGACCAGGGTGTGCTAGTGACCCAAGGAAGCACTCCAGTAGGGTTTGAACTTAGCAAACTCTCATGGATGAAAGAACTCAATGAGGTGGCATGTCTAGGGCGTGCAGAAACAAAATTAGGATTTGATAGACCCTGTTTACACTGATCTAATCATTGGGAGTGATGTGGCTAAATAGACCTATAACAACTGCCTCTTAAAGCATGAAGTCAAAAATTATAATGTTGAGTGATATGCTTTATGATGTGATGAGGATAATTTTAAGCGGACAGTGACCTGCATCAATTAAAATACATAATATCATGATATCTTTGAATTTTTCGTGAATTATTGAGGGAAGGCATACCCATTCTCAACATATAAACTTTTCATTACATGTACATAAATCAGATAGTCGTCTACAGATATAGATCCATGACAACCTGTGTAAAGCCATCATACAGATGATTTAGTACTCTCCTGAAATCGTAGCCCAAATGGATGAAACTAGATCTGGGGTCCTCTATCTCATCTAATCATTTGCTCAAGTATGAGTCTAACCATGTGAAAATGTGATCTGAAGTTGAACATGGGAAGACATCGTCTAATTACCAGCCAATGATGTGAGCATTTAATAGATGCGAGAGAAATCACCAATAATGATAACGATTCTCAAGGTACTGCAGTACATTCTGCATGGTGTGAATAGATGTTTTGATGTTGAACACCATACAAAGTCTTTCGGTCGAAGGCCTGTGATGACAACCTGTCACCGGAAGCAAGAAACTTGCCATTGACATATGCAAGCCTGAAGGTACTGGAAGGGTGTTTCTAAATCAACTTTCTAGATAATGTGTTGATGTCGATAAGAAGTGACTCATCATAGGAGGGCCTTGATGCATCCCCCATCAATGACATGAAATGAGTGTAATAATTTTGAAGACAGAATGTGACTAATGACACAATGTTCAGGAATGGCGGTCATGAAAATGAAAGTTTATGAGTATTGCAAAGGATGAAGTTTATTGAGTGACTTCCCTTGAACATGTTGGCGACACTGAATGAATTGGCAGCATTGACCCAAAAGAAAAGTGATGAATGGTGCGATAGGCCATAGGTATGATAACCATCAAGCAGATAACCCAACCCAAATATAAGTGAAAGTGTCATGTTCAAGAGCAACTTGCCACCATAAAGTGATTTATCCGTTTCCCCATTTTCCCCAGTCATTGCTGACCAATACCTTTTTATTTTTTAACAAGCTTGAGGAGGATAACATATGCTTGATGTATAATTCTACCCTTCGGGTTAATCCATGACTATGTGATGTTTTAACGAGTCTATCAAAGGTGAAACTCGGTCTTGTCATGATGGACAAGCTTTTCGCTATTTGTTTCTTTAACGAGTTAAACAACAGTGAGAACTCAGTCCTTTTCATGTTTAGAGAGTTTTAAAAGGGACAAAAAGAAAACTCCATAAGTTCCTTTTCATAAATTTGTCTCTCAATTCCGAAAAAGTGTAAAATAATACAAGAGAGAACCTATTGACCATGTTCGATCAACGTATTCCTTTTTCGTAAGTAATCTATCGTAGTCTGGAAAAGGGTTAAACTTACACTGAGTAGATGTTATTTCCAATCCATTTACGAGTTGAAAAGGACAAGTGCTCAACATTCTTTTCATATTTTGAGAGTCTGAAAAGAGCTAAAAGAGGACTCTAGGAGGGTTCCTCTTTCTATGTTTAATAGAGCTCGAAAAAGAGATAAAAGTATGCTCTAGGGTCAAAAGTGCATTTTACGATCATGCACGTCAAATTCACCATGTTAGCTATAAGCCTACTCAAAGAACCACAAAATGGGTTAAACATACCTGTTTCATTGGTAAAAATAGGTAAAAACTATAAATAATTCATTTAATGAAATAACCATAAAAAAAGAATTTACTAAGTCATTTTACTATTTGACATTTACCATTCAGTTTTGTGCTCTAAACTAGTTTTCTACCTCAAACTCCAGGAGATGATTGTGGGAGATTCTGTGGATCATTCTTCGTACCATCATGACTAGGTAGGAGATCTACCTCTTCGCTTTCATTTAAGGTCATTATTTTTCAATTTTAGGAAACATTTTTAGGGTTTTGGGGTCCCTAGGTTAAATATATCACGCCCTAGGATCAGCGCACCCTTATGCATCAAAAAATGCGCTGCAGAGCAGTAAAAAAATGGGAAACTGCTCTGCATCCTACTATCTAAAGATCAGGAGTGCATTTCATGCAATTTAGAAATTTGATTCATCATTTCTATGCAAAATATCTGCAGGTTTTTGCATGAAACAGATCCTAACTAAGCCTATGGTGTGATTTTAGTCTTTCATCGGATCAGAACGGCAATCACATGGAGTGAAAGAGAACATGAAGAATAGAATATGGTTGCCATAAATGATCCTGGTACTGTTGAGGCCCTCAGAGATTGTGGTTTACTCAAATATTTCAGGTTATTCGGGATGAGGCAATAGTTAGAACTATTGCAATTCTGGGTTCATTAAGGGGATCCAGCAGAACTGGATTTTCACATAGGGGACAAAGTGATCCCTATATTGATTGATGATATTTACTTTATCACATGATTTTCAAGACGTGGTGCCCCCATTTCTCTTGTAGGTTCTGCCCATGGGGTGAATTAGTGAGGGACTACATTCGATAATTCTGTCGACCATGTACACAGCCTAGAAAAGATGGGAAGATAAACATCATGGATGTTCATGATATGCCCTTGCGAACAATCATCTTTATTATCACAAAGTTGGTGGGTAGAATGACACTTAATGTTGCAAATAGATCATACATGCATTATGTGCTCGAGTGTCTCGATCCAACTATGCAACTGGTGTAAGGTAGTATTCTCTTTGATGAAAGAGCAACTGACTAAATTAAAAAGCGGTAAGACGAAAAATTTCAGCTATGGATCAATCTTGATCACTTTTACTTTCCAGATAATTCCATTGATGAAACCTCAGCATGTGACACTGAGTTTAGCTAGTCCTAGAGATCCACGAATGCAGAGATGGGTAGATTTTATGGCTAGACATGCTGGTCAGTCATCAGTCTCATTTTCTACTGCATTCTTTAGTTGGCTCCATCGATAACATATTGTCATAGAGGATCATCCATATGTAGGGATGGATTTCTGTAGAGATCCAGAGTTGAGATTACCAGTGGGTGCTCAATGGGGTGTTATAGGTAAATTGTTTTGACCATGTATTTTTTATTTTTTGAGTTTTTACATGTTTTTTGTGTTTTTTGATCTTTCCAAGGCTAAACTAAAATTTTTCTCATGTATACAGATGTTGGCACTGTTTGACCAATGGTTCATCAACAAGAGGCATGTGAACTAGCGGGGAGAAATGTTGGAAGAACAGTTCTCCAAGATTTAGATCTGATCGAGACACTGGCAGAGTTGCAACATCCTATAGAGAGGTTAACCCTCGGTATACCGAATGTTCGGATCGAGGAGTTACTGATGAGACTACATTGCCATACTATTGGTGTACCTAGCTGTTGCATGAGGCTATTACGCATGATAGCTCAAGCAGTGACCTATTATCATGAGCATCATTAGATCTACTTAGGATGATTTACTGTATGAATTTTGAGGTTTTAAGGTTAGATGACTAACACGTCTTGGACACAAATTTTTGTAAAACTTTGCACATCGATGATTTTACTTTCAGTGTTTTTGTATGGTTATATGTAATCCTATTCAACTGTTGATGTGAATTGAAATTGACTCTTTACATATGTCGTAAATGTCTGTTTAACACGTAATTCGCTAAAGAATCAATCAATGTGTTAAAGTTTCTGGAAATGTGTTGATATTGAATGTAATGAAAATGTCTTTCCAAGAGACAAACTCTAAGGAATGTACAATGAATGGTTGGACTTCAGATGGTATAAACATTCATAAGTTGTAGTATGACAAGTTGTGAGTCTAGCCTAATGATGATGTGGCGAATGCCAATTGAAATGGAATTAAAGAGGGGTTCGATCAATGTGCTATACTTAGCGATATTGTTCATAGAATGACTGATACAAATCCCTTGAAAACTCATTAACTCACCACTTGGAGTGAATATGGCCAATGCTACAGAGGATAGGTTCTGTGTACTGTGACTAGCACCATCAGCATAACCAACAAATGGTTCCAAAGATTCCGACATCTGCAACAAATGCAAAGTGGATTACTAACCACATAAAAACTCTAAAATTCACACTGTGACACACACACAATCAAATCATATATACAACGTGTCTAATATGCAACCATGCATAGTAAAATTTAAGATACAACCCGTTTCGGGGCTGCAACAATGGAATTCTATCGTAATCAACCAACTCATAAGCGCCTTTTGCCAAAACACGCTTGATAATGTAGGGGCCCATCCATAGTGGTTCAAATTTTCGTGTTCCTAATTTATCGGCTTCCTGATCATAAAGTAATACCAGGTCTCCTTCTGATAATATGCGAGGCTTGTCATTGTGGTCATATTATGCCTTAATTCGTTTCTTATGTGCTCCGTTGGCCAATGCGGCTTCACGACATGTTTCATCTAGATGGATGAATTCTAAGAAACGTGCTTCCTCATCAAAAGTGTTAGGTAACATTTTAGTGATGAAATCTCATATTGTATTGGCAAGATTGCCTCAAGAGCATACACCAATTGGAAAGGTGTGAATCCAATTACGTTTCTTACCGAGGTTTGGTAAGCCCAAAAAGCTAAGCACAGGATCAAATGCCAGTTTTGTTTGTGAACGCCTATCATTCATTAAAGCATTCGCTTAAGGAATTTGTTGATGGCTTCAACTTATCCATTAGCTGTGGATAATAAGGAGTAGAACTATCATGTTAGAGTCCTAACTTGGTAATTAATTCATTCATCATGTGATTGCGAAAATGTGAACCATGATCTGTAACTACAGCTTGTGGTATACCAAACTGTGCAAACACATGGTTGAAGAAAAAAATTGTAACTGTCTCACCACTATTGTTTAATGTAGGCATCGCCTCGGCCCATTTCATAAAATAGTCATCGGCGACAATAATATACCCATGCCCCTCGGACGAGTGAGGGTTACATGTCATGAAATAAATGCCCCATTTTTCAAATTGTCAAACAAAATCGACAGGATGCAGTGATGCAGGTGGTAATCGAGTTTTACAGTAAAAAATCTAGCATGCATGATAACTTCTGACAACAGTAATGCAATCATTAAATATGGTAGGCCAGAAGTAAACAACACGAAGAATTTTCTATGCGGTAGCATAACCAGATAAATGTCCACCACAAGCACCAGAATGGTAATCATTTAAAAATTTCTCGGCTTCCTCATGTGTGACGCACCTATGAAAAATTGTATCAATATAGTGATGGTAAATGGTGTCACCAATGATCAGATAATCTGTGGCCTGATATCGAATACGTCACTATTGCAAGTGAGAGGTATTGGACCGAAAAGTTTGGGTTTGGAGATAGATTAATATATCTCCATACCAAGGGTCAGATGATGAGATCAGAAACAGAGGCTTATCTAGAATTGATGATTTCATTGTTGAGTCGATGGCGGTAGAGGGAAGGTCGCAATGAAGCTCGGAAAAAACTAGAGATTTCATTCACTTTGATTTGATAAATTCCAAATCAAATTCATGCAAAATGACGATCCATTTTGAATATTTCCACCCCAAAAATTGATGTGACAAGATGTATGTCATAGGGTTGCAATCCTAAATGACAGTGGTCTTTCAAAGCATGATATAATGGTGAAATATTTCTACAGCTTGAACGAAAGCCAAAGCTATCTTCTCAATGTAAGAATACTTAAATTCCATATTGTTGAGATTATGACTCAAATAATAGATCGTATGTTCAATCCAATCTTCTTCTTGGACTAAAACTATAGCAATGGTTATATCTGCAGTGGTGAGATATAGAAAATAGTCGTTCTGATAATTAGGGGAATACATTAATGATGCTTGGATTAGGGTATCTTTGAGAGCATCAAAGGAAGTTTGCGCAACTTGGTCCTAATGGAAGGGAATTCCATTTTTCAAAAGACAAGTGAATCCTTTAGCCATTTCGACATAGTTGGGAGTGAATCTCCTTAGAAATTTAGCCTTCCCTTAGAGTCTCTGTAATTGAACTAAATTAGAAGGTGGAGGCAGATCAAGAATTTCCTTAACCTCAAGGGATTGAGTCAAATTCCTTCTCTGGACACTACAAAACCAATCAAACAACCAGAACCAAGACAAAACACACATTTATGTGGATTGAGTCAAATTTTGTAGTGTGGGAATCATAAGAAGATGTATCTCAAATGTTGTAGGTGATCAACCCATGTCTGTGAATGAGTAGGTAAGTCATCTAGATAGGGTTGAACGATGTGTTTGATGTCGTGGAAGGCATAATTCATTGCCCTCTGAAAATTTGCCCTAGTGTTCTTCAAACCAAAAGGGAGTTTCCTATATGCGAATGTGCCCTAGGGACAAATAAAGCCAATTTTAGATTGGTCTTTTGGGTGGATATTGATCTGATTACAACCATAAAATCCATCCATAAATTAAAATATTTCACATATGACACATTCATCAATTATCTGGTTGATAAAGGGAGTGGGATAGTTTTCTTTTGGACAAACATGATTAACATCCCTATAATCAACACACGCTCGTATTGTTTCTTGTTTCTTCATGACAGGAACAATATTGGAAACCCAATCGGTAAGAGGAACGGGGTACATGAAAGCAGCATGCAAAAGGTTTTCAACTTTTGCTTTTATGGTAGTAGCCTTCTTCGAATGAACAGGACAGAGGCACTGTCGTACTGGCTTAACATTAGGATACATTTTAATCTCGTGTTCAACTATACTAGAATCAATACCTTGCATTTCCTCATATGAACAAGAAAATATATCATGGAATTCATGAAAAAGAGCACGGTAAGTTTCAAGTTCCGATGGTGAACAAGATTTGCCAACATGGATGTTTTCTACAATTCCAGGTTTGGTTGAAATAGCGATAGAAATGGTTTATTCGATATTTGATAAGTTTCATTTGGAATTGATTGTGTCTATAGATACAAAATTTGAAAGGAAATCAATGATTGAAGGGAAATTTAGTTCATTTGGAATATATTCTATGTGATCTGGAAGATGGGATCGATGATGTTAATCTTCCCATGGTTCTTCTTCTATCATCATTGATTGGATGATTCCTTCATCAGTAGAAAATGTATGTGGAAAGGGATCAGAGGAAGTACCATATTCTAATGAACAATCAACCCATACAATCAGTGATGATGGATTTGGATTTCCTACACAAGCCAAAAATATTGATTGCTATGTAATCTCAATCGGGCTTAGCGGCATGGTTTCATTACACATATCAACTTTGGAATTATTGGAAATCTTCCACGAGTTAGATGAATTGGAAGATATCATTGTTATAGGTACCAAATTTTGCAACTTCCATCAATTTTGATGATGACGGTAGTGAAAAGGTGCCCATTAGGGAAGAATCTTTGAATATATCTACTCCAATGTTCTGAAGAGATAACAGAGGTCTGTGAACTAAAATACACTTCCATTTTCCTATGAACTAGAGGCGAACAAGGCGAGTTGATCAATTAATGCGATTTCGCCTTTATCAGGAAAAGCGATCAGATGAAAGTATGTCAAAACCACAGCCATAGCGTAAACCAACGATCTTCCTAGTAAAATATTGTAGTCAAGGGTTCCGTCAATGACCTCAACTTCAATAGTTATAGTTTTTCCCCATATTTTTATCTGTAGATTACTTAAAATTCCACAAGGTGTATAAGTGCGACCATCATAATATTTTAACATCATAGGTGATCATGAAAAAGGTGGTGAGCCAAGTGTTTTCCAACAATTCATTGACATGATATAAGTATATGCACCTTTCTCAACAATGGTTCAGTGAATGAGGTGATTCAAAGCATTTACTTGGATCAAGAATGCTAACTGTGTTGGTAATTGTGGCATATAACCCGAATAGTTAAAAAACACGAGATTGGAATTCCTTGGATCAATTCCACCAATTGCTGACAATAAAGCATGCTATTGGGAGGGAAAAGTTTGAAGCAGCTCAAGCGTCGACATAGCAGAAGGTGATTAAGCCAAATCTTCTATTATATTATAATTTTGCGCTGCTCGAGCTCGAGGGTTGAATGTAGATTTATGAACAACTCCCTTAGGTGGTTTTATTGTTAACTATGATGCAATGGGTGTTGGAATGGAGTCACACGAAGTCGAAGTCAAAGTATTGGGTTGATCTATAGCCTGGTTATTCGACGATGACGATGGATTACCATAATCTTTACTTCGTGTAGTCACCAAAATATCAGTCTTAGGCTTAGTGGTGGATAACTTAAGCACTTGTGAAGTGGAAGCATGATCTGTAGCAACCAAATGAGTCTCTGGGTTTCGAAAAGGGTCTGTAAACACATCGGATGTACTAGAAGTCATAAGAAGTTTTGAGACTTTAGAGCGGTGAGGAAAGTTTCGTGTAAAGTGATCCTCATTACAAATTAAACATTGGTAATGAGGTTTCCTAGCCAGAGAAGAGGAATCAAATGATTTCTCTTGAGGGGAAGAATTTTATTTCTTTTTAGTTTTCCCCTTTTTCTTGCTTCCAAGTTGCTTTTCATTTTTACCTTTGTCAGATGACACAACATTTATTTCGGAAGCAAGTGTATTAGTAGGTGTATTAGAGGTTTGATTTGAAATAGAAAGTGTTTGACTAGATGGTCTACTTGCTGTTTGAGTGCTTGAAGAACCTATCACACTATCACCGGCATGATAATCCTTACTGGATGGAGGTGGTGGAATAGTAAAAGTTGGTCTAGGTGAATTTGGAATCTTATCATAGAGCATGCCAGACTAGGTGTAAATCAAGTCTAAGTATTGGGCATGAGAAATTACTTACTCTTCAGTAGCAACTCCTCCTTTAGCCACATCATTAGTGATAGATGGAAATAATGATTTAATAAACCACACAGCTAAAAGTTGATCAAGAACAAAAGTTTCGACCATTCGACGACGACGACGACGCCACTCATGAATATGATAAAAAATGTGAGTAGAAGTGGTCTGTTTAAACTTGGTCAACAGTTCTATTCTAGTTCCATATATGATGGGTAACTGGAAATGAGTTAAAATGTAAAGGATAAGGCTATGAAGTTGTGAAATGAAGCTCATGGTAAATCAATATACGACTTTGCTGACGGACCAGTGAGTGTTCGCTGGAAAAGACGTAGTCTTACTGAATCATAATTTAGGGAGTTGAATGAACACCATAAATGAAAAGTCATAATGTGATTGGACGGATCTTCTCCAGGGTTTCCATTGAAATTAGGAATATCATAAGGCAATTTGTGTGGAATCACCGGCCACCAAGTCGAATAAAGAATGGGATCATTGGTAAGCCAATTTAAATCCGATAATTCAAGTGTTGCGACAAAAGGAAACTATCAATTTAGGTCAGGTTGAGTGTAACCAAGGTAAGATGAAATTGCTTGGGTAATAGGCATTTGCATACCAGCATAAGGAATCTTCTGCTAGTAACCTTAATTGGGGTAGGTTTGTTGACCATATCCATGATAAGGTTGTTGTTTAGAACCAGGATAAATTTGTTGTTAACCAAAACTAGGATAAGCTTGTTGACTAGAACCTGGGTAAGCTTGTTGTTGATCAAACCCAGCATAGGCTTGTTGACCAAGTCCACAATAAGTTTGGTACTGTTGGAATTGTTGTTGTTGGTATTATTTTTGCCACGGTTTTTGATACAATGGTTGTTGCCCACTAGTATAAGTTTGACTAGGTTGTGCACAAATTGGACCAGTATAAGTCTAAGTGATCCTAGTTAATGGTAAACTAGCCAGAGGTTGTTGGATTTCAGACACAAATAGTTGTTGTAAAATTGCCTGAGAAGATTGAGTATCTAGACCTGAAACTTGATGGTAAGAGGTTGAAGGATCAGCTTGTAAAGGTTGAGATATGGTCAATTGATCTTGCGACTATGGTAAAGTCGTAATGACAAGCGTAGTAGTTATGGATCAAATAGGTTGTATTGGTTGTGATGAATACACAAGCCTTGGTTGAACATGCATTGTAGGCTACCATTGACAAACAATCATTCCAAAATAAGTTGGGCCTAAAGATGATGATATATTGCCATATGGTGGCCCCCTAGAGTATGGAGAATAAGGAGATTGAGCATATTGTTCTCCATATGGAGGTAATCCAGTGTTAAGTGGATACATTGGATGGTAACTAGATGGACGAGCTTGATATTAACTTGATGGATCAAATTGTTCAGTATCCATAAGTGAAGAACCAAGTAAAATTCCTATGGATGACATGGGTGAAGACTAGGGACTAGAAGAAACACTGGAGTGAGTTCCAGATAATGATTAGTAACCAAGTGGGCCGGATGGACCACCATATGGATGTGACTCAGGTGTTGTGGTAAGCATCGAAGAAGTAGCAATAGTAGATGATGTCGTAGTTGTAACAGATGATACAGTCTGAGATGTTGTTTCAACCATAGCCAAATGATCCAATAAATGTCCTAATGAATCTATGGGAGTTTGAAAGTAAACATGATCAAGAGGATTTGTACAAGTTAACTGAGGGAAAGAAGGATAACGATAAAGATCTAGTACAAATTAAGTTAGAGTTCTAGGTGAAGTTTATTCTTCAAATTCCTCTTCAATAACAATCAAACCAGGTGGAAGGATTTCATCGTCAGGTCCGTAATAAGTTTTCGGTGTTTGACTCTATAGTAAAGGAGAAGACTCAACAGTTACAGATGTATGAGGATAAACCGATCAATCGTTTTTTGGTACGGGAACAACTTCTGGTTGTTCAACTTTGGGATCCAAGTGTTCTAGTAAAAGAACAAGATGTTTAGGATGAATTTCTTGAACAACTTCAGGTTCAGAAGTAACTTCTTGTTGAACTATGATAGGTTCGGGATCAACTTTCGGTTGAACAAATTCAAGTTCAGAAGTAATTTCTTGTTGAAAAACTTTGGGTTGAGGATCAACTTCTTGTTGGACAATTTCAGTTACCATTTCAATAAGTTCACTTTCAATGTCCTCAGGTAATTGTAAAGGTTCCACTTCAGTAGCAGATAAACCAGTAATAGTAGGAGTAACTAGAACTGTAGTACGTACCAGTATAGGTGACTTTGGTAAATCAGATGAAGAGCTAGAAGTTTGTGATGTACTAGACTCAGTTAAACAAGACTGCTTTCGCTGACTAGGTGTAGCTTCAGGTGGTATAGGCAGTTTACTCACTGTCCTACGTAAATGACAGGGTAAAGGTTGATTTCCTTCCATGATTTATGATTGATTTTATTATAAAAAGATATAAACAAAAAGAGGGTAATATAGGAAAAAGAATTACCAAGTAACTGTGAACTAAAATATACTACCTTAGAGGAGCCAAGGACTTAACATACGTGTAGGTAATCTCCCAAAATGTTGTTTTTGGTGTATCACAGTATACAAGGCAGCCAACTCGGTTACCTATGGATGGATAGCAACCTAATGTAGTCCTCCAAAATATACCTAAAAGTACATGGAGGACCAATTTGTTTTAGTGCTATCTAATGTGAAACCGCACAATAAGAGAATTCCTTTATACTTTTCATACTATAACACCGCTCGATATACCCAAAATTACATGGACAAGCTACGATATACTTACATGCATGGAATGAGGTATCACATTTGGAATGTATTGTAGACAGTTAGTGACAACTGATATGTTTAAAGATGCTAGAACACGTCTCTAGCCTAGACCTCTAAATGTTATGTGTTAAGTTACAATGCTCCATTAGGTTAATTGAGGTAAATTTTAGTTGATCTTATTTAAAAGTTTTCATTTCAGGTTCACCGCGTGATGTTTCTAAAACTCCTAGAATGAAACTAAGATGGGAAACATTCTTTTCATTTGATTTAAACAATGAAAACCATAACTAGAAGGGATAGAGAAATTATAATCTCTAAACAAAGAGCATAGAGCACATCTAATGCAACTTTCCCTATACCATTCCTACAAGACCACACAAACTTCTAAATGTATTATGCATTTTTTTTCTTTCACTCGTTTAATGTTTAGATGAACATAAACAAACTAAATGCACAAACGATTAATCAATGCTTTTCACAAGAAACGAAGACTTTACGACAATTTCTTTTTCAAAGAAATGAAAACTTTACAATAATTCTTTTTCATAAAAGTAAATACTAATCAATGTAAGCTAACTTTCAGATTGATTCAACAATGATAAAGAAAACATAAAGAAACATTGAACAAACAAAACCAAATTGGGCATGGAAACGAAATTCTAATTTGGACTTCAGAGACAGAGAAACATTGACCATTCAACAAACAAGATGTGAAACAGTTTGGAATCAATCAAGCAAAAGGATGGGTTTTTGGATTAACAGGGACCAACGTAGCTCTGAGTAGGAGACAGTTCATTACAGAGCACTGTCTCTAGGCTAAGGCTGCTCTGTAGAGCACTGTGTCAAGAAGAGTAGTGTGTTGATGCCAAAGAGCACTATAAGTACACAAATAAGCACACATTTTGACCAAACAAGATTCAAAATGACTGAATATGGGTAAATGAACTCAACCAAAGTCTATTGATGCTACTAAGATAAGGGATAACTACCAAGAATGATGGTCGTTCCCCAGTATGGTCACCAATTTGTTATACGGAATTTATACCTACGAGTAAGTATATCTTCCCTAAGTGGGTAGTTACACTTAAAACAACTGAAGTAAAGATGTCTAACCTTTTCCTACAATAAACAAACAAGATAAAAGAAACTACTTTTGATCCTTCACTTCCTTTGATCTCCTTTGAGTTGCTCCCATCACTCCTGCTCAAATTGAATTTTCTCAGTTGGTACCTTCCAACATAATAGAAGATGAAAAAAAACAAAGCATACGATCTATTTATTGTAAACAAATGGAATCGACAAAATTTTAACATACAATGATCATAGATATAGACAAAAGTATTGGAAAAGGAACAAACAAGTTTATTGATTGATAGAAGGAGAAGTTACACCAAATGTGGTTAGATCTTGTGTCACTAATCCAACTTAGTCCAAGCCTTCATCACACCAATAGCAACATCAATCCAGTAGCATAACATTACTTTGACAATGATTTCAAGTCTCTAAACCAACAATATTTCTCTATAATCCAATCCCCTTGGCTCTATGATGGGAGGCCAATTTATAGATGAATGCAAGTGGTTTTGTCATTAATATGGCATTGAATGGTTTCCCATAATTGGATGATTAGTTTCCATGTTGAAAGGGATGAGAGGATAGAGGATTAGATGATCGAAGGCTATCCTAAGTCGATCTCATCTCGATAGGATAGGAGTTAGGTTCCTTCTAGAAGGCTCTAGAAAGGAGGAATATACTCAAAATCCAATGAACATTTCGAGGATTCTCACCTAGCACAGGCTTGAGTGGGCTAAGGTTCTCTATAACCCAGCCTTAAATGGGGCTACCTACTTTGCAGAGCACAGACCCCTGACCAGGGGTGCGCTGGTGACATAAGGAAGCACTTCAGTACTGTTTGAAGTCAAGAAACTCTCATGGATGAAAGCAATCAATGAGGTCGCATGTAGCAACTGAATTAGAGTTTGATAGACCCTTTTTACATTGATCTAATCATCGGGAGTTATGTGCCCAAACAGACCTGTAACAGGGCTGATTATGGGAATTGGCCCTCAGTCAGGTGAGGGGGGCGATTATGAGAATCGACCCCCTGACTTGCAAGGGGATCATTTTGCATTTTTCACAGGGTGGGTAGGCCCACGGTTAGGCGCAACATGACAATAAGGCACAATAGCCCCGTACTAGAGGGCCTACCATGGAACGCGGGACAAATGAAAAAATAAATAATTTTTTTCTAAGGAATGGATTTCTTTTTATTCCCTAAATGAACCTAACAGCCAACTTGTCATGGGGTCAATGTACATGTTTCTGGTCCTTTTTCGTTTGAGAATCACCCCTGGGATAATTTGCATAATTGCCCATGACAGACCACGGGGGAGATTCTTGGAATCACCCCCTTGGTGTTATAGACATTTTTGGGCACTACAACCCCAAGCATGAAATTTCCATAAACCAAGGGCTCCTGAGTCCCTAAAAGTGTTGTTCTAACCCCTAAAGGAACAAGGTCAACTGATTACAGCTTCTCCCAGAAGTTCTCCATGAAAAACTGCTCAGAATTGGTCAAAACAGGATCATTTCAGCTGCTCCATAGGCAAAGTGCATTGCATCTCACCTAAACACACTGTGTGGGTGCGTTGCATTTCAAAAATCCCATCTATGGGGTGCGATGGGCAAGAAGTGACAAATGGAAGTGTCATTCCGCGAGGTGGAGAGGCATGGAAACTTCCAGAAACTTCTCCTGTGACACTTGCCTCTCTGAATTCGACCAAGGATGAGTAAGAGATCATCAATCTCCAAGTGGAAGCAAGAACTATCAGAGGGAAGAAACTAATCAAATCACAAGCTGACTCATCTCCCTTACAGATATCTATATATGGATCCCTCATCCCAAAGATCCAGAGGCTAGAATTTTGCATATTGTAAGGAATTGCTGTTGGTTTCTTGAGACAACATCAGATTGTTGGGTGATCTAAGCTTTGTATGAGGTGAAGAGGGGCTTCCTTGCTGAGAGGATGATGTTGGGTCAGAATAACTTGCTGTAACTCCCTTGGCTCTTTCTTGTTTATCAATAAAAGCTATTCAAGTTTTCCTCCATACTCTTGTGTCATTTATGTTTCATGCATTTGTATGGTCAATTTACATATGATCCTAGATTGTTTATGATTATAGATCCATGTTCTTGTATAGTGCTATTCTACTGTGATCTTACAAGTACTCTGTGAAGCTGGGCATGCAAGGGAACAAATAGCGAAAGACTATCAAGAGAGAGAGGAATCGAACCAGGAGATTAGTGCAAGACAGAGGTTGGTCTTCTTTGTTCTTCTCTCATCTATACTTCATAAAGGAAAAACGAAAGTAGCTTTACTTTATTTGTTTCTAAGGTAGCTATCACACCTTAGTGGGATAAGCAAATTTGTGTAGACACTTTTCCCTGTAACAAAATGGCGACTCCGCTGGAGACGAATTAGTTTGTTTGTTTATCTACCTTGTTGTCTACTTTATAAACTTACAAATGGAGCCTGGAGTCGAGCCAGGTAGCTTTCGAACTGCATTTTCTATGCAAATGCAAAGTAGATAAATGATGCTTCAGTCAATCTCCGGGATTTGTTTATAAATTAAACAACTGATTTACAAACTCTCTGATTGCCCTTTGTGATAACCCTTAGATCCTCCTTAGATCTACCCCTGATTATTCCATTATTGATTACCATTTGCTCGGCCAAAACCCATGAACTAAACTGCAAACTATGACCCGGAACCCAAGCAAAGTCTCGTCTCTGGCCCAACACAAGTACTGTTCTGTGAATCTGAAATTCAGCGTACTTCCCGAGTGTAGTAGGTGCGCTGCATTTCAAATTCCCTGTGTTACAAGTGCGTTGATCAGACTAGGCATTGTTCAGTTTTGGTTTCTGTGATTCATTCTTTCCAGTTCTATTCATGAATTTTGCTGCCTGTGATCAATATATCTCTGTTTGAAACCCCTTTTTCTTGTTGTTATTCCGCCTCCTTTGTACAAAAGAACTGTAAATGTTTTTGTGTGTTTGTTGAGTCATTTTCAGTTCTCCTTTGCAAAAGTAACGTAATCGTACTGTTGTCCTTTGATTTGAAAGCATCGCAAGTGTCATTTTCAGGCATAGGAAAGAGTTTGATTGCTGTAGATATTCGGTTATCCTGTTACTATTGTATTTGGTCTGAATTTGTAATTTTTCTAGTGTCGAAAGAAAGTATTCATTTCCAAATTGTAAAGTGTTGTGATTGCCTCCATTTTTTGATTTCGAAAAGAAACTTGTTGATAATTGTCGCTTGAAAAGTAATCCAGATTTGTGCATTAGCTTTATTTTCTCCATTCACATACTAAGAAAGACGAAAACAAATACATGCATGTGCATTTGCATTTATACTGTTTGATTGGTTTGATTTAGGAAAGTGCATTTAGAGTGTGCTCTTTGCTCTTTGTGAAAGAATACTGTCTCTCTTTCCTTAGTAGCTAGGATTTTCATTGCACAAAGAAGATAAAAGACTGTTTATCATCTTAGATTGCATTTTAGGAATTCCACATCTACATCTCGTGGTGAACCGGAAAGGCAAACTTCATAAACAAGATCAACTATAAAATAAATTCAATGAATCTAACAATGCTTTGGAACCTAACACACAACATTTAGAAGTCTAGGCTAGAGACATATTCCAGCGTCGTAAAGCCTGGTAACTGTTGTTCTCACTGATGGTTGGGTGATTCCTCCACTTTGAGATGATAAGTGCCAGTACGGACTTGTGCTCCCACGTACTGTCGAGTATATTTTGGGAGACCACAATAGGTTTAATCCTTTATCCATAGGAAGCCATGTCTGCCGCCCTGTCGATCACAATGCACTGAACACAACATTCGGGAAGATTGACTGCCGTACTGTAAAAAGCATTCTGCAGTTTTGCGATTGGTTTGGTAATCCCTCTACCTAGATTTCCAGAGCAATCCCTTTCATTCCTTTTTAGACTCCTTAACAGAAAAGGTCCATTTGAGCACTTGTCACTTCAGGCTCATTAAAAATCGAAGGCGACTAGAGTCATCTTTTGTTTTTTCTCGACTCTTAAAAATTGAAAAAACAAGTTGTTTCAAAGCGTTTAAAATTCATCTAATTCAGAAATATACATCCCCTTTATTTTTAGTTGATCGAGTAACCCGCAATCGTGGAAGAAAGTCAATTGAAACCCCATCGTTCACGAGGCTTACGAGTCAACCGTCTTTGTCTCCGGAATCGAAGCTAGTACGGACAAAGCGAACTCATTTAACTGGTTCCAAATCTCCTGTTAAAGTTAGAACAAGTGTTCCAACAACATCAGATATTCTGGTTACTCCAAACATTTCTGGTATCCCTGCCTTTATAGAAGAAGTTCAGCAGCCACAGAAGGATAGTGATACTGATCCTAGTCTGAGGGTAAACACTTGTATCACTGAACCAGTTCCATCTACAATCGGTTCGGAGAGTGTTGCTCCCCAAACATTTGTCGCTGCGTATTCCCTACCTTCTTTGGCACCAGAAATATTTTATGGACCTGACGGTCTTCCCCTTCCACCTGGTCTAATTGCTATAGAAGAGATTGTAGAAGATCCTCCATCTAGTACTCCATCGCAATTTGGATTCGGGATCATTATGTATCCTTCTTCATCAGAAGTTAGTCTACCGCCAGCGGAAACTCCTGTAGAAACACTAGGTAATCTTTTGGATAGACTAGAAATGTTTGAACAACTGTCAACATCAAGGACTGTGTCATCTGACACAGCGACGGCAGAACTCCCTGCTATCACTCCAACAATGTTCACCGGTATCCCATCTGTCCCAACTAGCTCTCAATCGCTAGAAGGAGCCCACTCAGGGGCCATTTCAACAGTATGGTCTGTTCCTGTTTGTTCATCCGAAATAATATCCGGAAACTCTTATGTTGAGTCTCAACAAATTGATCCATTTGGAGGTCAATTTGGGCAGTTCGGCCCTCAAGGGCAAACCATTCCTTTAAGTACCGGATTACCACCGTATGGGGGGCAGTATGCCCTTTCATTATCCCCCCCAGGAGGACAGCCATACAGGAGTTCACAACAAAATTCAGGTTATGCTGGAATTACTTCAAGCGGTTGGGTACCGATACTACCTCAACAACCAAGAGTTGTATATTCGATGCAACAATGCTTACCTATGTCAAGTATACCAACTACGCCAACTATTGTGATGGTGTTGCAAGTTCAAGCGCTGCCTGTTGTATGCCAACCTTAGGTTTCTCAGGTTGTAATGCAACAACCCCTTGACCCTACAACTCAATCACAATCGCCGACTGGTGGAATGACACAGGTTCAAATGGGTACAATCACCCCTCATCTTGGTCAAACAGTTAGTATCGGGCAACAACACATGGCTTCACAACCATGGCTAGTGCAATACCAACAACTGCAGTTCCAACAAGTATACCAAGGTTCTGAGCAACAAATATTTGTGAATAGTGGGCAACCGTATATTCAAAACGGTCAAAATCAACCATTTTACAATGGTCATTCCCACCAACCTTACCAAAGTTACCAGCATCAAATGCATTATGTTGGTATGCAAAGACCAACTGCTCAGGCAATCCTGTCTTATCTTGGGTATGCTTCACCTAACCTGAATCAACAGTTACCCTTCGTGGCAACTTTAGAGTTACCTGATTTAAATCGGTTAACAAATGATCCAATCACTTACACCCCTTGGTGGCCAGCGATTCCGCATAAACTTCCATCAGATATTCCTAAATTTAATGGAAATCCGGGTGAAGATCCATCGAATCATGTGATGACCTTTCATCTGTGGTGTTAATCAAACACTTTAACCGATGATTCGATTAGGCTTCGCCTTTTTTAGAGGATGTTAACTGGTCCAGCAACAAAATGGTATATCGAATTGCCTAGAGCTTCATTCGACAACTTTAGTACCCTAGCCACAACCTTTTTAACCCATTTTCAGTTACCGATAAGGTACGAAATGGGAACGGAACTTCTTACCAACTTCAAAAAAATGACGGCCACTCACATATCTGATCATATACATGAGTGGCGGCGTCATCATAGAATGGTGAAAACCTATGTTCCCGATCAACTCTTAGCTGAATGGTTTATCAAGTCATTACTGCCTTCTATCACGGAAGATGTGGCAAAAGGAGGGGTCATCATTAAGGAGCAGGTTATCGCTCGTACGCAATATTTGGATTTGATTTACACTCAGTCTGGAACGCTCTACGATAAAATACCTGACGCTCCTAGACCGGAATTCTCAGTTCCTCCTCCTCCTAAATCAAACAATGACTCTCATGCCGGCGATGGCATGATTGGCGCAACAGACATGAAATCGACAAAGGCTACATCTAAAAAGGCCCGTAAGATTTCCGTTCAAAATGAAAATGAGGAACTTCTTGCCTCGGAAGTAAATGCCGTATCGACAGATAAAGGCAAAGAAACCAAGCAACCAGGGGGCAAGAAGAAAGGCAAAGAGAAGAAGAAAAAACAGGGAGAATCATCACCTGAAAAATCTTCTGCAAACCCTCTTAGAAATAGGAAACCAAAAAATCCATGCTTTATATGCGATGAGGATCATTGGATTGCAGATTGTCCACATAGAGCTGAGCTTAAAAAATTCTTCAAGAATTCAAAAACCTCGGCAGTATTAACTGATTCGTTTCCAAATCCAGGGAAAAATCTGGTTGACAGTGGAAATGCTTCCCCGTCTCAAGTGCTAATGTTGTCGATTTCCAAACAGCAAAATGATGCTTTGATATCGACAAGAAACAAAGATTATGGGAATCCACAGCTGTCGAACAACAAGGATAAAGATCAACCTAGTAGTTCGACAACAACTTCGACAGAAGTTGCGCCACCCATCATTCCCGAGTTGACAATAAAACCGCCAAAGGGAGTAGTACACCAGTCGACATTTAATCCCTGCGCTAGAGCGGCACAGCATTATAATATAGTGGAAGATTTGGCCCAATCACCATCCGCTATGTCAAACCTTGAGGTACTACAAAATTGCCCATCCCAAAAGCAGGCCTTATTATCAGCCATTGGTGGGATAGACCCAAAGGATTCCAATCTTGTATCCTTCGATCATAAAGGAGACAATCCTCAGTTACCAACTCAACTAGCTTTCCTCGTTCAAGTGAAAGCCCTCAACAAAACTGTTCATCGAACAATTATTGATGAGGGGGCATCTACATGTATTATGTCGATGAGTTGCTAGAAAACTTTAGGATCTCCAACCTTGTTGCGATCTTCGACGACATTAAAAGCATTTGACGGATGAACATATACCCCATATGGTATTCTAAGTAACTTGAAGGTTGAACTAGGAGGGAAAACAATAGAAATAGATGTTGAGGTAATCGACGGAAATCTCGATTACAACATCCTACTGGGAAGACCATGGATATATGCCATGGCCGCTATTGTGTCGACCTATTTTAGGAAGATTGCATTTCCCTTTCAAGGAGGGATTACAACCGTCGATCAACAAAACTTCGTCCCTAATGGTTCTCAAGTTACGGGAAGCATTCCGATGATCCATGGAAGCCCCCATTCGGTTCAAAATATTGGAGTAGGCCTACTAAAAGATCCTATATTAATGGGAAATTTCGCCTTTCCACCTCCAATCAATTTGGCGGAAGTAGCATCGGTCGGAACCTGCAATATGATATCTTCTAACAAGATCTCAGAAAATGATATCGACATGGATCATACGCAGGTTTTTCCTCCAAGCCCAACAGAAATATTGTAGCAATCAATGCTCCTAGCATGGGAGGCAAACCCAAATCAACGCTCATCAAGCATTTGGATAGATAGGTCTATAGAATATGGTACCCCTTCAGATCCTTGGTCGCGAGTGCATGTCACCGACGAAGGAATTGTTCAATCAATGGTAGTTGAAGGGGCACCATGGGATGATTACCACCATCGTTCCCTTCTTCCGGATTGTGAAGAAAATACTCCTGATGACCTTTATCATCCTTCAGTTTTTGATTTCCTATCAAATACTGTAAACACGGTGGATTCCGAGCGAAACTTGTCCAACATTGAAGAGACTATCACCATAAATATCTCGACCAAAACAGATGTTGTAGAGAATATTTATGTTGGCAAATGTTGTTCTCCTTTAGAACTGGAAATATATAATGCTCTTTTTCTCGAATTTAGAGATGTCTTTGCTTGGTCATATAGTGAAATGCTAGGCAATGACTCAAGTATCGTTGAATACAAAATAAAGATGTATCAAGATGTCAAACCAGTATGACAACGGCTACGGCAGGTGCACCCCAAGAAAGCCACTGCCATTAAGGCAGAAGTTGAAAAACTTCTCCATGCTAGTTTCATTTACCCGGTTCCTCTAACCGATTGGGTATCGAATATTGTCCCTGTTATGAAAAAACAAGGAGCAATTAGAGTGTGCGTCGATTATAGGGATGTAAATCAAACTTGTCCAAAGACAACTACCCTACACCCTTCATTGACCAGATAATTGATGAATGTGCCGGATGCGAAATATTTTCATTCATGGATGGATTCTCCGGGTATAATCAAATAAATATCCACCCACAGGACCAGTCAAAGACTGCATTTATTTGTCTGTGGGGCACATTCGCATATCGAAAATTACCCTTTGGATTAAAGAACGCAGGGGCAACATTTCAGAGGGCAATGAATTATGCCTTCCATGACATAAAAAACATCGTTCAACCATACCTCGACGACCTTCCGGCTCATTCGCGAAAGCGGACTGATCATCCGCAGCATTTAAGAGCGATATTTCTATATTGCCGACACTACAAAATACGACTCAATCCACACAAATGTGTATTTTGTGTCAGTTCTGGTCGTTTACTTGGCTTTGTAGTCTTGAAAGACGGGATTCGTCTTGACCCATGTAAGGTTCAGGCAATCATAAATTTGCCTCCACCTTCAAATTTGCTTTAGATTCAGAAACTCTAAGGAAAAGCAAACTTTCCGAGGAGATTCATTCCAAATTACGCCGAACTTGCTAAAGTTTATACGCGTCTTTTGAAAAAGGAAGTACCCTTTGTCTGGGATCAGGTTGCGCAAGCTTCCTTTGATGCTTTAAAAGAATCCCTAATGAAAGCATCATTAATGTACGCTCCTGATTATCAAAAAGACTTTAACCTGTATCTGGCTACAGCGGATACAACCATCGCAATGGTTTTAGTTCAAGAAGACAACAGAATTGAACATCCTATATATTATTTAAGTAAGAACTTAAATGATACAGAAAGCAAATATTCTTATGTTGGAAAGCTAGCGCTCACAGCTGTTCAAGCGATACAGAGATTTTGACACTATGTCCTCTTTCGAAAAACTACCATTCTGTCAGATTGCAACCCCATGACTTATATATTGTCGCGACAGTTTCTGGGGGGAAAATATTCAAAATGGATAGCATTTCTACAAGAGTTTGATCTGGAATTTGTAAAATCCAAGTCAAAGAAAGCTCTGGATTTTGCAGAATTATTATGCGATCTCCCATCGTCGTCCAACGATGAAACATCCGAAGAAGCAATCGTGGACGAAAATTTGTTTCTGATATATTCAAGTATTATGTGGTATGGGGATATAATCATTTATCCCCAAACCAAAAAATATAGGCCAAATACCTCTCGCTCCGAACAAAAATGTATTTGATACCAAGCAAAAGACTACATGATCGTTGGTGATACACTTTACCATCGTGGTATCGATACGGTTCTAAGAAGGTGCCTCACCCATGAGGAGGCCGAAAAAGTCCTGAATGATTGCCTTTCAGGCGCGTGTGGGGGGCATCAATCCGGTTATGCTACAACGCAAAAAATTCTACGAGCAGGATACTTTTGGCCAACAATGTTCAAAGATTGCATAAACGCAACTAGAAGTTGCCATGCTTGTCAAATTTTCGATAGCAAAACCAAAAGACCACCCGGGCCTCTGCAGCCAATAGTTGCTGTCGAGCCATTCACCAAATGGGGCAATGATTTCATGACATGTAGCCCCACCTCGACCGGGGGGCATGGGTATATTATAGTTGCAGTCGACTATTTTACCAAATGGGCCGAGGCGATGCCTACATTAGATAATACTGGTGAAATAGCTGCCCTCTTCTTTTTCAATCATGTAGTCGCCAGATTCGGCGTCCCACAAGCTATAGTCACAGATCATGGATCACATTTTCGAAATCACTGAAGGATAGTGAAACCCGTCGTGACGCTGCTTTGGCTAAAGAAGCCCATAAGAAACGAGTCAAAGCGCAGTTCGACAAGAATGTCAAACCCCGTGTCTTCTCAGAAGGTGATTTGGTCTTGCTTTATGACCAAGAATCTGATAAATTAGGGGCAGGGAAATTCAATTCCTTATGGATGGGCCCCTATATTGTTAAATGAGTGTTAGCAAAAGGAGCCTATGAGTTAATGGATTATGACAGAATTCCACTAGCACAACCTCGTAACGGGTTGTACCTCAAGCGTTACTATGCGTAATTCAGTATAGTAACCTGTATGCTTTTGCTATGTTTTTGTTTTCACTAAAGTGTTTGTTTTGGTCAAGTAATCCACTTTTTACATTTATTGCAGATGTCAAACCTATTGGAGTCATGTGCTGGATATGCCGACGGAGCGAGTCGTAGTTCGCGGAACCTATCTTCTGCGGCCTGGGCCATTTTTGATCCAAGCGGTGAGTTAGTAAGTTTCAGAGGGGTATGTATTGGTTGATCAACGAATAACATCGCTGAATATAGCGTGTTGATAGAACTTCTCTCTGATGCCATCACACATGTTATACGCCGACTGATTGTCAGGCTAGACTCACAACTTGTCATACAACAACTCACTGGTATCTACTCTATTCGAAATCCAACTATTTACCGCATATTCCTAAGGGTTAAGATTTTGGAAAGACAATTTGATTTTATTCAATATCAGCATATTTCCAGAACCTTAAACACATTAACTGACTCATTGGAAAATTATGTGTTAGATAGACATTTGCAACATTTATAAAAAGAAGCATACCATCAATATTTGCATTTGGATCATGTAACTTAACCAAAATAAAGCTTCGAAAATCAAATATATATATATATATATATATATATATATATATATATATATATGTTTATGGTGTACACATAATGTTCTGTAACCAAGACAAAATTGGTCAAATGACCAAAAACTCAAAACGCTAGGGGGCACCCTAGTCTAATGATGCTCGTGATGGCAAGTCACAGCCTGTGCGATCATGCGTAAGAGCCGAGTCCATCGTCTTGGAACACCAGTAGTATGTCGCTGCAACCTCAAGGGCAGCTCGTCAATCCTCACATCTGGAATACCAAGAGTGAGGCCCTCAACCTGTTCCTGTAATGCTGTGAGAGTCTCGGCCACATCAAGGTCGTGAAGGATATCCCTTCCAACAGCCTCTCCTGCTGGGGCGGCAGCTGGCACTCTGAGGCATACTACTGGCCAAACGGGACCAACATCTGCATGAACACATGAGTTTGATTAAGTCTTGACAGAAGAAAGTACAAGGAAATTATAAAAGAAAAATGTTAAACAGGAATATGGTCAAAGAATTTACCAATGGCACCCCATTGTTCGCCAGCCGGCAGTACTAAATTTGGGTCACCCCGAAAGTCCATACTAGCATATGGGTACTCGGAATAAACCATCTCCTGACGGTCAAACCACCTGAAGAAGGTATCAGAAAAGGAAATCTGAGACTGACCAGCATGCCTAAACATATGGTCGACCCATCTCTGCATACGTGGTTCAGTTGGTGAAGGTAAATCGAGTGCAATATACTGCGGCTGCATCAGTGGTATCTTTTCCAAGGCAAAGGCGGTCAAAATAGAACCATACCCAAAGTTCTTCAACCTCCCACTCTTCACCTTGGTCAACTATTCTTTCATCACAAGAAGTACTGCGCCGCACCAATTGAACACCTTCGGTTGGAGACATTCCAAGGCATACTGCATATAAGATCGGTTGGCTACATGAAGAGCCGCACCACCAGCCATCCAACGAAAAGTGAACAAAATAGTCCTAAGAGACCTGTCAGTGACATCACAGATGATGATCTTGCTGTCTTTACTTGGCTGAGATCCCTCTCTACAATACCAGCCAACATAATCTCTCACAGATTCACCTCCTCAGGCCGAACCTGATAAAGAGATGGGGGCACCCCGCCTTGACAAGCCAGTCAAGAAATAGATGTCCACTACAGTCAAGGGGATGGATTTGCCCCTAATCTGGAGCACCTGGTTGGTAGGATCCCAAGCATCGAGCAAATACCGCAGCAAGTTGATCTGTTGTCTCATGCTAGAAATGCGGAAAAACTTCAGCAAGCCACAGTTCCACAGTGCGTTTATTGTAACTGGATCATGTAAAGCAAGCATGTCCTCTTCTTCATGCTCATGTTCTCCCCATGTAATAGTAATCTTGCTCCAAAGATCTCTAAAAACAAACAAGAGAAGAGTTAGATCCATATTTTGGTAAGAAACAGGCAAAATTTCCATCAAAAACTGTGCATAAAATTCCTTCTTTGCGCCCATCGCACCTACAGTAGTGCTCTAGGTCCATTTCATGTCAGATGGCCAATAGACAGGTCAACATCCAATGCACCTTTCGATACACAAAGGGTGCGCTGAAGACAGGTCGAGTTTTTCAAACCCTAGAGGCTCATAAAAACCAGGAATCAAGCTCAGAATGCAAAATGGAAAGCATGAAATGAAAGAGCTCAAGTTTAGCTCCTACCTGGTCTAGACGGTGCCAAGAATCATCCACAGAATCTCCTGAAATCATCTAATGAAAATCAAGGGGGGAAAGCACCTTCAAAGCTCCAACAAACCAAAGTTCAAATGAAATGGTAAAATGAGAGGTAAAAGCGCTTTTACATTACTTTTTACGTAGTTCAAAGTAAAATATTAGTGTTCTAACTCATTTTTCAAACATATGTTGTTAATTTCTGACTAGTTTGATGAAGCAATTGAAAACGTAGAACAATCTTTGAAAGAACAAAGCTATTTATGGTAAAGTCAAGAAGTGACCGTTGTATCGAGAAGTTTTAGCGCATAGTTCGAGCTCGTTAAAAAATAAACATAAGCCATGAGCAAATGTTTCCCCCCGCGTTTAAGCTCATTAAAAAATGAACTATTTCTTGGTAAATAACCATCGTGAATGTACTACTTCAGCCTTTAAAAGCCTTGGTCGTGTTCTCATCATCACCTCCACTCTGTATTGGCCGATCATTCACCTCCATTTGATTGTTCACCCCTTTTGAGGAACAGCTGCGAAGAGTGATCTCACTAGCCATCCTTGTAACACTGCCATGATTGCAACATTCCAAACCTTACCTGGAATCAGCTGCTACCCAATTTTATCACTCGTTCCTCAAAAGACGAGTCTCCTTTAAGCTTTTTTCAACTGACTCATAAAATATGAAAAGATTTTCGAGCCATTGGCCTCTCCAGCTCATTAAAGGGACCGGAAGTGTTATCCCTCCTCTAAATTTTAATCTTTTTGGACCTGAGGGATTATTACACAAAAAGATTGAGCACTTGTTTTGTTCGGCTCATTAAAAGTATCGAAAATTCATCCCTTCTGTATTGTTTTATAACTTTTCGGACTCAAGGGATTAGATGATGAAAAAGGAATTATGGAGTTTCCTTTACGTTCCTTTTCAGACTCTCTAAAATTGAAAAGGACCAAGTTATCTTTGTCGTTAAACTCATTAAAACTTAATAGCAACAAACTTGTCCATAACAGACAAGAACGAGTTTCACTATCGCTAGGCTCATTAAAACATAGAGATGGGTTTTCCCGAAGGGAAAATTATAGAACAAGCATATGTTATCCTCCTCAAGCTTGACAAAAATAAAGAGGTACTGGTCAGCAATGACTGGGGAAAATTGGGAAGAAAACTTAAAGAAACATTGTTGGTAGCAAGTCGCTCTTGAACATGACACTTTCACTCCACATCCAAGTCGGGTTGGGTTGTTTCATTCACCGGTCACATCGCCATGGTCATCACACCATCCACATTTGGGGTAATGCTACCAATCCATCATGTCAGTGTCGCCGATATGTTCAAGAGAAGTCATTCAGCGAATTCACCTGTGTCTCACCCGCTACAATACATTCATACTCCATTCTTTCATGACTGCCGCCCTGAACCGTATGTCATTAGATCGTTTTCAACTCCATTAAAATCATTTGCTCCGTTCTGTGTCATTGATGTGGGATTCATTAAGGCCCTCCTGTGTCAGATCTCTTCTTTTCGACATCAGCTCATTATCCAAGAAGTCGATCTAGGAACACCCATTCAGTACTTTGAAACTTGCATGCCTCAATGGCACGTTTCTCACTTTCGGCGACAGGTTTACATCAATGGCCTTCGACCGAAATATTTTGCGTGGTGTTCGATGCCAAGTCCTTTATTCACACCACGTTAATTGTACTGTAGTACCTTGAGGGTCATTATCATTATCGGTGATTCCTCTCGTGCCTGTTAACAGCTTACATCATTGGTTGGTAATAAAGCAATGTCTTTCCATGTTCGACTCCAGAACATCTCTCACATGGATAGACTTGTACTTCGAGTGAAGATTGAACGAGATTGAAGACCCCGAATCTAGTTTCATCCATCCGGGCTGCGATATATATTCAGGGAAATAAAGACATCAAATGTACATCATTGCTGCACAGATAATCATCTAATCAAAGGGATGATGGCTCTACCAGAATCATCAGTCTACACTCAGACGATTGTCTATCCTATGTACATGAAAATGAATTTATAAAGCTAAGCATGGGAATGCCCGCCTCAGCTAGATCATGAAAATATTATGAAGATAATGTATTGTTGTTATAGACATTTTTGTGCCTTACAGAATTGAGCATGAAATGTCCATAATCTAAGGGATCCAAAGTCCCTAAACATGTTGTTCCTACCCCTAGAGGAACAAGGCTAACAAACCACAGCAATTCACAGAAGTTCTCCACCAAAAACTGCTCAAAACAAGTCAAATCAGGATCATTTCAGTGGCTACACTAGCTGTTTGCGCTGAATGTCAAAGCCAACACTGGCTACCTGCGTTGAATGTCAAATGGAACACTGGCTACCTACGCTGAACGAGAGTGGACATGTGGCAAGCTCATTTCTCAAGGTGTCAAAACCCAGGAAGCTTCCAAAATGACACTTGCCTCAGGGAATTCGACTGGTGATGAGTAAGAGGTTCCAAATCTCCAAGTGGAAGCAAGAACCTCCAAGTGGAATCAAGAACTGATAGAGGGAGAGGACACTAGTCAGATCTCAAGCTGACTCATCCTCTCTCCAAACATCTATATATGGATCTCTCCTCCATGAGATCTAGAGGCTGGAATTTGGTTATTGCAAAGAATTGTTGTTGGTTTGAGACTAGAATCATTGGGTGTTTAATGCTTTGAAGGGGGTGAAGATAGGAATTCCATTTGCTGGGAAGGAGATGCTGGATTGGAGCCCTCTGGGTTGTATCTCTTCCTGAACCTTGTTATTCATCAATAAAGCTATCTTGGTTTCTCCTATATGCTGATGTATTCTTGATGTATGATTGCATTAGTGTATTTGGTTTATTTCTAATCCTAAACTAGTTATGAATGTGAATATCTGTCTTTGTGTAGTGTTCTTCTCTTGTCGCAAGTAGTTGTTCTCTTGTGATCTTGCAGGAACTCATTGAAGCTGGACAAGCAAGAAGGCAAGTAGCTGTTCTCTTGTGATCTTGCATGAACCTGTTGAAGCTGGGCGAGCGAGAAGGCAAGTAGCTGTGAACTCCCAAAGAGAAGAGAGACTGGATCGAGGGACAAACGGAAGACACCAGTAAGTCTATTTATCTCTCTTCTTTCACATTTCATAAAGGAAGAAACCAGAATAGCTGTCCTTGTTTGTTGCTAAGGCACTGTCACACCTTAGGTGGATAGGATCATCCTGCATAGGCATTTTTCCCCACAACAAATTGGCGACTCCACTGGGGAGATCTGTTTAGTCATTTTATTTGTGTTTCTATCATTGTTTGTTTCATAGACTTGACAGCAACAATCGAACTGCATCTGCTATTCCCGGATGCAAAGTAGACAGTTGCTGCCTTGATCCAATCACTGGACTTGTCTATGATCTGAACAATGGACTCACAAATGATTTGATGATCCTTTGTGATAGATCTTAGTACTCCCTCAAAGCATCCCTTTGATTGCACCTTGCTTGTTGCTTTTATTTGGCCTGAAACAGTGAATTAAATAGCAATCTGTGACCCAGAACCTATGGGAAACGAGAGTTTCTCCTTCAGCGCAGACCCAGTGAAGGGATTCTGCATTTCAACGCAGGTCCTGTGAAGGCTACCTGCGCTGAATGTCAAAACCCCTGTGTTGAGGTTGCGCTGAACCAGTTTGCCCTTGTGCAGCTGGGGTTCTCTGCTCTGTTTTGCCCTGTTTTGATCTCTGATTTTTGCAGCCTGTAACCAGCATAGGCACCAGTCTGATAACTCCTTTTCTCTGCTTGGATTCCGCCTCCTTTTGTACAAAAAGACTGTGAGTGTTTTTATGTGTTTGTGGCGTCATTTACAGTTTTCCTTTGCATGAGTGAAATAGTCATCCTGTAGCCCTTGATTCAGATCTGTTGATTGTGATCTTAGAAGAGAGTTCATTGGCTGTTTTCAGATTGATTATACATTTGCTTTTTCTTATTGGTTTGAGTTTGTCTCTTTTAAGTGTCGAAACAAGTATTCATTTTGAAAATCGTTAAGTGTTGTAATCTCTTCTACCCTCTGTGATTTCGAGAAAGTAAACTTGTTTGTATTTGTCATTTAAAAGCAAATTCAAAGTTGTACAAAAAGCTTTCTTTGTAGGCATCAATACTAAGAAAGCAGAAAACAAACACCTGCATTGTGCATTTGCATCTTGATAGTTTGCATGTTGGATTTAGGAAAAGTGCATTAGAGTGTGCTGATTTCTCTTTGAGAAAAGATGGTGTCTTTCTTTTCCCTTAGTAGCTAGGATTTTCAAAGTTGAAAAGATATAAAGCTTGCTTATCATCTTTAGACTGCATTTAGGAATTGTATCATACATCTCGTGGTGAACCTTGAAAGGCAAACTTCTAAAAAGATCAACCTAAAATAAATTGAATGAACTTAACAACGCTTTGCAACATAATGCACAACATAGAGGTCTAGGTTAGAGACGTGTTCCGGCGTCGTTAAGACGGGTGACTGTCGATCTCGTGGATGGTGGGTGATTCCTCCTGAGGGACGATAGCGCCAGTACGGATTGTGCTCCCACGTACCGTCGCGTATATATTGGGAGACCCCTATAGGCATAAAACCTTTATCCTTAGGAAGCCGTGTCGGCCGCCCTACTGATCGCAATGCACTGAACACAGCATTCAGGAAGATCGACCGCCCGTACCCTAAAAAGTATTCTGCGGTTTTGCGAAAAGTTTGGCACACCCTCTGCCTAGAGCTCCAGAGCAGTTCCTTTTGGTCTTTTTCAGACTCTATAACGGAAAAAGTCCATCCGAGCATTTGTCACTTCGGGCTCGTTAAAACATCGAAGGAGACTAGAGTAATCTTTAGCTTTTTCTCGACTCTTTAAAAGTGAAAAAGCAAATTGTGTCTAAAAGCATCTAAAAAATTTATTTAATTCAGAAACACACTTTCCCCTTTTGTATTTTATTTGATCGAGTAATCCGCAATCGTGGAAGAAAGTCAATTGAAACCCCGTCGTTTGTGGAGGCTTACGAGTCAACCGTCTTTGTCTCCGGAATCGAAAACAATACGGACAAAGCGAACTCGTTTAACCGGTTCAAAATCTCCTATCAAAGTTAGAACAAGTGTTCCAACGACATCTGAGATTCCAGTTACTCCAAACATTTCTGGAAACCCTGCCTCTATAGAAGAAGTTCGACAGCCACAGAGGGACAGTAACACTGATCCTAGTCTGGGGGCAAATACTTGCGTTACTGAACCAGTTCCATCTGTAACCGGTTCAGAGAGTCTTGCTCCTCAAACAACTGTCGCTGTCGAGTCAACCCCTTCTTCGGCACCAGAAATATTTTACGGACCTGACGGTCTTCCTCTTCCACCTGGTTTGATTGCAATAGAGAAAATTGTAGAGGATCGGCAAGCAAGTACTCCAACCCATTTTGAAGTAGGGGTCACTCTATTTCCTTCTACATCAGAAGTTAGTCTGTCACCAGTGGAAGTTCCTGTAGAATCGTTAGGCAATCTATTGGATAGACTCAAAATGTCTGAACAACCGTCAACATCTAGGACTGTGTCGAACGACACAGCGACAGCAGAAGCCCCTGCCGTCACTCCGACAATGTTTTCCGGCATACCATCTGTCCCGACTAGCTCACAATCGCTAGAAGGAGTCCACCAAGGGACTATTTCGACAGTATGGTCCGTTCCAGTTTGTTCATCCGGAATAATATCCGGCAACTCTTATGTTGAGACTCGCCAGATTGATCCATTTGGAGGTCAATTTGGGCAATCCAGTCCCCAAGGACAAACAATCCCCTTGAGTTCCGGATTGCTACCGTATGGGGGGCAGTATGCCCTTTCACTACCCCCTCCGGGAGGGTATCCATACGGGAGTTCACAACAGTATTCAGGTTATACTGGAATTACATCAAGTGGTTGGGTACCTATGCTACCTCAACAACCAAGGGTTGTATATTCTATGCAACAGTGTGTACCTATGTCGAACATCCCGACCACACCGGCTATTGTGACAGTGTCGCAAGTTCAAATGTTGCCTGTTGTATGTCAACCTCAGATTTCTCAGGTTGTAATGCAACATCCCCTTGACCCTGTGACACAACCACAATCGCCAACTGGTGGGACGACACGGGTCCAAACGGGTACAATTACCCCACACCTTGGTCCAACGGTTAGTATAGCACAACAGAACATGACTTCACAACCGTGGCTGGTGCAATACCAACAACCACAATTCCAGCAAGTGTACCAAGGTTCTGAGCAGCAGATCTTTGCGAACAGTGGACAACCGTATATTCAAAACGGTCAAAACCAACCGCTTTACAGTGGTCAAGTCCACCAACCGTATCAGTCATACCAACATCAATTACATTATGCTGGTATGCAAAGGCCCACTGCTCAAGCGATTCCATCGTACCCTGGGTATGGTTCACCTAACCTGAATCAACAGTTACCATTCGTGGCAACTTTAGAGTTACCCGATTTACACCGGTTAACCAACGATCCGATTGCTTACGCCCCTTGGTGGCCAACGATTCCTCACAAAATTCCATCTGACATTCCTAAATTCAATGGAAATCCAGGTGAAGACCCATCGAATCACGTGATGACTTTTCATCTGTGGTGTTCATCAAACACCCTAAATGATGATTCGATAAGGCTTTGCCTCTTCCAGAGGACGTTAATGGGTCCAGCGGAAAAATGGTATATTGAATTACCTAGAGCCTCGTTTGACAATTTCAGCTCCCTAGCCACAACTTTCTTAACCCATTTTCAATTACCGATAAGGTATGAAACGGGAACGGAAATCTTGACCAACTTCAAGCAGACAACGGCCACTCATATATCCGATCATATACACGAGTGGCGTCGTCGTCGTAGGATGGTGAAAACATACGTTCCCGATCAGCTATTAGCTGAATGGTTTATCAAATCGTTACTTCCTGCTATAACGGAAGATGTGGCCAAGGGGGGAGTCGTAACGGAGGAGCAAGTTATTGCTCGTGCAAAATATCTAGACTTAGTCTATACTCAGTCTGGCACGCTCTACGACAAAATACCTGACGCCCCTAGACCGGAATTCTCAATTCCTCCTCCTCCTAAATCAAATAATGACTCTCATGCCGGCGATGGTGTGATTGGCACGGCAAACGCGAAATCGACAAAGGCTTCGTCTAAGAAAGCCCGTAAGACTTCAGATCAAAATGCAAAAGAAGAAATTCTTGCTTCGGAAGTAAATGCCGTATCAGCAGATAAAGGCAAAGAAACCAATCAACCGGGAAGCAAGAAGAAGCAAAACAAAGGGAAGAAGAAGAAACAGGGTGAGTCATCCCCTGAAAAAACTTCTTCAAACCCTCCTGGGAAAGGGAAACCAAAAATCCATGTTTTATATGTGATGAGGATCATTGGACACAAAATTGTCCATACAAAGCTGAGCTTAAGAGATTCTTCAAAGGTTCGCAAACCTCAGCTGTGTTAACTGATCCGTTTCCCAATCTAGGTCAAAATCTGGTTGATAGTGGAAATTCTTCCCCGTCGCAAGTGCTCATGTTGTCGGTTTCAAAACAGCAGAATGATGCTTTTATTTCGACAAGGAACACAGATTACGGGAATCCGCAGCTGTCGCACGACAAGGGTAAAGATCAACCAAGTAGTTCGACAACAACTTCGACAGAAGTTGTACCGCCCATCATTCCTGAATTAACAATAAAACCTCCGAAGGGAGTAGTACACAAGTCGACATTTAATCCTCGCGCCAGAGCGGCGCAGCATTATAACATAGTGGAAGATTTGGCCCAATCGCCATCCGCTATGTCGACTCTTGAAGTACTACAGAATTGCCCATCCCAAAGGCAGGCTTTGTTATCGGCTATTAGTGGGGTTGATCCTAAGGATTCCAATCTTGTATCCTTCGACCATAAAGGATACAATCCTTAGTTACCAGCTCAACTAGCTTTCCTTATTCAAGTGAAAGCCCTCAACAAAACTGTTCACCGAACAATTATTGATGAGGGGGCATCTACATGTATTATGTCGATGAGTTGCTGGAAAACTTTAGGATCTCCAACCTTGTCGCGATCTTCGACGACATTAAAAGCATTCGACGGAAGGACATATACCCCGTGAGGTATCCTTAATAACTTGAAGGTTGAACTAGGAGGGAAAACGGTAGAAATAGATGTTGAAGTCATCGATGGAAATCTTGACTACAACATCCTACTAGGAAGACCATGGATCTATGCCATGGCAGCTGTTGTGTCGACTTATTTTAGGAAGATCGCATTCCCTTTTCAAGGAGGGATTACGATTGTCGACCAACAAGACTTCCTCCCTAATGGTTCACAAGTTACAGGAAGCATTCCCATGATCCATGGAAGCAACCATTCGCTTCAAGACATCGGAGTAGGCCTACTGAAAGACCCCACATTGATGGGAACTTTCGCACTTCCACCTCCAATCTATATAGGAGAAGTAGCATTGGTAAGAGCCTGTAACATGATATCTTCCACAAAGATCTCAGAAGACGATGTCGACATGGATCATGCAATGGTTTTGCCCCCAAGCCCTATAGAAATATTGTAGCAATCAATGTTTCGGGCATGGGAGGCGAACCCAAATCAACGCTCATCAAGCGTTTGGGTAGATAGGTCTAGGGAATATGGTACCCCATTAGATCCTTGGTCGAAAGTGCATGAGACTGACGAAGGAATTCTACAATCAATGTTGATTGAGGGGGCACCATGGAATGATTGCCACCATCGTTCCCTTCTTCCAGAATATGAAGAAGATTCTCAGCATGACCTTTATCACCCTTCAGTTTTTGAATTCCTCTCAAATACTGTAAATACGGTGGATTCCGAGCGAAACTTATCCAATATTGAAGAGACTATAGCCATAAATATCTCGACTAAAACAAATGTTGTAGAGAATATTTATGTCGGCAAAGGTTGTTCTCCTTCAGAACTGGAAATATATAACGCTCTTTTTCGCGAATTCAGAGATGTCTTTGCTTGGTCATATGATGAAATGCCAGGCATTGACTCGAGTATCGTTGAACATGAAATTAAGATGTATCCTAATGTCAAACCAGTAAGACAACGGCTTCGGCAGGTGCACCCCAAGAAAGCCGCTGCCATTAAAGCATCTACCCGGTTCCTCTAACCGATTGGGTATCGAATGTTGTCCCTATTATGAAGAAACAAGGGACAATTAGAGTGTGTGTCGATTATAGGGATGTAAACCAAGCTTGTCCAAAAGACAACTACCCTACACCCTTCATCGACCAGATAATTGATGAATGCGCCGGATGTGAAATCTTTTCATTCATAGATGGATTTTCCAGGTATAATCAAATAAATATCCGCCCACAGGACCAGTCAAAGACTACATTCATCTGTCCGTGGGGCACATTCGCTTATCGAAAATTACCCTTTGGTTTAAAGAACGCAGGGGCGACGTTTCAGAGGGCAATGAATTATGCCTTCCATGACATCAAGAACATCGTTCAACCATACCTCGACGACCTTCCGGCTCATTCGCGGAAGCGGACTGATCATCCGCAACATTTAAGAGCGATATTTCTACGTTGCCGACACTACAAGATAAGACTTAATCCACACAAATGTGTGTTTTGCGTCGGTTCTGGTCGTTTACTTGGATTTGTAGTCTCTAAGGATGGGATTCATCTCGACCCTTGCAGGTTCTGGCAATCATTAATTTTCCTCCACCTTCAAATTTGCTTCAGATTCAGAAACTCCAAGGGAAAGCAAACTTTCTGAGGAGGTTCATTCCAAATTACGCAGAATTTGCTAAAGGTTATACTTGTCTTTTGAAAAAGGATGTACCTTTTGTCTGGGATCAGGTGGCGCAAGCTTCTTTTGATGCTCTGAAAGATTCTCTAGTAAAGGCATCATTAATGTATGCCCCGGACTATCAAAGAGATTTTAACCTGTGTCTGGCTGCAGCAGATACGACCATTGCGATGGTTCTAGTTCAAGAAGTCGATGGAATTGAACATCCTATATATTATTTAAGTAAAAACTTGAATGATACAGAAAGAAAATATTCTTACGTTGAAAAGTTAGCACTCGCTGCTGTTCAAGCGATACAAAGATTTCGACATTATGTCCTCTTTCGGAAAACTACCATTCTATCAGATTGCAACCCCATGACTTATATATTGTCGCGACAGTTACTAGGGGGCAAGTATTCAAAGTGGATAACGATCCTTCAAGAGTTTGATCTGGAATTTGTAAAATCCAAATCAAAGAAAGCTTTAGTTTTCGCAGAATTATTGTGTGATCTCCCATCGTCGTCCAACGATGAAACATCAGAAGAGTCAATCGTGGACGAAAGTTTGTTTCTGATATCTGCAAGCAATGAGTGGTATGGAGATATAATAATTTATCTCCAAACCCAAAAATTCAGGCCTGACACCTCTCACTCAGAACAGAAACGTATACGATACCAAGCGAAAGACTACATGATCGTCGGTGATACACTTTACCGTCGTGGTATCGATACAGTTCTGAGGAGGTGCCTCACCCATGAAGAGGCCGAAAAAGCCCTGAATGAGTGTCATTCAGGCGCGTGTGGGGGGCATCAATCTGGATATGCTACAGCACAGAAAATCTTATGAGTAGGATACTTTTGGCCAACCATGTTCAAATATTGCATAACCGCAGTCAGAAGTTTCCATGCTTGTCAAATTTTCGATAGCAAAACCAGAAGACCACCCGCACCTTTACAGCCAATAGTTGTTGTTGGGCCTTTCGCCAAATGGGGCATCGATTTCATGACATGTAACCCCACCTCGACCGAGGGGCATGGGTATATTATAGTCGTTGTTGACTATTTTACCAAATGGGCTGAGGCGATGCCTACATTAGATAACACTGGTAAAACAGCTGCCCTTTTCTTTTTCAATCATGTAGTCGCCAGGTTCGGCGTACCACAGGCTATAGTTACAGATCATGGGTCGCATTTTTGCAATCACATGATGGTTGAATTAGCTGCCAAGCTAGGGCTATCTCACGACAGCTCTACCCCGTATTATCCGCAAGCCAACAGACAAGTTGAAGCAATCAACAAGGTCCTGAAGCGTATGTTGCAAAGGATGATCGGGGTTCACAAAAGAAGGTGGCACCTAACCCTGTACTCAGCCTTGTGGGCTTACCGAACATCGGTAAGGAATGTGACCGGGTTCACACCTTTCCAACTGGTGTATGGCCTGGAAGCAGTCTTGCCAATCCAGTGTGAAATTTCGTCTCTTAAACTCACAATTGATCTCCTCCCCGGAACTTCGGAAGAAGAAACCCGTTTCTTGGAATTAATCCAATTGGATGAAACCCGTCGTGATGCCGCTTTGGCTAACGAAGCCCATAAGAAACGAGTCAAGGTGCAGTTTGACAAAAATGTCAAACCCCGTGTCTTCTCAGAAGGTGACTTGGTCTTGCTTTATGACCAAGAATCCGATAAATTGGGAGCAAGTAAATTTAATTCTTTATGGATGGGCCCCTATATTGTTAAACGAGTGTTAGCAAAAGGAGCCTACGAGTTAATGGATTATGACGGAATTCCACTGGCGCAACCCCGTAATGGGTTGTACCTCAAGCGTTACTATGCTTAAATAGTAACCTGTATGCTTTTGTTGTATTTTGTTTTCGCTAAAGTGTTTGTTTTGGTCGAGTAATCCACCTTTTTACATTTATTGCAGATGTCAAACCTTTTGGAGACATGTGTTGGATATGCCGACGGAGCGAGTCGTAGTTCGCGGAACCTGTCCTCCGCAGCCTGGGCCATTTTTGATCCCAGCGACGAGTTAGTAAGTTTCAGAGGTGTATGTATCAGGCAATCAACGAATAACATCGCTGAGTATAGCGCGTTGATAGAACTACTCTCTGATGCCATCACCCATGGTATACGCCGACTAATCGTCAGGCTAGACTCACAACTCGTAATACTACAACTCAATGGTATATATTGCATTCGAAATCCAGCTATTTATCGCATGTTCCTAAGGGTTAAGATTTTGGAAAGACAATTTGATTTAATTCAATACCAACATATTTCCAGAAACTTGAACACATTAACCGACTCATTAGAAAACTATGTGTTAGATAAACATTTGCGACATTTATAAAAAGAGACACATCATCAATGTAGTACATATGGATCATATAACTCAACCAAAATAAACCCCGAAAATCAAAATATATATATATATATATATATATATATAGCTGTTTTTCGTTTATACATAATGTTCTGTAACCAAGACAAAAATCGGTCGCATGACCCAAAAACTCAAAACGCTAGGGGGCACCCTAGTCTAGTGATGCTCATGATAGCACGTCACGGCCTATGCAATCATGCGCAAGAGACGACTCCATCGTCTAGGCACACCAGTAGTATGCCGCTGCAACTGTAAAGGTAACTCATCAATCCTCACATCGGGAATGCCGAGAGTAAGGCTCTCAACCTGCTCCTGCACAGCTGTAAGGGTCTCGGCCACGTCAAGATTGCAGAGAATAACCCTCCCAGCAGTCTCCCCTGCTGGGGCAGCGACTGGCGCTCTCGGGTGAACTGCTGGACGAACAGGACCAACATCTGCATGAACACATGAGTTTGATTAAAGTCTTGATAGAATAAAGCAAAAGGACATTATAAATAAGAACAGTAAACAGTAATATGGTCGAAGATTTTACCAATAGCGCCCCACTGTTCGCTGTCCGGCAACACCAAGTCCGGATCACCTCGGAAATCCATACCAACATATGGATACTCGGAATAGACCATCTCCTGACGCTCGAACCACCTGAAGAAGGTATCAGTGAAATAAATCTGAGATTGACCAGCATGCCTAGACATGTGATCAACCCATCTCTGCATGCGTGGCTCGGTAGGAGAAGGCAAGTCGAGTGCGATATACTGAGGCTGCATCACTGGTATTTTATCCAAGGCAAAGGCAGTCAGAATAGAACCAAATCCAAAATTCTTCAGCTTCCCGTCCTTTACCTTGTTCAACTGACTTTTCATCTGAAGAAGTACTGCATCACACCAGTTGAATATTTTCGGTTGGAGACACTCCAAGGCGTGCTGCACATAGGACCTGTTGGCAACATGAAGGGATGCGCTACCGGCCATCCTACCAATAGTATACAGAATGGACCTGAGAGACCTGTCAGCAATCTCACGGATAACGACCTTGTCGTCTCTGCTCGGCTGGGATCCTTCCCTGCAATATTGGCGGACATAATCTCTCACGGAGTCATTCCCTCGGGCCGAACCTGACAAAGAAATGGGGGCACCCTGCCTCGACAAGCCAGTCAAGAAGTAAATGTCTACTACGGTCAGGGGGATAGATTTGCCCCTTATCTGAAATACTTGGTTGATAGGATCCCAAGCATCAAGCATATACTGCAGTAAGGAGATCTGTGCTCTCATACTAGAGATACGGAAGAACTTCAGCAGGCCACAGTTCCGCAGCGCGTTCACCGTGACAGGGTCATGGAGGGCAATCATGTCCTCTTCTTCATGTTCTCGTTCTCGCCATGTAAGGGTCATTTTGCTCAAAAGTCCCTGCAAAACAAACAAGAAAAAGAGTAAGATCCTGAATTTGATGAGAAACTGGAAAAATTTTCATCAAAAACTGTGCAACTGAACTTTTTTCTATGCCCAACGCAGCTGGCTAGTGTCCCACCTGCGTTGAAGGTCAAACTGCCTTCATGCAGCTTGACATTCAACGCAGTTTTCGAATGGACTACCTGCGCTGATGGCAGAGCTCCCTAACAAAACCCCAGGGGCTCAGGGGAACAGGAAAACAAGCACAGAATAGGAAAAGGAAACCATGAAAAGAAAGAGCTAGGGTTTAGCTCCTACCTGGTCTAGACGGCGCCGAAAATCGTCCGCAGAATCTCCCGGAATCAGCTGATGAAAATCAAGGGGGAAGAGGCACCTCCAAAGCTCCAACAAACCAAGTTCAAATGAGATGGTAAAATGAGAGGTAAAAACACCTTTTAATTGCTTTTTACGTAGTTCAAAGTGAAATATTAGGGTTCTAATCTCATTTTCAAGCAAATGTTATTCATTTCTAACTAGTTTGATGCAGCAATTGAGGATACAGTACTATCTTTGAAAAGGGCAAATCTAGTCATGGTAAAAAATCAAAAAATTTGACCATATAATATCGAGCAGTTTTAGCACACAGTTCATGCTCGTTAAAAAATAAACGCAAGATCCGAGCAGTTTTAGCACATAGTTCATGCTCGTTAAAAAATAAACATAAGACCGAGCAAATGTTTCCACCCGCGTTTAAGATCGTTAAAAAAATGATGAACCCGGTAAATAACCACAGTGAATGTAATATCATCAGCCATCAAAGCCTTGGTCGTGTTGGCACCATCACCTCCACTTTTCATTTGGCCGATCGTTCACCTCCATATGATTGTTTACCCATTTTGAGGAACAGCTGCGAAGGAGTGATTTCACCTAGCCATCCTTGTGACACTGCCGTGATTGGAAAATTCCAACCTGTACCTGGAATCAGCTGCTAACCCTGTTTATCACTCGTTCCTCAAAAGACGAGTATCCTTTAATCTCTTTTCATCTGACTCGTAAAATATGAAAAGATTGCCGAGTCCTTGGCCTTCCAGCTCGTTAAAAGGATAGGAAGTGCTATCCCTCCTCTATATTTTAATCTTTTTGGACCTGAGGGATTATTGCACAAAAAGATCGAGCGCTTGTTTTATTCGGCTCGTTAAAACTATCGAAAACTCATCCCTTCTGTATTGTTTTATACTTTTTCGGACTTAAGGGATTAGATGACGAAAAAGGAATTTTGGAGTTAACTTTATGTACCTTTTCAGACTCTCTAAAAATGAAAAGGACCGAGTTATCCTTGTCGTTAGACTCGTTAAAATCATTAAATAGCGACAAACTTGTCTTTAGACGAGAACGAGTTTCACTATCGCTAGGCTCGTTAAAACATAGCGATGGGCTTGCCCGAAGGGCAGGTTATAGAACAAGCATATGTTATCCTCCTCAAGCTTGACAAAAATAAAGAGGTACTGGTCAGCAATGACTGGGGAAAAATTGGGAGAAACTAAAGAAAACTTTGATGGTAGCAAGTCGCTGTTGAACATGACACTTTTCCTCCGTACCACAATCGGGTTGGGTTGTTTTCATTCACCGGTCACATCCATGGTCTCGCCATACCATCCATATTTGGGGTAATGCTACCGATCCATCGCATCAGTGTCGCCATATGTTCAAGAGAAGTCGTTCAGAAAAGTCAACCGTGTCCCATCCACTGCCATACATTATCCTTCATCCTTTCATGACCGCCACCCTGAATCATATGTCACAGATCGTTTTCACCTCCATCAAAATCATTAGCTTCGTTCCGTGTCACTGATGTGGGATTCATTAAGGCCCTCCTTTGATGGATCGCTTCTTGTCGACATCAGCTCATTATCCAAGAAGTTGATCTAGGAACAACCCCTTCAGTACTTTGAAGCTTGCATGCCTCAATGGCAAGTTTCTCACTTCCGGCGATAGGTATACATCAATGACCTTCGACCGAAAGATTTTGCGTGGTGTTCGACGCCAAGTCCTTTATTCACACCACGTGAATTGTAATGCAGTACCTTGAGGGTCATTATCATTATCGGCGATTCCTCTCGCGCTTGTTAACGGTTTACCTCATTGACCGGTAATCAAGCGATGTCTTTCCATGTTCGACTTCAGAACAATCCTCACATGGATCGACTTGTACTTAGAGTGAAGATCGAATGAGTTTGAAGACCCCGGATCTAGTTTCATCCATCTGGGCAGCGATATATATTCAGGAAAGATAAAGACATTGACATGTACATCATTGCAGCAGATAATCATCCTACTCAAAGGATTATAATTTCATCAAAATTATCAGTCTACCATCAGACGATTGTCTGTTCTATGTACAGAAAAATGAATTTATAAAGCTGAGCATGGGAATGCCCACCTCAGCTAGATCATGAAAGCAGTATGAAAAATAATGTATTGTATTGTATTGTATTACAGGTCTCCTCCCAACATTGGATGAACTTCGGATCCCCCTGATAAAGCATTTCACCCGATAAACAGCCTCATACTTTAGGGGGCAACTGTTATAGACATTTTTGTGCCTTACAGCATTGAGCATGAAATTTCCATAATCTAAGGGATCCAAAGTCCCTAAACATGTTGTTCCTACCCCTAGAGGAACAAGGCTAACAAACCACAACAATTCACAAAAGTTCTCCACCAAAAACGGCTCAAAACAAGTCAAATCAGGATCATTTCAGTGGCTACACTAGTTGTTTGTGCTGAATGTCAAAGCCAACACTGGCTACCTACGTTGAATGTCAAATGGAACACTGGCTACCTGCGTTGAACGAGAGTGGACATGTGGCAAGCTCATTTCTCAAGGTGTCAAAACCCAGGAAGCTTCCAAAATGACACTTGCCTCAGGGAATACGATTGGTGATGAGTAAGAGGTTCCAAATCTCCAAGTGGAAGCAAGAACCTCCAAGTGGAATCAAGAACTGACAGAGGGAGAGGACACTAGTCAGATCTCAAGCTGACTCATCCTCTCTCCAAACATCTATATATGGATCTCTCCTCCATGAGATCTAGAGGCTAGAATTTTGTTATTGCAAAGAATTGCTGTTGGTTTGAGACTGGAATCATTGGGTGTTTAATGCTTTGAAGGGGGTGAAGATAGGAATTCCATTTGCTGGGAAGGAGATGCTGGATTGGAGCCCTATGGGTTGTATCTCTTCCTGAACCTTGTTATTCATCAATAAAGCTATCTTGGTTTCTCCTATATGCTGATGTATTCTTGATGTATGATTGCATTAGTGTATTTGGTTTATTTCTAATCCTAAACTAGTTATGAATGTGAATATCTGTCTTTGTGTAGTGTTCTTCTCTTGTCGCAAGTAGCTGTTCTCTTGTGATCTTGTAGGAACCCGTTGAAGCTGGACAAGCAAGAAGGCAAGTAGCTGTTCTCTTGTGATCTTGCATGAACCTGTTGAAGCTGGGCGAGTGAGAAGGCAAGTAGCTGTGAACTCCCAAAGAGAAGAGAGACCAGATCGAGGGACAAACGGAAGACACCGATAAGTCTATTTATCTCTCTTCTTTCACATTTCATAAAGGAAGAAACCAGAATAGCTGTCCTTCTTTGTTGCTAAGGCACTGTCACACCTTAGGTGGATAGGATCGTCCTGCATAGGAATTTTTCCCCACAACAATTGTATTGTATCTTATTACAGGTCTCCTCCCAGCTTGAAAGAACTTTGGATCCTCATAATAAAGCATTTCAACCAACATCAAAAGATTAACAACCTCATGCTTTAGGGGGCAACTGTTATAAACATTTTTGGGCACTACAACCCCAAGCATGAAATTTCCATAAACCAACGGCTCCTAAGTCCCTAAAAGTGTTGTTCTAACCCCTAAAGGAATAAGGTCAACTGATTACAGCTTCTCCCAGAAGTTCTCCATGAAAAATGGCTCATAACTAGTAAAAAACGGATCATTTCAGCTGCTCCATAGGCAAAGTGCATTGCATCTCACCTAAACACACTGTGTGGGTGCGTTGCATTTCAAAAAGCCCTTCTATGGAGTGCGATGGGCGAGAAGTGATAAATGGAAGTGTGATTCTGCGAGGTGGAGAGGCATGGAAACTTCTAGAAACTTCTCCTGTGACACTTGCCTCTCTAAATTTGACCAAGGATGAGTAAGAGATCATCAATCTCCAAGTGGAAGCAAGAACTATCATAGGGAAGAAACTAATCAAATCACAAGCTGACTCATATCCCTTACAGATATCTATATATGGATCCCTCATCCCAGAGATCCAGAGGCTTGGAATTTTGCTTATTGTAAGGAATTGTTGTTGGTTTCTTGAGACAACATCAGATTTTTGGGTGATCTAAGCTTTGTATGAGGTGAAGAGGGGTTTCCTTGCTGAGAGGATGATGCTGGGTCAGAATAACTGGTTGTAACTCCCTTGGCTCTTTCTTGTTTATCAATAAAATCTATTCAAGTTTTCCTCCATACTCTTGTGTCATTTATGTTTCATGCATTTGTATGGTCAATTTACATCTGATCCTAAATTTTTTATGATTATAGATCCATGTTCTTGTATAGTTCTATGCTACTGTGATCTTACAGGTACTCTGTGAAGTTGGGCATGCAAGGGAACAAGTAGCGAAAGACTATCAAGAGAGGGAGGAATCGAACTAGGAGATTAGCGCAAGATAGAGGTTGGTCTTCTTTGTTCTTCTCTCATCTATACTTCATAAAGGAAAAACAAAAGTAGCTTTACTTTGTTTGTTTCTAAGGTAGCTATCACACCTTAGTGGGATAAGCAGTTCTGTGTAGACACTTTTCCCTGTAACACTTGGGCTGATTCCCAAAATCACCCCCGATAGGTTAAGGGGATGAATCTGGGAGTCACCTCCCTGGCTTGCCAAGGCTGATTCTACGAATCGGTCCATGGGGGAGATTCTAGAATTACCCCCGACAGACTAGGGGGCCAATTTAGAGACAGACAAGCTAGAGGGGTGATTTCCAGAAACGTCGCCCTGACCTACCAGGGGCGATTCTAGGAATCGACCCTAGGGTAGGCCAGGGGGTCATTTTTCATTTTTTTGATTGTAGGCAGGCCCACAGCAGAGTGCAACATGACACTAAGGCACAACGACCCCCTAGCAGGGGGCTGCCAAGTGACCAAGGACAAATGAAAAAATAAATAGTTTTTTTCTAAGTAATGGATTTTTTTTTGTTCCATGTATGAACCTAACATCCAACTTATCATGGGGGTCAATGTGCATGTTTTTGGTATTTTTTCGTTTTTATATTTTGTTTCATTGTGTTTGTTTACTTAAGTTATTGCTTTTTTTGTAATTTACTAATTTATATATATGTGTATATTTTTTGCAAGAAAATGGCATCCAGGAATATTTCTGTGAATCTTTTTGGACCAAAGACTTCTTAAACTAGAGGTGGATCCTCAAAAATATTGCTAAGCAAACCAAACCTCAGCTAATAACTACAAATCTATCATGTTCCTCAAAGGATAAGAAGTTTATTTCTTACTAGAAGAAATCACAAGAAGTGAAGCATACATAACATATAGGGTTTGTGAAATATAGAGAAGGTGAACAACATCTGCAGATATATCTATATGTTGATATCCCTAACGATAGTGGAAGTTATGAGGTTTTGGGAAAAGTACTAGACATGTGTTTGATACGGGTACTAAAGTTGTTTATATGCTTACAAAATTGCCCAAGTCACATGACAAGATTATATATTAGTTTGCATTGTCAATGTATGACATGACAGATGAATCTAGAAAGGTGTGTAAACAAATAATCAATGAGATTGCACGATATATCGTAAGTATTGGTATTTATATTTATGCCTTTTGCATTATTGTAACTGTATCATTATATCTTTTATAACTTAGTTTTTATTGACATATGATATTTTGTTTGAGAGAATTTTATTTAAAATCTTTCAATTATGTTGGCGGGAATTTATTTTATAGAGAAAGATATTATGAATGTTGTTAGCAGTTTCTACTCAGGGTCAGAAGAAGATATGGAAAACAAGAAAAAAAAGTAATTCATGATGCTACAAAACTACATCCAAGGGATCAACAAAGAATGCCTATAATGGATGAATCTAGTGAAGCTAGACATGTTACTTTTCAAAAGGAGGAAGTTGAAAATGAAGTTGAGGAATATGTTGCCACTGCTGAGGATGAGATTAGAACTGATGTTATAAAGGATAAGAGTCATAAAAGACCAAAAGTAAAAATTCCCAAGAATATCTTTGTTTTAGTTCATGATGAGGATGTTACTTATCTAGAAGAAAAGAGGAGGAAGAAAATAAAATTTTATCATTCTCAAAAATTCAAGGCCAATAGTGAAGATCCTAGTGAAAATTCAAAAGAAAGCAGGGAATTCATTACACCAAGAGCTGATTTGGATGATGGCATTATTAAAACAAAACAAAATTCCATTGGACATAACTTGACAAAGAAAAACTTAATTGAGGGTGGTTGTGCACTTAAGCTTAATGTCAGAAAAATCTATAAGCGAAGTGAAGGACAATTTAAATATCAAATTAGAAAGCCACACCACTTACGTGTTCACAACTTCAAGACATTGATGAGGTACAATCCATATGCTCATGTGGTTTATTATGTGCTTCTTTTTTGATCCAGTTCAAGTTCCCAACAAAGAATCATTTGATAATTCAAAATGTTTTGAATATAATTATTATATGCTTTGGAGGGGCCATTATGTAGAAGCTCAAAGGCAATTGATGGAGGAATATCCCAATAACCCACGTTTTGAAACAATGAAATATATCATTTACGTTGGTTTATCAGATACATAAGCAAAGTTATTGGCATGGTGACGTAGGAAAACCCATGTATACCCACAATATGCATGTAAAATGCACATATCTATATTTGCCCCAGGACTTTCAACTCTCTGCTGAGTCAAATATTCAATCATTAATGGTTAAGGCCCCTTTAATAAATCTTTGTAGAATGATTTATTAACTAACACATTTTTCCCTTCATTAATCCTATATATCGAAACTTTGTTTAACCCTTACAGCCTTCACATATATCTTTAATTAACCCTTCGTTAAACCTTAATGTCCACACATATTAACGAAACCCCATAAACCCTTTATGTTTTGCTTATTCATGGACTTAATTTGCAAACCATCTATCGACACTTTAATCCCATTGTAATTATTTTATAATAGAATACACACAAAACATATGTAAACCATACCTTTCCTTAATTCCTTCGCTATGCACGTTTCTCAATGCATGCCTTATCGCAATCACAATTCTTCATGGGTCATACTAACACATGACTCTTTATCGCATCCGATATGTGATAACCCTCCAGAATTCAGTATAATATAAACCACATTCATTACTTTCTTAGGTCCACTCTTCTATTGCACATTGCAAATCCTTTTAGCTCATTTAACATCACATACTGCATTATTTTTCAGCTCGCTCCACATCGTACGTCGCACATCGCATGTCGCATTGGTTAAGGCCCAGTACATTAGCATGTAATATTTGTGATGTGATCAAACCTTTGATCGCATCGGACATCACAATCGCATATCGCATTACATATGGTCCAAGGTTAACTCCTCCCATTGGACTATTGCGATGTAGAATTCCACAGCGATCCTCCACCGTTGATCCAATCACTCGATCCAAGGGTCAGTGATGATCCCGCATATCATAATCACAATTCCCTTAAGGTTGATTCATTCATTTACTTGATAAGTTGCAATGCGATATTCATAACTCCATTCCATGCGACTTGATCTAATCTGTTGATCTGATAGAACCAATGTTGCATGTGCATTAACACTTCATTCTTTCGTTCTTCTTTCCAGTTGGGTTTTATGCCATTTCTCCAATGTTCCTCTATGGCTTTGGTTATTTCAGTGGTTCTTTGTCCTTCTACTGTCCTGATACACAACTCCCTCCAGAGCTTAACTTCACATGTTATTTAACACAACCCCTCCAGAACATTACTTTGGTTCTTCGAACGGTTTCAAAGGTCCATTACAATCCACTGTCTCCTTCTCATCTCTATTTTCACCGAACTCTGCCTACATACATATGTTATACAAAATCTCTAATACACATAGAATTTATCATTCCATCTTGAGTCACACACTTACACACTCAGAATCAAATTCTCTATATGATTACATATTGAGACTCTCCATCCCTCTCTGGCCTGATTCTTCTAATTAGTGGCCTTTGTTTTACAATATGCCTATAGGCTCACAGTCACACTCTAACTAGCTAACCTATCCAACCTATCTCTCTTCTCTAATCTATAATTATTCCTTTTAGGCTTACATTTATACAAAAGTATTCTAAAACCAATTCCTTGTTTAGATCCATAAACAACTCAACAAAATCCTAAAATCTCGTCCTCATCCATAAGGATCCTCTCTAATCCTCAAAATCGTGAACTAACTCCTAATATGAGGTTTACAATTAATTCTCAAATCCCTCAATCTCTCAACTATCCTAAATCTCTCATATTCTCCTACATTCGAGAATATTTACAAATATGTCTCACAATATTCAATTAAATCATATTCTCATTAAAATCACTCAAAAATCTTAATAATTACATTAATTCAATACTTAGGAAACCAACTTCCCTTGGAAACACGAGACCCCCTATGCCTTACTAAAATATAATGATATTATTGGGTTGAATGCTCTTGCATCAGACTCCAAAAGTAGAAAACATTCATGATCTCTAGATCATGTGTGTTCATAAGTTAATAGAAAACCTTCAGGGTCCTAAACATTAGTTTGTAGCTGCCCAAATGCCTTGCACTTTTGCTGCTATTGTATGTCTCTTGTTTTTTGTTTCATATTCCTCTCCTTGTCAATCAGGTTCAAGTTCTGATTGATCATCCTTCCAGCTACTATCAATCTCCTCCATACGAACTGTTTCATCATCGTCTGCCATAATTCTTCAATTTCTATTTCCATCATATCCTTGGACTGGTCCATGTTCCGCCACTTACTTCTTCCTCTTTCCTTTTGTTTCAGTTCATTGTTTTCGCTGTATACTAACTCTTCAATCTTCTATTTTACTCTTTGAAGTTGTTGAACGCTATCACTTACTCTTACTTCTATGCTTACTTTTTCTTCACTTATTCTGATTGCCTCCTTTTTATCCTTAACCTCTTTCACAGTTATTTCTTTCTGCATTAAATCTTGACCTTCCAGCATTCTCTTCAACAATTGAACATCTTTATTCCATGGATTTAATACTTCCACATAATCCTCTTCCTTCATTTTTATTTGGCTGCTCATCTGTGCCAAATTTCCTCCAGCATCTCCAACTAAACCTGCACTTATAAAACAATTGTTAAAATAAAAACCATAAGGCTTCTGAGCCTTTTCTTCCTTGGCCAGCAATTCAACTTGCTACTCTAATTCTTCCTCCTCTTTCAGCACATTAGTATGTCGTTCTGAATTCCCATCAGAATTCACGAGGCTGTCAACTAGTCTCTCCTCCATGCCATCTGTTCCAATGATGTCTTCCTAATCTTGTCTACTGTAGTGAACTACTTCCTCTGCAATCACACTATCATACTCTGAATTTCCCAAAAACTACTCCAACAATTCAATTTCTCTATGACACTTCATAAGTACTTCATCATTACTTATGATTCCTACATTTATACACAAATTATCAATTTGAAAACTACAAGGTTCAACAATCTCAACTGTTGCTTCACATATACGTTCTTCAGATTCAATTTCATATCCTTTCATAAGAAATTTTTCTTGTGTTGTCATAGCTTCAAACATCAATGTATTACTAAGTTCTTTCTGCTATAATAATTCACTGCTTTCTTCATTCATGAGACATTCTCCATCATTCTTTACTTCAGAGGTTTTACCTTCTAAAAGATACTCTCCCATACTTTTGACAGCTTCAAAAGATTGCTCATCCTCAGCAAAACCTGTAATCACATCAAAATTATTAGATTCAACAATACAAGGTTTTAGATTCTCCCATTGGTCTGCATTTGTCGAACAGTTAAAAAATTCATCGATAATTCCTTCTTCTTCACCCAGAACTTCACCCTGCTCTGGTTCACAAATAGACACTTCCATTTTCAACTCAGCTTCTCTGAGTTTTCCCATCAGCCACCTTACTTGCCTCTGATGTAGCTTCCTCTATAACTTATGCCACTTCACTGGCTTCTTCTTTAATACCCAAACTAATCTCTGGTTTTCCTCTAGTATCATCATCAATACATTGAGTTTTTATTTCATCTCAGCAATCTCTTGGTTAGTTGCCTCTTAACTCATCCTCTTCTCATTTTTATTGGCATCCTTCTTCTTCATCTTTCTTCTGCTATGGTCTTCCTCAGAACCTCTACTATGACTGTCACTAGTTATCATCCTATCCATCTCTATCTTCATGAGTTCCTCACTCATTTACTATGAGCTATACTAAAGCCTTTGCAATATCAAGTCCTCCCTGCTTCCACTTACCTCACCAAGCTTTCCTCTGTACTTGGTATTTTGGAAAGAACTTGGTTCTCTATCTCTAGAACCTCCTTTGAGCACTCTTCTCTACTCCTTCTAGGCTTTAACTCATCTACACTTCTCAAGAACACAACTGTCCTCTTGTATTTCAATCACCATGAAATACTTGGTTCTGACCACTTCTTCTTTCACTAAGAAAGTCTTACCAGCTTCCTTCATTACTCAGCAATTCTACCCACATCCTTTCTGGAATTTTCGTTGTGATTTGCAACAATAGCTCTGCAATAACAAGTCTCCTTCTTGTTACCTATGCCTCACTAAGATTCTCTCCTTTGAGGTCAATATGTTAGCATTTCTCTAGTTCTTCCCTCTGGAACCGATTCGACCATTCTTTGCTCTAGATTGATGCAACCTTTTCAACTCCTTATGCTTTCACCTGTGTGTCAATATAAAAACCACACATTCTCCAATATTCAAATCAAATCAAAACAAAACATATTATATCACCTTCAAGATCTTTGCATGATCTTGTTCCACCATCTTCTGTACCTTGAATGGATTGTAGATTGTCTCTTGCATTTGCAAGTCCCAATATTCTACTATACCTTACCTCTATGTGCTTACTATGTGTCAGATTAAAATTTGATCTCCTCTCACCTGCATAAACATCTTAACACATTCTCTATTATAAATTCTTTCAAAGAAATTGTCACACAGAATTTCTTTGCGTTTCCTTAATACCAAATGTTTCAATTATAATTATGCTCCGATACCACTTTGATGCAGGAAAACCCATGTATACCCACAGTATGCAAGTAAAATGCACATATCTATTTTTCCCCAGGAATTTTAACACTCTGCCGAGACAAATATTCAATCCTTAATGGTTAAGGCCCCTTTAATAAATCTCTGTAGAATGATTTATTAACTAACACAGTCTGCCCTTCACTAATCCTATATATCGGAATTTTTTTTAACCCTTGTAGCCTTTGCATATAACTTTAATTAACCCTTTGTTAAACCTTAATGTCCACACATATTAACCAAACCCCATAAACCCTTTATGTTTTTCTTATTTATGGACTTAACCCGCAAACCATATATTGGCACTTTAATCCCATTATAATTCTTTTATAATAGAATACACACAAAACATATGTAAACCATACCTTTCCTTAATTCCTCGCCTATGCACGTTTCTTAATTTGTGCCTTAACACAATCACAATTCTTCACAGGTCATACTAACACATGACTCTTTATGGCATCTGATATTCGATAACCCTTCGAACTTCAATATAATATAAACCACATAAATTACTTTCTTGGGTCCACTCTTCTATCGCACATCGCAAATCCTTTCAACATGTTTAACATCACATATCGCATTATTTTTCAGCTCGCTCCACATCGCACATCGCACATCGTATGTCACATTGGTTAAGGCCTGGTACATTACCATGCAATATTCGTGATGCGATCAAACCTCCAATCACATCAGACATCGTAATCGCATACCGCATTACTTATGGCCCAAGGTTAACTCCTCCCATTGGACTATTGCGATGTAGATTTCCATAGCAATCCTCTGCCGTTGATCCAATCACTCGATCCAAGGGTCAGTGATGATCCCGGATATCGTAATTGCAATTCCCTTAAGGCTGATTCATTCATTTACTTGATAAGTTGCAATGCGATATTCATAACTCTATTCCATGTGACATGATCTCATCTGTTGATCTGATAGATCCAACGTTGCATGTGCATTAAAACTTCATTCTTTCATTCTTCTTTCTAGTTGGATTTTACGCCATTTCTCCAATGTTCCTCTGTGGCTTCGGTTATTTCAGTGATTCTTCATCCCTCCATTATTCCATTGCATGACTCCCTCCTGAGCTTAACCTCACATGTTATTTAACACAACCCCTCCAGAACATTACTTTGGTTCTTCGAACGGTTTCAAAGGTCCATTACAATTTGATGTCTCGTTCTCCTCTCTGTGTTTGCTGAACTCCGCATGCATACATATGTTATACAAAATCTCTAATACACACATAATTTATCATTCCATCTTGAATCACACACTTACACACTCAAAATCGAATTCTCTGTATATAAACATATAAAAAAATGATTACATATTGAGATTCTTCGTCCCTCAGTGGCCTGATTCTTCTAATTAGCGGCCTTTGTTTTACAATATGCTCGTAGGTTCACAGTCACACTCTAACCAGCTAACCTATCCAACCTATCTCTCTTCTCTAATCCCTGATTATGCCTTTTAGGCTTACATTTATACAAAAGGATTATAAAACAAATTCCTGGTTTAGATCCATAAAATCCTCAACGGAAGCCAAAAATCTCATCCTCATCCCTAAGGATCCTATCTAATCCTTAAAATCATGAACTACCTCCTAATATGAGGTTTACAATTAATTCTCATATCCCTCAGTCTATCAACTATATTAAATCTCTCATATTCTCCTAGATTTGAGAATATTTACAAATATGTCTAAAAATATTCAATTAAATCCTATTCTCACTAAAATCACTCAAAACTCTTAATAATTACATTAATTCAATACTTAGGAAACCAAATTCCCTTGGAAACACAAGACCCCCTATGCCTTACTAAAATACAATGATATTATTTGAATGCTCTTGCATCACATGGGATCATAATACATATAATGAGTATAAGATTTCTATTACTTTCATCCAAAGGGTTAAATTTATTCATAATGAATTTGAAGAAAAATGTGGTGGGGATAATAAAAAGGTTATTTTATAATTTTGGAAGAAATGTTGTATGGAAATATGTTATCGAGTTGAGAAAAATATCAATTCAAAAGGCGATAAAGTACATTCTGATATGTTCAGAGGTATCAATAACAATTTCCAGTTGCATATAGAACTGGAGAGATATGGGAATTGATTAATGAGATTTTTTGCATGTGGGAGAACATTTTTTTGTAAATAATACTTAGGGGGGGGTGAATCAGTATTATCAATTTAATAATATTTCATTTCCATGAACAGATTTATATACGCTACTTCGGTTAATGAAACTTGCGTAAATATGCAACTATGTTTAGAGCAACCAACATACACCTTGTAAACTTATAATTTAGTCAATTGATCTTTAATCTGTGTATCAGAACCATATAAGCAGTAATAGGTATAGTAAAAAATAGAGCAGACAATCACACACAAGAACACAAGATATAAGGTGGAAACCCAATGTGGGTGAAAACCACCTGTTGCAATTCATCTCTATCTTCTTTTAACAAGAAACTTGTTTTTACAATATTTTTGTACTAGTGTAGTCTTATACCAGTACACAGGCTTCTACCTGCAGAAAGCTACAACCTTATCTCATTCTCCAGTTTCTCCTGGAAGGGAGCTACAACCCCCTAGCTCTTGTACTAGCAGATGTACTAGTACGTAGGTGCTAACCTACATAAGGCTACAACCTTCTCTTTTCTTCTAGAGACAACATTTCATAAATTTTCAGATTGGATCCATCAATAGCATCAATCAAACATCAAGATATATCTGCATCAATCAATCTCCCTTGCACTAACCAAAACTGAATCAAACAATCACTTCTTTGAATGTTGTAACTAGAATACAGTAACAGTACTAGAACCCAACCAGAACCCAAAACACTACAGCAGTAAACAAAAGTAGCTAAAACATATTTTATGAGACGTACGCTACTTCAATATGTATAACCTACGTGCATACGCTGCTATATGAAGGCAAACCTACGTATACGTCATTTTGAATTACCGAACCAGCGTGTATATGCACCTTTGATATACTGAACCTACATACATATATGTGAAAGATAATTTACCCTTTTCAACTATTGAGACATTAGTTATACACAGATCATTAGATTTACAGATCAAGACATGTGCCAAATATAAAAGATCAAAATCACACAAAGATACTTCTCTTCAAGCCTTAAGATCTTGACCCATCAATAGAACTTATCCTTCTTCTAGCACTCAATTTCCTCCTTGATTCATACCTAGCTATGAACCATAACCCAATCACCAGTATTATAGATCTTGCTCTTCCTTAGATATTCAATACTTGAGTGTCTTTGCCTAATGATCTCCTCCTCCTTTTATAGTCTTAGGCCTTACTTAATACCATGGTTCAAAACCACTTAGAAGTAATACCTTGGACCAAATACTTAGGGTCAACACTTCGGTTAAGATGCCTTGGAGCAATACCATGGGTCAAAATACTAGGGACCAAATACCATGGACCAAAACCAAGTTTTCCAACATGGACGCACTTTTCCTTGCGTGAAAGTGCATGTATATGCATACGCACCTTCTGGACTTCTAACCCGCGTGTATACATGGCTTGGTCAAGGGGAACCTGCGTATATCTCTTTTCCTTCATTTTGAGAGCTTAAACTATGATATATCATCTGAGTGAGTTGCCATCAAGGAAAACACCTGTGTCATAGCGCTAAACCTATGCCATAATGCCAACAATCTCCCCCTTTGGACTTGATGGCAACCCCAAGTCACTCAAAGTCATTCTCCCCCTTTGTCATCAAGGGCAAATGGTTATGCTCCCCCTGAGTACATGCTAAACTTTTTGGAGATGTTGAAGTGTATTGTTCATGCTCCCCCGACTGAAGGCAAGGTCTGCAAAAAGATATTCTACAAGAAGAACATGACTCTATACATCATAAATGATCTTCCTATCACCAAATATTCATACATATATCCATCTCCCAACCAAGTGGGGATATACCAAGATTGACTCATCCACCCAGCCAAGTGGGGATACACCAAAAGTTTATACATGATAAAACAAGAACTGTACATCATCCATCCCAAGCATAGTGGGGAAACAAAATAGGTCGTTACATGACCTTGATAATAAAATATATACATGACATAGAGACGAAATATCTAAAACAAGACTATGATAGTCATTAGCAACTATCATCAGTAGCATTTTTCAATCACCATCCAGACTAGCAACCATGATCTCCCTCTGCACCTATTCCACCCGAATAAAAAACAACTGTGAAATTGTACCAAGATCTTCTAAGGTAATGCCAACAATGATAATGCATTATATGCTCCCCTTGAACCTATGCCAGATGATCACTGATAGACCCATATCAGACTCTTTTCATCTTGAGTCTAGCCCACTGATATTCTTCAAACCATCAAATACACGGTTGTACCCACAAAACCGGCTTATATACGTGGATACGCTTCATGAAACTCGTGTACAACCACTGTTCTCTGAAACAGATAAGTGTCAACAGTAAGATGATGCATCAACTACTCCCAGCTTTTGTCTAAGGTATTCAAATGTCTCTCAGGGTAGTGGTTTGGTGAATATATCAACAACTTTTTCTTTGGAGGGAACATACTCCAATTTTACCTTTTTTCCAAGCACTTGTTCCTGGAGAAAATGATATTTGATAGGTATGTTCTTGGTCTTGGAATGTATGACTAGATTCTTTGAAATACTGATTTCACTTGTATTATCACATAGAATGGAGATGGGTGGAGTACATGTGACCTGAATGTCTTGCAATGTTTGCATCATCCAAAGGAGTTGTGTGCAACAAGATGCAACAACCACATATTCTACTTCAGCTGTAGATAATGCAATTGAACTTTGTTTCTTGATGAACCAAGACACCAATCTGGAACCCATATAGAATGCACCATCACTAGTGCTTTTTCTGTCATCCACACTTCCTGCCCAATTTGCATCTGTATATGGATGAAGTGTAAGATCTGTATCTCTGGGATACCATAAACCAAAGTTTTGTGTCTCTTGAAGATATTTAAAAATCCTTTTGACTGTTTGAAGGTGTGCTTCCTTTGGATTTGCTTGGAATCTTCCAACAATTCCCACTTCATGCATGATTTCTGGTCGGGTATCTGTTAGATAGAGCAAACTACCTTTCATGGATCTGTATGTTCATTGATGTACTGCTGCTGATTCATCATTTGCGTTGAGGCTGCATCCTGTTACAATAGGCATACATACTGGTTTAGAATCCTCCATTCCATATTTCTTCAAGATCTGCTTGAGGTACTTGGTTTGTGATAGAAAAATACCATATTTATTTTGTTGAATTTGTAAACCAAGAAAATATGGGAGCTCACCAAGAAGGGACATTTCAAATTCTTTTTGCATTACCAAAGCAAAGTTTTGACTCATGGCTTCTTCATTACTCCCAAAAATGATATCATCAACATACACAACAAGTATTATCAATTTATCATTGTTAACTTTTATATATAGATTGCTATCGATTGAACCTTTTGAAAAACCTTATTGATGAAGATATTTGCCAAGATGATAATACCAAAACCTTGGAGCTTGTTTTAGACCATAGAGACCCTTTCTGATTCTGCATACAAGTTTTGGATCATTTCCAACGATGAATCTATCTGGTTTCTCAATACATACTTCTTCTTCTAGATCTCCATTAAGAAAGGAAGATTTCACATCCATTTGATATACTTTGAACTTCTGAAAGCTAGAGAGAGCAAGGAACATTCTTATGGCTTCAAGTCTAGCAATAGGTGCAAAAGTTTCTTCAAATTCTATACCTTCTTGTTGAGCATACCCTTTACAGAAAATTCTGGCCTTGTTTCTAATTACTTCTCCATTTTCATTCAGCTTATTTTTGAATATCCATTTGGTTCCTATGACATTCTTATCATGAGGTCTAGGAACTAACTCCCAAGTATTATTTTTTTCAATTTTCTCACTCTCTTCATTCATAGCCTTGACCCAACATTCATCTTTGCATGCTTCATGTACATTTTACGGTTCGATGGAGGAAAGCAATGATAGATAGTTTGAAGCTTCTGTAATAGTTCTTGTTTGCACACCTCCCTCTTTCTGTCCCAAAATTTAAGTTTCTGGATGATTTTTTTCTGAACATATCTGGATAGAGTCTTTTCTTTTGTCGTTATCTACTCTTTTGGTGCTTCATTGGTTTCTTCTTCTTCAACATTAGTCTGATTTGATGTGGAAGGATAATCCTCATCATATTCCCACTCTTCAGTTTTTACCTGCTTTGGATTTTTGCCTGCTTCATCAATCACAACATCAATACTTTCAACAATTTTTCTTAGTCTTTTATTATAACACTTGTATCCTTTACTTCGGGAAGAGTAACCAAGGAGAATGCCTTCATCTGCTCTAGGTTCAAACATGCCAAGATTTTCATCAGTCCTTTTGATGTAACATTTGCTTCCAAAAACTTTGAAGTATTTTACAGTAAGAGTCTTACCATACCAAATTTCATGAGGAGTTTGAGTCTTTTTTACCTGAACATTCATTTTTTTGAGAATAGTGATGGCAGCAAATGCATCTTCACCCCAGAAGGTTGCAAGAGTTCCAGACTCATCTAGCATAGCACAAGCCATTTGTTGAATAGTTCTATTCATCCTTTCTACCACTCCATTTTGCTGAGGATTCCTTGCAGTAGAGAATTCCCTTCTTATTCCATGTTCTTCACAGAAGTTGACCATTTTGCTGAGGATTCCTTGCAGTAGAGAATTCCCTTCTTATTCCATGTTCTTCACAGAAGTTGAAGAATTCATCCGAGGTATATTCCCCTCCTCGATCAGATCTGAGACATTTGATTTTGCGATCTGATTCATTTTCAACCAAAGCTTTGAAGGCTTTGAACTTTTCAAATGCTTCGTCTTTATGCTTTAGAAGTCCTATCTAGCACATTCTAGAAAAGTTGTCAGTGAAAAATATAAAGTATTCTTCTCCACGAGGTGACTATTTCCTTGATGGAACACGTAAATTAGTATGGACAAGTTCAAGCAGCTTACTAGCTGATGCTTCTTTCTCAAGGAAATGTGTTCTGGTTTGCTTACCAATTTGACATGATTTGCATATTGTATTTTCTGGAATTCTGATGTTAGGAAGATTGCGAACACACTGGAATTTGCATGCTTTCCTTATCTGAGGGAATCTTAGATCCCCCAATCTTTTGTGCCATAGCTAGTGTTCATTATTTTTGCTTAGATAGCATTGTTGTTGTCCTCCCTTGAGTATGTATAAATTATTTGGATTTCTTATGCCTTTGATCACTGTTTCTCCTGTATCAAGCTCACGAACAACACATCCATTTGATCGAAATACTACTTCATTTCCTTGATCACACATTTGACTAACACTCAACAGATTATGCTTTAAACCATCAACATACATAACATTCCTAGCTTTGACTTTTTCTTTTAAGAGAACAGAGCCTTTACCTTTTATCACTGTAGGGGTGTCATTTCCAAATGAGACCTTCCCTTCCTTTTCTAAGGCACTATATGACTGAAGTTTTTCTTTATCACCTGTCATGTGTTTTGAGCATCCACTGTCGATGTACCATTGATTTTCTTATCCTTCTGCATATAAGGCTATACCACATCTTTCGATTTGTGGTTCTTTATTTTTCCATGTTTTGGGACCCAATGAAGCTTGGTATTTCTGAGATGTTTGCCGAAATTTACTTCTGCATTCAGAGTCTTCATGACTGAAGTTGTTACAAATAGAGCATTCTATTTCATTTTCAAGAGTAGAAAAGTTGTTGTAGGTACCTTTCATGATCCTAGTCACATTCTTTTTGTCGGGCGGATAAATTGTTCTTACGGACAAGACCAATCTCCCTAATATCTATGGATATCTAGCGACAAGCAAACCAAACAAATTCTATCTTTCTCTAAATATTGCAATTTATAAATACAAGCTAAGAGATGTTTTAGACCCTACCTCAAGTCCAGTGCTAGTTTGTGGAAGCCACGCTCTGTTCGTCCAAATGAGCTCCCTTTCAAAGAGCCTACAAACACAAACAGACACACATCAAATAACACCTACATAGCCAATATAATAAACCATATTTATCATGATGATCAAGGAATTCATGAAATAAACCATAGAAGACAATTTATTGAGAAAAATGAATCTGATTGTATTAAATTTAAACAAATAAGAACTTTAAAACCTCAGTGCCTTGATGTTATACAAGATTCTCCCAGGGTCTAGCAAGAATCTCCTCTACTTTGACAAGTTTCACTCTCTTCCCAAAGAAGCCAAAAGGTATGTAATCTCTCCTCTCAAGCTCAAATAGGAAGTCTAAATTCCAACAGCATTTACCCTCAAAAATATTCAGCTTTCAACCTCTCCAGCAACCAGCCCAATGCCTCAATTCATAATGCAAAGGAGGGAAGTTACCAGGTCCACCTTCAAAGGGATAGAGTCCTCCTTCAAAGGGATAAGCTCGTCTCATCAAGGGGTTAGCTCCTTTAGTTATGGGATGCATGAACCACCTGGGAGCAAACTTGCCACCTCAATATTCCTTCTAGAAGCGTCTAGAATTAATCCAAAGTGAGTTTTTAATAATAAACTTGCGCCTTTTTGACTTTTACAGGGGTCCACACCCACTCCTTTAGAGACAGAGCAGGCAAGTCCACAGGTAACACGACCAAGGGGTGCGGGACCGCAGGTAATGATAAGAGAAAGTGCAGAACTAGAGTTTTAGAAATTTTCAAGGACTTTCTCTCATTTTTAAGGCTTCACATGAAGAGCTGAGGTTTGAGACTTGCAAAGGAGGACAGTATGAGTGGTGATAGACTCACACTGACTGCAGAAAGTCATGATGAGAATATTTTGTGTAACAGATTTCCCCCTAAAGTGCGAAGTCTGTAGTAGATGAGGATTTCATTTATCATCTAAGAAGAGTGAAGTACTTTATCATTTCGAGGATCATCTTTTGGAGATCCTAGTTGGAACCTGTAAAAACATTCAATACAAAATATATGTATTAGATCATATCATCGCTGAGGTAGGCATTCCCATACTCAGATCAAAATTGACTAGAAAACTAACTAAACTACTCTAATATAGGAATGATCTTGTAATATATCACAAGTATAGAAACATGTAGACATAGTATGGGTGTAACCACCTGTTTATGAATAGTCCACTGTATAATGAATAAAAAATTCCTCGCAGCCTGGATGGTGGAAACTAGATCCAGGGTCTTGATTTTTACTTCCCAAAATAGTACGATTCTATCTATTTGAATGAATGTGTCAAAGTCGAACATGGTAGAAACCACTTGATTACCAGTCAATGATGTAAATAGTTAACAAGTGTGAGAGAAACCACCTGTAATGTCAATGGCTCTCAAAGTACTCAGTACAATCCATGAAATGTGAATAGATGAGTTGATGTCGAACATGTCACGGAATCCTTTGATCGAAGGTGAATGATGCAACCTATCGTCGAAGGCGAGAAACCTGCCATTGAGGCATGTGTTAGGACTCAGAATTGACCATTTTTGACCTTATATTTTTTCCATAATATTATCCTTTTTCAGTCCATAAGTTGAAAGCTTTGATTACATAATGACTTAATCACCCCAAGGTATGAAGTAACTCTCTGCATATCTATATGTTTAATTGTTCATTACATATTCATATTATCTTTATATTTATCTTTGGAAAAGCTAACTAAGTTGCCAAGTAACCGTTGAACTGTCTAAAGTCTGCAGGAATTATAATTTATAGTTGTTGTAACACTAGAAACAGCAACTACGCAGTTGCTGCAACACCAGAAACAACAACTACGCAGTTGCTAAAGCCAGCAAAAGCAACTATCTAAAACAGGGAAATGTTATTTTGAAACAATACCAGAGATAACAAACGGCAACTATCAGAAGATCGCCAGAATTCCACGCTAACGCAGCATGATCAACAACTATCCAAAAAGGGTAAAACACAGTTACAGTTGCTAAAATATCAGGAACAACACGGGTTTACTAAATCAGCAACCATGGGGAAGCGGCAAAGAATAGTGCGAGGATTCCAAGAAGATGGTTGAAGTTCAGTTACCAGCTGTGTCACAGTAAGAGACCCAAGAAAGAACACATTGTCACACTGTTGTAACAGCATCCTGTAACAAGGATGGATTTCTTATTTTTGACAGAGAGGTTTAACTGAATGAATGATGACAGTCTATTGTAATAGATGTTTCCTCTATAAAGAGGAGACATCTACATTAGAGGGGGGGGGAGAAAAAATAGTTTGTAAGGGGAATTTTGAAAGACAACAGCAAAGTCTGAACTTTTATTCTAACTGGATCTTTTGGCAAATGAATAGAAGATTGTCCTGAGCACCTAATCTAGCATTTGTGTTCTGGGGAATCTTGTGAGAGGGACCAGGCCCACCTTCCTCACAAGATTCACCCATTTACTCTTCTGTCAAGTGTGTAAGTGTGTTTGGTAATTTATTTTTGTTGGTACTCTATTTTGGATTCTGTAGCATTACCTCTAATGATTTCCTTTTTGCTAGTACTCTGTTTTGTTAATTGCTTGAAGCTGTAAGAGAATATTTCACCGGTGAATTAGAATTGCAGTGTGTATTAGCAATCTGGTTACAGGGGCAGGTGCTGAACGTCCTTACCTAGAGGATAGGGTCCTAATCCTCTGCTAGCAGAGCATCCATCACTTTTATTTTCAGATTTGTAATCTTAAATTAACTGATTTCATTTTATCTTTGCAGTACACTATTATAACATAACGTGAGAATTATGTATACTACAGCTTTTTAATGCTTTTAGAGTTAAGTACATACAGTACGCGGTAGCCTTTGAAATAAAAGACTTTCCTAGGTTGACAATTTAATGTGGTACTTGATTGTTAATCAATAAACAATTCAACTAGCCAACATTTTGGCGCCGTTGCCGGGGAAGGCGACTAGAGATTTCTAAAAGAATTAATGATTTCTTTGTAAGAATAACAGGTGCATGAGAGGACGCAGGAAACCTAATTTCACA